>JAVLVB010000286.1:708419-762928 GCA_032876305.1 Orestias chungarensis
GGGGGGGGGGGGGGGGGGGGGGGCAATTCAACTGATCCAACAGTCACATTAACCTACCTAAGATTGTTACAGTACAGGAAGTCAGAGTACCCAGGAAGAGACTATCCATGCAATGGAATAACATTCCAGATGCGGTTTTTACCTTTTTTTAAATTAATTTTTTATTGTAGTTAAACCAGCTGGGTTGTATTTTGATTTTAATTTTGCACTAACTTAGTAATTCTCCATATAAAACCATAATTGGGGAGGTAAGTTTTTTGACCTTAGATAATTTTTCACATTTTATGAGGAAAACAAATCATTAAAACATTACCATAGAACAAAACTACATTTCATGATTTTTGCAGTCTTTTTTATTCCTGTACGTTTGTCCAACCCACTAAAACAATTGTAATTGTATAAAATGTTAACCAGCCTTGGATGCACTTTTTAAGTAGAGCTGCCAGTTAAACAGTGGGAGAATTTAAAAACTATACTTTTAACAGTTTTCCTGTTTCGTCAGGCTGATCCGCAGACATCATCTTCCAGTCGATCTCACCTGAACTTGTGTTCTTTCCGGCAGGCGATATATAAGATGGTGTCCTCCGTTATGAAGATGCCTGAGGACGAGTCAACGCCCGAGAAGAGGACGGAGAAGATCTTCAGGCAGATGGACACCAACAGAGACGGTAAGGTCATCTCCTGCCGTGTTTGTTTGACGGGAGCTTCACGTGCATCTGCAGACTCTTGGTTTGGTGGCATCAATTAAGGGACATTTTGTGTAAATTGTATAACAAACACATTCAGAAACATTTTTCTAAGGTGTTGCCTCGACGGTGCCAGAATTCCTTTTGATTTTTAGTGCTTCCTGAAAAAATGTTACTCGGGGTAAGAAAAAAACAATATAAAGGTTTTTTTTTTATGCAACACCAATCATAGGCCTGTATGACATTGTAGGGTCATAAACTCGGGTAAAATGATCACTTTCGTGGCGTTATAGTGTTTAGCCCTAACATGTAACAAAAAAATAAGTTAAAAGATGATGCAATTTATTTATTGTAGTACAGAAATACAGGACTTATTGTTACTGTGGCTAAGATAACACATTTGTTACTGTGTTCCTTGTCTAAAAATCTATTTTTGTTATTCTTATTTTACAGATTTAAGTACATTTGCTAAAGAAACAGCCTTTAAATTTGGTATTTTTACGTATATAGACTAGAATTATTAGCTGGTTAGTAAGTCAGGCTCTCTGCTCAGGTAGCTGGTCTGCCATCAGACATCACCCCCTTAGTAAAAGTGATCAGTGGTGTCGCCTTTGTGAGAACCATAAGAACAGAACGATGGAACATTTTTCACGTTTTAAACATGTCAACTTTTTCATTCTCCACTTCACTCGGACTGAAAATAAGTGGAAAGCAGCCAAACTCCAAAGAGGTTATTAAATCCAAACAAATGTTGTTCAACACTATTTTACTAGATTATAATGAGGTCCGCAAAACTGTTGAATCATTTATCCCTTGTAAGGCTTCAGTGTGCTCAGCAATTTTATGGCGAGCGTTCACAAAGAACCACATCGACTGAATGGTTTGGCTCAGACGTTTTAATGTTGCTTTCATTCACTGATTACCTATCTGGCTTGTTACTGGTATGGTATAGAACTGCTTGGTTTTTAATCACTGGTGTATTAAAAAAAAACGTGCGGAGGCAAAACTGTTTCTTTCTGACTTCGAATATTTAAAGTAAAAAAAAAAACTCCCTAAAACACCAGAATGTAAAGCTAATGGTAAAAAATAAAGTACACAAGAACGAAGCACAGCACAGCAGCTGTCTCTGTTTCTGTATTGTGTGTTCCCCCATGACACACCATGGGCCTCCGTAATTATCGAATCACTCTGTAATATTGGAATGTACCAAAAGGAATCTATTGGATTTGGAATTCCTTTAAAATGGGAAAAAACCCAAATGTTATGGGGATTAAAAAAAAAATGTGGTCATTAATTCTTGTTGTAGATATTCCATACTCTGCTCTGCAGTAGGAATCCTCCCTGAAAAGGTCACAGCAGAGGCCTGAAATTGTTCAGCTGCTGGAACCAAGCAGGAACTCAAAACTTCACACAGAGATTATATTTTTTACATCTTTTAAACTAACACTTTGGGACACATGAGTCACACACAAAGCAAGCCTTGTGAACGCATTAAAACCCTGACGCTTTAAAGGTGGCCTGTGAAGCTGTTAACACAGACGCAACGGTGAGAATGATGGTTGCCGCGAAGAGCAAGAACCAGAGACATGAAGAGAAACAGAAGGAGGGAGAAAAGTGACAGAGAACGAGGAAGTACTTAGTTTTCCCCTGAAGAGGAGGAGGAGGAGGAGATAGGGGTAGCTGGAGCTTGCAGGGCTAAAGTTTGTGTCTGAGGGGGATTTAGAGATTCAACACTGCCACCTGCTGGAAATTCGTAAGCATTAAAAAGTCAGGGTTCTGATGTTCTGCAACCTTTAGAAGCTTCACTGTAATTATTCAATTCAAATCAGTTTATTTTTTATCACAGCAATTTATATCACATGTTGTGTCATGTTGTCACACATACTGTCCTTTGAAATTGATCCTAGTCATCCTACAGTCAATCACATTCAGTTTATTATTTAAATCAGTTTAGAAAGTTTCCAATTTTAGGATTATATATAATCTAAGGAATATATGTACAGGAGAAGGATTTAAATGTCAGTTTTTGACAGGTAAATGTATTTTAAATTGAGTAATGTGGTTCCATCGGATAAAAGAGCTTATTTATACAGCTTCAGTGCCTCGTCTGGGGTTTCTTGGGGGTACACCTCTAAACTGAATGAACTGCAGAACATTGTTATAAGGTTTCCCTTCGATACCTGAGGAGATCTCGGGTCACTAGAAAACAATAGAAATCACCACCCCTGGACTTACCATCAACTTCAACTGTTTCCGCATGATCATTGAAAACATTTTCTATCTTCTGACAGGTAAACTGTCTCTGGAAGAGTTCATCAAAGGCGCAAAAAGCGACCCGTCCATCGTCCGCCTGCTGCAGTGCGACCCCAGCAGTGCTGGCCAGTTCTAAACCCGAGGCAGCGCCGCAATCTGTAAGCCTCACTCTCCATCACTAAACTCATTTACACATGATAGCAGGGGTGGTCACGAAGCGCAGGAACGCTTTCGTCGGCTTCAGAGTCGTGCAAACGTGACTGCAGCGCTGATGTAACCGAGGAGGGCAGGAAATGTCATTTTCTCCCACGAAGCGTTGCGCCTCCCAGGCAGAGTCTCTCCTCCTGTAGGGAACCTGTTCAGTGGGATGGCTCACCTGCAGGCTGTTGTGGGAGGTGACCTGTAAAACCTGCAAAAAACAGATTTAAAGTCTTTAAATATCATTTATAGTCATTTATTAAATGCTTTTTAATCTGGTTAAATCTTCCAATTTATCCAACACACTCTTCTCTTAGTTAAATGAATGATGATGTTTTTTTATACAGTTGTGTTTAACCTATTGGGTTCAGTGGCACGTTTTACAGTTTAGTCAGATATTATTCATTCTTTCATTCGCTTTAACGGGTAGAGGAAAAGTGGTCTGACCTCAGAGTGAGTCAGTGGATTCCCAGCCGTGGTGATCATGCAGAAAGATTAACACAGAAGCTGGTTCCCACAATTTAGCACCAATTTACAACGCACATCCTTAACATTAATTCCAGTTGATCAGAGTTATAAAACAGTGCACCAAGCTCAGTTTGTGATTCAAATGAGTTGAAAATGTTTTCAGGTAAAAACATGATGAACGATAAACAACAGGCTAATAGTTTCAAATGCATATATCAGTTCAAATGTGAGTCTTAGCAGTTTTTAGGTTGGAACAAAATTTCACAAAATAATTATTTAAAAATGGTTACTCTGTTTTCTGTTGTGGAAATTTCTCACAATTAGAAGTTAATATTGTTACAAATAATGTATGAATGTCATATTTGCAGCTCCAAAGATTTTATTTAGCTGTAATGAAGGCAAAAATAGCTTTTTGATCACAGTCGTTGCAGACTAATGCAGTCCCCAAGCATACAGTTACAAATGTACAGTGTGTCGTCTGAGTGGTGTAATAAAATGTTTGATAGCATATCTGATTTAACGTTCTAATCTTAATGTTTGTATTATTAAGCAGTAAATCATCATATTTATCTGTTATAATTGTTGGAAACTATTGAAAGAAATCAAGATACATTTTACCAAAGATCTCTCTCTAATCTGATTAAGATTAACCCACTAAGCAAAGAATGGTCTGTTAGATTTAGAGATCTGTTACAGAAATAATTCAAAGCTCTTTCAGCTCTAACTGCTGGAATAAATGGCTCTGCACACCTGAACCTAAATGCATTCCCCACTTTTTACTTTACTTCGTTTGTTTGTTTGTTTTTAATTCCTTTTGCCTTCCACTGCTCAGTTAGGCGCCGCTTTCTCACAAAGTTTCAAACAATGCACTGACGTTTGTGACTCTGAAGTGACAAAGCGCTGACACATGTCAGACTTGTGCAAGACGTTTTACACGATGCCCGAGGCGGCGTGATCGAAACACCTCAGCGCAGGTGTTAGTCAGGCAACTCACATGAGACCGTCTTTCTCCACAGTGCTTCTTTGGGTGACTCTACACGCCTGTAATTCTCCACCGTGGAGCAGACGGATACTGAAGAATGACGAGATAACGATGAAGAAGAAGCCGGGCCTTCAACACGTACTGAGGACTTTTTTTAAAAGATTGGAACATGAGACTAATTCTTGGTTAAAATTCCTCTTCTCTCTTCTAATTCCTGACCCCCAGGCTTCCCACAAGTAAACAGCTGTGTGTCTAAACCCTTGTAAACCCCCTCATGTCACCTTGACTTTAATTATCCCCCTCAGTTCTCTTGTAGGCCTATTAGAGTGTAGAGAAGGTTTACCGTAGGTTGTGTATATATATATATATATATATGCGGTGTAAACTGGAGTTTCTGTATCAGTGTCTTTGCTTGACTCTCCGTTCTCTCGAAAATCCCAGTTAGGCTCACACAGAGCGCTGCGTGCGTCAGACGGAGAGAGGGTGGGGTGGGGGTGGGCGTGCGCTGCAGGGGAGCTCATTGCATCTGAAAAAGAGAGGACCTGTAAAGTCTGTCCTTCGCTCACACCGTCTTTTCTACCTTATGATGTTTTTTGTTTGTTGAAAACTTGATAGACTTTGTTTCGTATGCCGCGCCGGGACGGACGCATCCTGTAACGTAATGCTACCAAGCATATGCTCCCTGATCAGTACCATAGAGTTTTTTTTTTGTGAAGTCTCACTGATGAGCATCCCTCTCTCCATTTGTTTCCATGTGTCTTAATTTGCTGTATTGGAGAACAAGACTTGCTTCTTATTATTAAAAAAAAAAAAATGTGCTGGAGCTTTTGATAAAACGCCCATGTCGTCTTTTCCTGACATTTGAGTACAGTGTAGGTATTTTCAAGTGAACCCTAAACTCGTCGAACAATTCCATGTAGTCCAGGACGTTCTCGTCGGAAACAAAGTTGTGGTGAAATAATAATAATGAAAATAATAATAATTATAGAAAATGCTTATTTAAATGTTTTACCGGATAACAAGCATGCAGACCAGATTCGTTTATCCTGACCGAGGAACTCAGGAGCGCCTCTTCACGCTCGTTTAGTGTGCTTAATGAAATGCTGCATGCAGTCGTTGGGTGCCCAGGCGCGTAAAGTAACCCAACACGTTTGCATGGGACTTAGTCGTGTGTATGTTTTTACAATGCGTTCATCGATATTGAACCTTCCAGTGGAGCGGTGGGCTGGCGGTCAAACATTAAACCCGCGCTCGTGTGTGTCAGCGTCCTACCGGATCGTTTTGGCTCGGATCCTCTCTCTCGGCGTCTGGTTTTCTCTCGGCTCCGGCACAGAAGGGAGCAGAGAGGGACGTCGGGTAGTCCTGACCGGGATCCGGCCGAAGCCACACGAATGTAAGCGAGTGTCGAGAAGCTATGAATGTTCAGAAAGTTGCTGAAGACGAAACGAGACCAACAGAGAATCGGAACTACTGCAACAGAAAAAATGTCACAATGTGTTGCTCTTACTGTTTTGTTTTTGTTTGTTTTTTATAAGTGTACACAGAGAAACTTTTCTTATATGTATATTTCTGTCAAATGCAAATTAGCGAAATGTGATCAAGTGCCAAATAAAAACAAAACAGTATTGTATAAATTTATACTGTCCAATGGTTTCATGTTATACAAAATGTTTGTAATTGTTGAATTTTGTAGGTTTTGTAAGGTATCCTGTATTTTAGTGACTGCCGTTTAGAAACACAGGATTTCTCCTCTTTTTTTTTTTTTTTTTTCATTTTGTTCAATTAAGAGGCAAAAATTAAATCCATAGCATACTTTGTGAACGTCTTCTCGTTGTGTGTGGTTAATTTTGTTTTAACAAGTTCAAATATTTATATTAATCTTTCATGATACCGTGAAAAATAAGAGGTTAGAAAAGGGTTTACACCCTCAGAAAACCCCAATATTTGGATTTTTCAGTAGTTTAAAAAAATATATTTATAAGTTTTGTCAGTAAAACCTTTTAACTTTCACATAACAAGTGTAGTAGTAAATTTAAAAGTCCAATAGAAAACACAGATTAAACAACATGAGACCAGGTTCTACAGCAACAACCAGACTGCATGGAGTCCTGCAAGGCAGTTCAAGGTCAGAAGAAATCCTTCGTCCTTCCTTTAAGTTCTGGGTTAATCTTGAGATCCTTAACATTCTCAGGAATCCTATGAAGGGAATAACCCTAAAGGATCCGAACCAGATGAACAGCCTCAACTGGCTCATTTGAAGATTTTTTCAGGTTCCTTTTAACAGCATTTTTTTTTTACTAAATTAATGTCAGAAGAAAAAGCACTTTAAGAACTTAAAAATCTGAGACTCCGTTACATAAACACAACTAGCTAGCACATGGAATATAAATAACTTTTAAATGATTTGATCAAACCAGTTGGGAAATAACTTGTTCAGCTCGGCCAAGAATAAAACAAACTGATCATATATTGTAAGTGTGCAAACTTGTTTAGTGAATTATTTAGAGTGAGATATCACATGATTAAAAAGAACACACAATGTCTGCTCTGGGGGATTCTGCATTACCTGCTGAACCTTAGCTTGTCCCAAAAGAAGGTTCCAGTGTTGTGGAAAACATCCCGCCTTGTTCCTGTACCTTGTTCTCCTATCTGTCCTCAACAACTGTGGACCTGTTGCTCTGACATCCCACATCATGAAGGTCCTGGAGATTCTTGTTGGCCCACCACATAAGTAAGCAAACGAGCAGATATCAAACCCTGCAGTTTGAAGAGTTGAGAGTTAAGAACACAGAGATGAGGTTGAAGTCAAGGATTGTGTTCTTTGATTTGAAGAGTGCATTTAATACAATTCAAGCCGATTTGCGAAGGTTTGTCTGTCTAACCAGGGGGTCGGCAGCACAGGAGCACCACAGGGAACTGTACTCTCACCGTGTCTTTTGTACTCTGTATACCTCAGATTCCCAGATAATTTTAGATTTTAAACAAAACAGGATTAGGTCATACCTTATTTCTATTTTGGGAAAGGAAGTGGTGGGGTAGAAATATCTTTGTGTTCACCTGGGCAACAATTCGAACTGGATACGCAACAGTGAAGCCGTCTACAAGAAGGGACAGAGCAGACTGGACTTCTTAAAGAATCTTTGATTCTTCTGTCTTTGCAGCATGATGCTGCAGATCACCTATAGATCTGTTGTTGATAGTTTAGTCCTCTGTCATCACCTCTTGGGGCAGCAGCATCAGAGCAAGGGAGTTAAAAAAAGGCCCAACAACCTGTTGAAAAAGGATTGTTTTGTTCTGGGGGTGACTGTGGAACCACAGGAGATGATGGTTAAACAAAGGATTTGTCAACAAATTAGGAAAATTATGGTCGACCCTGATCATCCTCTTCATGAGACAGGTATAAAAGAACAGATAGTCTTAAATCAGAGACTTGTAGATTAGCTGTAATACAGAGAGCTGCAGGCGATCTTTCTTGCCCACTCTTTAATTAAGGTTAAATAACATGAGTTACAACAACATTTATTTCCCCTTTGGGATTAATACAGTATTGTTTTTAAAGAGATTTCAATGCTGCCACCCTAAGCCAGAGGAAACCCTGGTTTAATCAACTCTTACCTCTATTTAGATTTAACCGCAGGGGTTATTTTACCAGGAATATACTTTTTTTTTTCACAAAACCCACTTTTTTCCTAATCAAATAGATTGTGTTAAAGTGACACCTGTTAATAGATCGATCATTTTTGATACATCAAAGAAACTGAAAAAGTGTTGAAGCAGGGTTGCATCAAAAACCTGCAGGGCAGTGGCTGTCGAGGACCAGGGTTGGAGACCATTGCTATATACAATGACTAGGTATCTAACGCTCCAACATTCACACAACTCGTAAAGCAGAAATATTATACATATATTTTCCAGGAATATTTATGCAAGAACATGTGTTAAAAAGGATTTTGTGGATAAATGTCTCACTAAGGTTTAAACACAATGATGATCGTATTCAGGAAGCCTGAACTGCAAATTTAGAATTAGAAGAGAGTAAAATAAATATATATATAATATATATATATATATATATATATATATTATATATATATTTGGGTTGGGAATGTAAATTATATCAGAATATAAAGCTATATGCCATCTAAACTAGTGTTTAAATGAGTAATATCAGATGTCCCATTGCAAGTAAATGCAGCATAAAGTAGTCTGTAGAGTTTCAAGATCTGATCAGCTCTGGGATTATGTTTTTTTTATTTATACATATGGCTTGCTTGTGTTTTCTCAAAGGTTTTTCTAGTAAACCAGGAAATCCTGGCATAAACATATTCAGACAGAACACTAGAAGGGGTACATAGAGTTTAGAGGGCCAAATTACAATAAATAAGTTTGAGGGGTAAAGTTGAAAATTGAAATGATTGTATTATGCGTTTTAGCACAGTAACATTAATAGAATGTTAATATATTTTCATTTAAAAAATGAAATCAATACATTAAATGGAGGGAGATCAATTTAATTTTGTAATAAATCAATTAAAATGGTTTTGATTTTTACTTTGATTATTTTTTTAACTATGATTAGTAGTTTTCTAATGCGTCTGTTTTGTTGTAGCCAATGTAAATGCTGAAAAGATTGTGAATCCTTTCACCAAAAGTTATATTATTTAAGTTTAATTTATTCTGGTGGTAAAAAATTCACTCATAGGTTAAAAAAAACATTTACTAGTAAAAAACAGTCACCTTACGGTTAGTTTGTTTTATATTTTTGTTTTTGTAACATTTTTGAAATTCAGTTTTTCAGTCATTTTAGTAACAATATTAAAAACCTTAAAAGTTATAAAACCTTCTAAAGCAACTTTATTCTCAATGTTTAGATTGCTGCAGCAAAACAAGACAGAGAGACATCTGTGTATAAAACTATATTTATTGTTTCAATAGTAAGACTGTACATAATTGTGCAAAAGAAAGAATAATACAGATGTTGCAACCTTTAAAAATGGTTAAGTAGGGTTAAAACATCTCTTATTTCACACAACTCGCGTAGAAACAATTAAAATGGCAACAATAATTCTTATAGGTTAAGAATCTGAAGAAATTCAGAGTAAAAAACAAAAGGAAAATAAATGCATTACAAGTCAGATTTAAAAACAGCTGTACATTAAAAAAACTGCTTTAATGAGAGATAAGATCTCAGACAATTCATCTTATTAGCCTCCACCACCTTTGATAGTCAGGAAATGACGACATTGGATCAGTTTACTTTGTTGGATCTTCTGCTTTAACAGGATGAGCCTTCAAAGTAACGTTTTCATCTGTAATATCCAGATACTGAAATGTCTCCCAAATAGGGTTTTGAGGACAACAACCGTCAGATTTCCGACAGGGTTACATGAAAAGTGTTGCCCGAGCTCTCCAAAGCCAGGATGAAGGTGTCCTCGTTGGAGTAGTGCTGGACGATGTTGTCGTCCATGTTCACCAGGACACTGTGGTGGACAAAAACAAAAAACTTTGAAAATGGGGGTTTTACATTCATCTAAATATGAACAACAGTTATGTTCTAAATATGACAATATGTGAACATCAAACTGCTGTTTCTATCACATTAAACAAGAAGTCCAGTGTTAAACCCTGACATCTATTGAACTTCATGAACATTAGTAAATATTTCTATTGTTATGACAAATTAGCTTGGAGTAGAAATATTCTACATTTATTATGCTGATAAAATATTTTTGATCCAGGTTTATTGACAATTTTTAGCCTAAAGTATAAACAAGTATAAAGTATAAACAAGTAAGCATATTTGCCATCACTGTTCATTTAACATTCCCCAGCATAACCGTAAATGTCGGTAAAAGTAGGTAAAAGTAGCTATAAATCAACTTTTCTAAGAAAGAATGCACATTAAACGTACGTTGTAATATTTTACCTTATGTTCTATGGTTTAAAAAGCAAAGCCTCAGACAGTTTTCTATATTCATATCTCACAAGTGTCACATTTCAGAATTCCGATGTCTCTTTTCTATGAAATTTCTCACCCTTTTTTGCTTTTCTGATAAACTTTGGTGATCTTCTCAAGGGGCACGGAGTATTTCTCTGAAATCTGAGGAGTCAACGGAGAATAAAAAAAATTTGTTTAAAGTATTTAATGTCCAGTTTTAGCGTTCCACCTTTTTTGAAATGATTTAGTCACTGAATATCAAAACCTTGATAGCAAATAAACACTGTAACTCGCAGAGTTCTGCAGAACTACTTTAACTGTACTTACTGCCTCCGTCAGGGCTTTGAGAGTTGGGGCACAAAGCATTAAGGCGTCAAACACCTCGTCGCACTCCTTCCTAACATACAGCAGAACTAGCACATAATAAAGGAGGCAAATTTAAAAAAAGGTAAATAATATTAAGTATTATGCAGCAAAAACAAGCCAGACTGGGATTATAGAAATAAATAAATAAATAAAAATCACCTTTCCTTTCTGGCTCCACCTTGGACTTCTTGGTAGGCGGTACGGGGATCTCTTCCTGACTTGACATCGTCTTAGGAAGCCCTCTGATGATTAATTCAAAAGTCATTCATCTCAAAGCAAACCTTTTATCCCTTTATGACGACTTCTCTCCTTTCATGCCGTGTTGCCGGACAACACATCTGCTAGGGCTCTGACCATCGAGACCGAACCCGTTAAGCCGAACCAGCGTGATGATGCTCACCTGTCCATGACAACCTCATCGGCGTTGACTGAAAACACCTGCAGAAAAAGGTCAGCAGGAAGTGAGAAAAACGCACGTCCAGACCAAGGCAGGGACTGTCAGAGCGGACCAGTTGGGTCTCTCTCACCTGCCCGGCTCGCTGCAGGTTCCCGAAGTGGACGTCGGGGATGAAGAGGACCGGCTGGGACTCCAGGTCCGACATGCTTTTGAACAGCGTGCTTTCCGCCCTCCTGATGGGGGAGCTCGGCCGCAAGCTGCTGTGTTTCCCTTATTAAGACAGAAAGAGAGAGAGAGTTCACATCTGTTTTGAAGCAAACTCAATAAGATTGGTTTCCCTCATTCAAACTTTTGCTCTAATAAAAATGTGGTTTTATGTAGGTTCATTCAGGTAAACACTGTAGAAGTAGATATCCTAATGTGTAGAAAGACAAAACTACAAAGTATTATCAAGTATTTCTTTCTACTTTCTATAGCAAACATTGTAGTACACTTGAAACAAGACAACACTAACTTAAGCATGTTTTTTAACAAGATTAGATGCACAAATAGTTGAAAAATTGTTCATTTAACAACTTTTTTTTTTTACGTATAATAAGTAAAAAAACATAAGTAGATAAAAACATTATTCAATGGAACCGTTACTTTTGCAATACTCAAGATTTCTTTTACTCAAAACAAGTTTGAAAAGCGTCTTGAAAATCAAATATAATTGAGTCCCCTTTAAAAAAAAAAAGAAGTCAAAACTAAGATGTTTGAACAAGAAACTACAATATTTCAAGAGTTTTTTTGTTTTTGCAGCGTACGTGCGTCACCTTTTATCCTCCTCCTGAGTTGTTTCTTCTCCTCATCGCGTAGTTTCCTCTCAGCACCCTGGAGTACAAGTATGAGTTGGGGTTGGGGGGGGTGTGACAGCAATTAAGAAAAAAAAAAAAAAAAAAAGGATCCATCCAGGTCCAGTTAATCATGCTGAGCCAACAAGTCGCGCTGCCTTTGACCCTCCCTCACCTTGTCACAGAAGACCTTGATTTGAGCGAAGGCCCTGTGGATAGGCCTGCTGCTGCAGCTGTTGTAGCTGTAGGTGTCGATCTGGATTATCAGAGGCATGCCCTTCACTCCCTTCTGCGAGGAGAAGTCTGTGCTCAGGCAGTTCACAGAGATAAACACCTGGAGAAAAGCATAAAGAACCAAATTCTGACCTTAAACAAGGCTTAAACGTTTGCGCCAATGCTGACGGAAACTAGATCATGGGAATTTTATGCACCTGAAATTCAGCAACACGTCAAGTATATTCAAATAAAAACACCTCACAGTATGGAGGCGTTCTCTGCTCAGTGTCAATTACAATATTTTCTTAGAAAGGCTTGAAGACATTGTAGAGATCAAGCGACCAAAATGACACTGCTATGAATCCAATCAGTTCAGGCATGTCTAGTTAAATCCCAAAAAGACAGAAGTGTTCAGGTTTGGAGAAACTGGTTAGTTAATCGCTTGATCTGGTTGGTATTAAACTGGATCTCCAGTAATAACATAAAACGACCTCTGTATTATATGACAGCCTACTTTATTCCCATATTTAAAAAAACAAGACTGCAGGACTCCTTCATTCGCCTCTATAGTGTACTGCAAACGACTAGTGAAAAAACTACTCCATGCATGTAACACTTCAAGGATGCACTTTTGTAGCTCTTCAGTATCAAGAGGTTGGCAGTTAAAAAGGTGATCCACAGTGCTGATGATTACGCATTTCCTATTTTAACTTCCATTCATTGGATTAACTTTTTGTTTACCATTTTTTGCTCTTCGTAGAATCTAAATCTGGCATTATGGGGGCATAAATTAAGCTTGAGTTGGACATAACATGGAGACCTGTATCATTCACAGCAGGATGGCATGATTTGTGAAGACATTCAGTAATACAACAAACAAAGTTTGGCTTTCATTGAACTTTTCTAATTGGTCTGCCAGACATTGTCTGCAGAAACTGCCTGAAACCAGCTCTTTTATCCCAATTCCACTAGTTCTGCCCTCTGGTGCTCATTCTAGGCATTGCAGCTCATGCAAATCAAAACTATTTTACTTACACCTCTGCAGGGGTGTGGAATGTTTCTTTACGGTATTAATCTAAGGCCGTGACGGGTTTCCTTTGTATGCCTGGTTTATATGGAAAACAGCGTTTTGAGTATTTTGTTTAGCATTTTAAAGCGAATGAGAACCAGTTCTCACGTTTGTCAACTGTCAGTGATGAGTGTTAGTGATAAAAACAGAACCGCTAGGACCACCCTTCTCCTTTTGCCCGCTACAATTCTCCTAACATCCCAGAAGGAACCCAGAAACACATTCCTCTGTGATTCCCCCACAGCAAAAAAAAAAAAAAAACTTAGTAGTAGTACTTAGCATAATTGTTGAGGGGAGGGAGAGAGTCTAGTTCTGATGGTGCAGAAGCAGAATCCCTCCTTACTGTCAGGAATATGCTAAACACTCATCTCTTCCAAGAATACCTCACCCAACAAACATATCTGACTCACATTTGCAAATCCTCACATTAGTTATAAACCCTGCTTAAATGTGCAAATTTCCTTCCATAAAAAAGAAACATCATCTATTCTACCTTTGTAGGCTGTTGAGGCAACTCCCTCATAAGTTATTCTGCCAAGTACAGACAGGGTAAAGTCACGTTTCCATGACTGTTAGTCCATCATAGTTTTTCCCCATGACTGCTCTAACACACTCTCTGCTTCCCTTCAATCTAAAACATAATGTAGCAGAAAGTTAGGCACTATTATTTAAACATCTGTACAGTTTTGACAGTTGCTACTCTGGAACCAATATGTAAAGGCGACAGCAATGAACTTATGGAAACAGTTGTTGCTATCCATCAAACCTGAAAGATTATTCACCAAGTAGAGGGAGGGTTAAAGGACGCTGCAAATCTTACAAGAGGTAAATATCCCAAAATATTTCCTGTTATTTGCTCCCTGAAGATGCAGCTCAGAGAGGCTAAAAAAAAAAAAAAGTTCCATACTTGTAACACGATCTTAGTAACAGAGTAACTTCTTTGATTGCTAATTAAATACTTCGATTGTGCTAGGGACTCATCTGCCTCTTACATGAAGTTTGTATTTAAAAAATATATATAAAATTTGTCTACCCTCAACAAAATCGCTTAAACGTACAAATCTAACTAAAATTACCCGAACAGAAATTTAAACGATTCACTTTAGTTCAGTTTGTTTATGTGACAGCTTTTGACAATGGCTCATCTAAAAGGCGTTTTACAAAAAAAAATGTTTTATTGCAATTATACATGTTTTCCAGATGATCGTAGTTATAAAACGGTTCTTTCAATTCCTTTCATTATTTAAATTGGTTTTAAACATTTTTAATCTAAGGAAATCCAGATTCATTGACATGAAAAATTCACTCCTGCAATCAAGAAAACTGTTCGCATTGTGTCTTTAACTTTTCAGCAATACTTTATGCTGAGCATTAAAAAGTTTGTCTTGTGCGATACTAATCTAGCTGTCAGACTCAAAGGTATACATCAATAAAAACAACATAGTTAGAACCTTTTTACGACTGCCTGCTGCACTCACACCAAAAGAGCGTCCAGTTTACATGCAAAGTCTATGTAAACGAGCGTCTTGGAGCCTCGAAAAGTGTCACGGCGCCTCAAAACATTTTACCCATGGAATCGTTTTTAGAAATTCTTAATGCTAAAAAAATTATATTATCGTCTGGTAGGATAGAAATAAACTTTTGGGATTACAGCCAAAATCAAGTTAAATAAAATAAAAGAAAGCAGTGAAAACTGTGAAAGATTGAGTCCCTGCAACAACATTTACCGTTATAGAAACCTTTTCACACGGCAATAGTTTATAGATACTGCAACAGTTTGTCAGTCATCAACGGCAAAAGCAGTCGTTTCCTTGTGAATCCGCGAGTAACTTAGTGCAATGATGACAGAGGGTCACTGTCATTAAGTCAACTGGAACAGTTCACAGACAACACTTAGTCAATCAGACATGCCCATTTCTCATAAGTTTGACATTTGCAGCGTACGTGCGACAATTTCAAAGACTTCAAATAAAATCGACATGTTGGTTCAACTTTTATAACTCAAACCACACCCAAATCACAGACCTTCCCTCTTAGAACCACATGTAGGAGTGTTTACACTATACTCTACCTCAAAAATTGAGCTACGTAGTAAAGTATATATTCTCATGACCGATGCCAAATCACATAATACCAACACAAACACCTGCAGAATTTTCCGGTAAAACGGGACCGACAACTTGAGCAACAGGTCGGCAGAGACGGATAACGGTGGAGACTTCTCGCTGCGTCTCGGTGATCACTTTCCCACTGCGCTGCATCAACAGCATCGTGCCTGAACCTGCAGAGGTGAGGGCTGATTACTGTGAAAGCCTAAAGCACAAATGGGCCTTCTACGCAGCTCCACAAATTTCCCACCTCCACAGACCCGAGCCATTTACAGTTCCCCCACGAGCGAGCGCCACATGCACTGCTGCTGGCATCGACTGTAGAGTCGGAGGCTTGTTGTGTTTTTGTTTGGAGCGTGTGAGGGAGAGCTCAAATGTCTTCCCAAAAAGCGGAAAGTTCATGAGGCTGTGAAGTGGCTGCTTGGTGCTATTCGCTCCAACAGGCAAAAACAAACACAAACAAGCTGCTGGAAGATTCCCTAACAACGAGGAAGGAACAGCTTGTTGCCTGGCAACAAACAGGGAAAAATACATTTAAAAAAAACAACTATCGGTGCTAAATAACGAAACAAAAATCTACATCAGAATTCACTTAGGTTTGTAAACTTGAATCTGAAAAATGAAGAAAGAGAGTGGCGAGCGCAGCACTGACTGATTTTCAGTTAGAGCAGAAAGTTTAAACAAACACGCACAAAAAAAAAGAAGCACAAAACTCTGAAGATGTGGATATTTACTACTGTTATTTAATGAAATTAATAAATTAATTTACCCAATACTGGCAGTTCCGTTAAAAGAAAAAAATCAGGAAAATTTGGAAAAATGTCTTTTTTGAGTCACTATACATCACTTTTGTTTATGAAAATAAAGCAATTAGTAACGCTGTAATTTCTGAAGCAGTTTATCTGAAGCAGGATAAACTAATCTAAGTATTTTATTCACTACAAAAGGCATTCAACTACAAGTTGTGTAGCTTTTAAACTTTTTGTTTACTTATAATAAACCACACAATAAATACCCGTAAAAGTTACCGCATCTGAAACTGATGTACTAGTTAAAAAAAGAGAAGAATTGAAATGGAAGAAATAATCAGATTACACAGACAAGCCGGTGCTTATACCTTTGTCACACTATTGCATATCTGGATTAAGTTTCGGTTGCATACAAAGATATCCTTTTCAAGTAAATGCAGCTTCATCACCAACTTTTTACTCTTGATGAACTGCAGCATACGTAACAAGATGGCAGAAAGTTCAGGTACTTATGAACACAAGACACTACCTTACTGTGTTACTTAAATTTCACAACAATGACCAAAAAATTCATGCCACTTCCTGTCATGCTACACTATTCAGTCTCTCTGTCTACACTGGTAAAAATCAACTCATCTCTATATCAATGTAAATGAGATAATGTCATTATTAATATTTTGAAAATCAGAAGCTGACATCCTGAACCTTAAATACTTTTTTGTTGGCATGATGGAAAAGTCAAAAGAAATCACCCAAGATGTCAGGAAGAGAATTGTGGGGCCGCAAAAGTCTGGATCATCCATGGAAACTTCCAGATCCTTGGAACTTTCCAAATACTTGAATGTGCTGTGTATATCTGTTCAAGCAATTAGACGCAAGTAAAGACATGATGAGAATGTAAATCCATCATACTCCTCAGGAAGGAGACAGGTCTGTGTTCCAGAGGTGAATGGTCCAAAATAGACCCAAGAACGTAACCTAAAAACCTGAATACTATGTCCTTTTCCTGAGTGGCGTGTGCTGTACACACATGAGCTTCAAAGTCCACTGATCAAAGAGGAAACAATAACTCCAAAGGAAACATACATTAGCCAGATTGCAGTTTACACATGAATACAGAGACGAAGACCTTTTGGTGACATGTCTTATAGTCTGATTAAATAAAAGAGAACTATATGGTCTGTGTAGCTGCAATGGTGCAGGAGGATGCTGGTTTGGGAGAGTCCCATACAACTCCCAACACTAGCAGAGATTTGAACCCCTCCCAAGAGAACCAGATGACATTACATCTGAGTGGGTTATGCTCTATGCCTCTGTTGTCAAAACAGCTGACCAGAAGTATGGCTACAAGGTAGTCTGTCCCAGCTTCAGTGGTTGGTAAGGCAAACACCCAGGCATGGGAGAAGTTTGTTAAGATCATGGAAAACAACTTTGAGAAAACTCTGGTCTACCATCGGACATCTTAACAAGGGGGAGCACAACTCAAACGGCTTTTGGTGGGGATGGTGTATTGCTGACCTCGATTTGAGATGCCGTGGGTCAGTGGGCAGAGTACTTCCAAAACCTCTTTAATCCCACTGCCAAGTCTTACATTAGGAAAGTACAATCTAGGAACTTTGGGTTAGGATCTTTAATCTCTGGGGAAGAGGTCACAGAGATGCTTAAAAAGCTCCTATGTGCAAAGACCCAATAGGTGGATGAGACCTTTCTCAAGTTTCTATAGGTTGTAGATGTTGTTGGGCTGTGCGTAGACATTGGGGGAATTTCCCTTAGTTGGAATACCATGATGGTTGTCACCCTATTTGAAGAGGGGCACCATAGAGTCTGTTCCAACTATAAGGGAATCACATTCCTAAGCCTCCCTAATAGGGTCAATGACACCCACAAGACATGACAGGAAGCATAGGGTACCAGGCCCATTGATATGAGCTGTTATGCATGTCCTGTATGTCCAATGGCAGACCTTGGTGCATAACGCTGTATTTAAATTGTGCTCATGTCTGGTAAGAGTTCTACACCAAGGATGCCATTTATCACAGTTTCTGTTCATTATATGCAAAGAATTTCTTGGCACAGACAAAGTGAGAGGAAATCTGTGTTTGTGTGATTGGGTCTCTGCTCTTTGCAGAGGTGATCCTGTTGGCTTTACCCGACCGTAATCTAGTAGAAGATAATGTATGGAACAGATTTTTGGGTGTAATGGCCATTGTTACTTTTAACTAAAAGAATAAATAAATAAAATGTAAGCCTAGGAACAGGATCTAAACTGTGAAGTAATAGGTAAAGTAGAGCAGTCAAGAAGTTAAACTTGTTAATTTGAATGTTATTTTATAATCCAGAGTCCAAAAGAATGTTAATGTTTGTTTCGCCAGTGACGCAGGGATGACAATCTGCCACAAAAAAAGTTGCAGCCCCGTCTAGTATTTGACAGGATTGACAATATAATAAAATAATTAATTAATTATACATTTTTGATATATTTTCTCATTATTGTGCCATTTAGCCACACAAAAAATGTTGGTAATTATTTGGTATCAAGAGTTATTTGGTCTGATTTGATTCTAGACTGTGAAGAAAAGGCGTAGGTAAATAATTAGTCATAAAATAAATAAAAAATACTGGTCCAATGTTAGATGCAAGAATGTGTTTAATCTGTTAATCATGTTTACTGAGCAGTGGTAGAAAATTGTAAAGTAAACACACAAGGGGAACACTGCATTGTAAACCTGATGAAAACAAACGTAGAGCAGTGAAGGGCGTGTGGCAAATATTTACAGTCAAACCTGCATAGGTGCAATTACCCGTCTGTGTTTTTCTGCAACTGTTTAAAGATGTTTAACTGACTCTAAATGTAAATGCGAGCTGACGGCCACAAAACACCCTCACCATTGGGTCACTCCTGATTGGAGCAGACCGTTTACAGTCTTCGTTCAACCGATCAGGGTTGGAAGCATGAAATCTGAGAGGGCAGCATCCCAAGCAAGCATGCCTGATCAAGTAGGTACATTTTGCCATGTGGGCCAAAGAGTAAAGTGGAAAGTTCCTGTTTGCCACAAAAGCTTATTTCCATTCCTTTTTTCTCTTTTTTTAATAATGCTCAACAATAATCTAAATAAGGATTATTTTATTTGATCAAACTGGGTCTACTGTTATTCAATAATCTCTGCAACAAAAACAGAAGTCAATCTTTCATCGTCTTCCAAAACATTTAAATTCAACTTTTATCCACAGTGATTTACAATGCAGATGCAACATTATAGTTAGCATCAACCTGACTTTAAGCCACACAGAAGGAAAACACTAGTCAGTCTCTGTCAGAGACAACGGTGGTGACGTGTAGAGATGGAGGGAAGCACAGAGAGTTGTAGAGTAGGGTGAGGGGGTGCAAGGTAAATGTAGGAGATGCTCCCTGAAGTGTTGGGTCCTCAACAGTTTCTTTAAGATAGACGGGGACTTGTAGTCGTTCACCATTGTGGAACGACACGAAAAGGGTGTGGACGGTCTGAATGTGGTGCTCAATCCATTGATGACCAGAGTGACCGAGTTCTTACATAAATAGGAATATTCATATTAACCGGAAAAGTGACATGGGATTTGTTAGGCTGATATAATGCTATAATGCGTTATGGATCATTTGCAGAGGTTTCAGAGCTATGCTATATTCTAGCACTATAATAGCCCGCTACTCTACCATCATGGTCAGGGGTCACACAGAAACATTTCAAGAGCTCCCTGGGCCCCACCAAAGACCCCGAGAGCTGAAAATGAACAGATTGATCTTCATGTTGTCATGGTAGCCAGCTGGGTTTGCAGAACCTCTGACTCCACAAAGCAATATTTACAACACGGACACGACAATAAAAAATAAAAAGCCCAATAAACATCAGATTGCCGTCTGCTCTTACCTTGGCCTCTTCACACACATCCCAAGTAAAAGACACAGCATTATAGGCTATTTCCTCCACATTGCCAATTGTGCTGAAGCTCTCCTTGTAGTCAGCTGGATTCAGAGACAAAAAAAACAAAGGAACTGATTCAGATGGGAGCTTGGGGGTAGATGTTTATCTGCCATCATTTTTAATATTTCTGTCCATACACAAAAATTATAACAAAATAATTGAACAATGTAAATCGCACACAATTTAAGTAATTTCAAGCCTTAAAACTACAATACAAATTTAAAAACCGTCCAGAAAATGTTGAATTTTAGGAAAAGCTTTAACATAACTATTGACAATTGTTTTTATTAATTAGTAGAATAATTTACAAAATTATGTTTTTGGGGCAAAATTCTCCAATATTACTCGTATGAAGTTAGTAAGTCTGTATAACCACTAATTGAATGGGATTTATTGCCCCTGTGGATTTTTCTATATATTAATGTTTAAGCCATGATATAAATGCTTAAGAGTTTGTTTCACCTCTTCATTAATCAAACAACACAGAGTTTTAAGCTAAACAGAGGAAATTTAGATAATAACATCGCTCAGTAGAAACGGTAACTGCTACAGAGTTCTAGGATGTGGACCACTGCGTCTAATGGAGAGACATGACCACTAGGTTAATATGGAGCACTGAATAATAAAACAGGCTACTTTTTGTTGTAGGGATTTTAAGTTTTCTTTATTCACTGAAATAAAGGAACCTTTTTAACATTCCTGCTCAGATTAGGTTAGAGCGGTCTGTATAAACAATCTGCAGAGTTTGTCAATTTAACAGCTCGTTTTTTCCTTCTCTTATCCCTTCATCATGCAGGCTGTATCTCTTGAGTAAATCAAAACCTGATGGCCAAATATTTTTAATCCACTTTCAACCATGGGGAATAATTCCAACACGCCCCAGCCGCGTATTACTTTCCACTTTCTTACTCGATCCAGAGCAAGTCCATGCCAGTAACGATAATGGCATGAACTTGCCACACACAAAAACCAGTAGTGTACGACGGCGCTGGCTCATTCCTTTGAGTTTTGGACCACAGGTTGGGGCCTGTCTCTAAATGATCACACAGGATATGGCCACAATCCAGGACTGCACTTATTTCTCCACATCTATGCAAATTAAGCCCCACTGGCTGTCTGTTCACAGGAGTCCTGTGGGAATGGCGCATTAACTGTTATTTAAATCCAATCCGGTTTTACTGCAAAAGGATGAAGGGATTCTCTTTCAAGTTTGCTGCCACTCACTCTTGTTATTCTTGTAGAGTCAGGGTGAAATGATCAGTTTTTGAGAATAATTAACCAGTTGTAAACGTGTAGATGTATTGACTATTAAAGAAACTAACAAACAAAACAAAAAACACATCCTCTTACCAATATCCAGAACCCTTTGTTTCGCGGTGTGTTGCCTGGAATGCCAATATTTCCAGTTCTTTAGCTGATCATCTTTGGACTTGTCTTCTCCGAAAACAACCATTATAACACTCTACAGACGAAACAAAGAAGAGAGTCATGAGGTCAAAAGGCTTCGAACTTTAAATCTGAAGCTTTAACCCCTGCACTCCCTCACCTGTACAACAGTGTCCCGCTGCAGACCAGAGCCTCCCAAGGCGGAACGTTCTGCACTACTGGATGGGTTCCCATCGGACGTCCCCCACACTTTGCCTCTGGGCTGAGAATGGGATGATCTGTAGCCATTATCGGACAACGTCAAAGCGTAGAACTGGCCCCGGTTCAGGTAAGCCATAGGTCCTTCTCCTTGCCATGGCCGCAGAGACATGTTGGCCTCCAGGCTGTACTTGAAGCCGTCACTGCAAGACATTGAGTCGTCATGTGCATAAGCGTTTTTGTCACACAACACCCAAAAGACTTACGAACAAACCATCTTAATAATGTGTTGCAAATTTGTATTACATTCCCTGGCTTTGATACCCCAAAATAAAGCCCTGTGAAACCAACTCCCTTCAGAAGTAATCCAACTACTTAATTCAGACCAATTTGCAACAACATTAAGTTTCCCTTTGGGATTACTAGAGTCGGTTTTTTTTTTTTTTTTGAATTGGTAAACTGTCTCCAACTGAGTATATCAAAGAACTACATGTTTTCATATCTAAAATCAAAATACGCATGTTTTTTTGCTAAACCTGTTAAGACTTCTTGTTTAACTTTTATTTGACACACTAATATATTTTATTTCTCTAAGGTTTCTTTACATTGAGACTTTGGAAGCACTTTAACCATGTAACAACGTGAACAGGTCTTCTAAGTACTGATATTTGTTCACTAAAACTAATCACAAAAAAAAACAGTTAAAGAGGACAGCCAGATCTAACCACTGATCATATATTCTCGAGCAATAAATACTACAAACTTTGGGAGGTATACTTAAATTTAGAGAAGTTAGAGAATTTGTAGATGAACAAATGAAGTTATTGTCAGAGTTAGTGATTTTACCCTTTAGTACAAAGAAGATTATTTGTGAATATAATTGCCAGTCTTACCTTGGTGCTTTATGAAGGGATGCATTACCTCCTGTAGAAGGACTTCTATGGTAAATCTGTACCAAAACAAGTATATGTGTCTCTTAAAATAGCAAGCACGGGAATTTACTAAATATTAAGTACAACAGAAGAAAAAACAACAAAGAAACTGTATATTTCTGCATCGATAAGTAGCACCACCTCCACCAGACCTGACCTCTTCCTCCACAGAATCCTCATACGTGCTGTCTGGAGTGCTACTCTGTTCATCTTTTTGGTATCCAGAAAGAGATAAATCATAGCAGTTCGGCTCATAAAGCATCCTTAGATGCTCTCTTGGTTCTTCCAGGTGAGACCCGCCGGAACATAAACCATGCACGGATGTCTGGCTCTCTGTTTTTACCAGAGCAAGAGGTGAACAGCCACTGCTTCTACCATCTCCTCCCCTGGCATCGGAAGCAGCGCGCTTGGAGCCGTGATGTTCTACAGCAGAGCTGTTGAGGGAGAGGTTCACCGGCATGGATCTCTGGGCATGGGACGGCTGCTCCAGCACATCCTGGCGTCCGTAGGTGTTCGATACAGTGGCAGATGGGTCTGTTGGTGGAACGCCACCGGATAAGCGTTTTCTCTCTCTAGGAACCTAATTGGATTTAAGCAAACCAAAAGATTAGAGCTAAAACCCAAACTTATTACAAAGCTTCACAAAGGACAATAAAGGTGAAACAAAATGTGATCTAAAGTTCACATAGCCTTGTTGAAATGACTTTTTTATTATCATTTAGGGATGTCTCAATCTGAGATTAATATCAGATATCAGTCTGACATAAGCGAAAAAATAATAATACCTGATTATGTCAGCATGCAATATACGCCCTCCAAAACAAGCAGTCTGTTCCAGCATTTAATCTGTGCCATCATTGCTATTTAGCAACACGTATCCAGTATGCAGAGCCGTGATCTCTACAACAGTGTTAGCTAACAGGTAGCACTAATTAGAAGCGGTATCAGTTTTTTTAAACTACTGTTCTCTATTTGAATAATCTCTTAATCAAGTCCTTTCTAACATTTCCCAATGCAAAAGTAATAAAAGTGTGTATGATTCATATCAATATTGTATTGGGTCAGTATCGGTGTCGGGCAATACTGAACACAGTAATATCGATATCACATCATATCGAAAGTGAAAGAGTTGCATTGGGATACCCCAATCCAAAATAATATGGTACTAAAATAATTTGGACTTCCGTTTGGTGCAAAAGCACAAAAGCACCCAGGACTTCTTCCCACAAGGGTAGGAGGTTTCCAGCTCTTTCATCAGTGGGACCCCAACATTCAGACACCTAGATAAAGGGCAACTTGTTCACCTACCCCAGCTTAACACCATTCAACAGGGGCAACTCCAGAGTGGAAGGGCGCTTCCACCCATCTGGAGGAGACTGGTTCAAAAGCACACCAGCTCGCAACAAATCCAAACTGATCATAACTGATGTAGTCTGTAAAAATCATCCATTACTTTAAAGATGAACTCTTATGGTTAAGTTGCGTGAGGACATTCAAATTAAGAGCTTACAAAGTAAACAATGGAAAAAAAGTCTAAAAGATGTATATTTATGAACAAGTTTTTAAAATAACATATTAGTGTATGATTCACATGTATGATTCTATGTCACATTCTTAAAAAGGATGCAAGTTATAGCGGCATTAATATCGATTGGCTTCTGTTAGAGATTGTTTATCACATCAGTATCTTTTCTATAAGGGAATCTGTTACCGTTACAACAAACTGGTGTTGATTTCTCACTTGTTGCTGTTTGTATTTTTTGAAAGACCAGGGGAGCTGGCTGGTCATGGCGTGTTTGTTTGGCGATGGGGCAAAGAACACAGTGCAGGATTGTGGGGGTTTTACCCTGAGCTAGGGAAGAAATTAAGGAAGACTGATCTCTTTTATGCAGCGTCAGGAAATATATAGAGAATAATATCATTAGCAGTTATCAGCCATGACAGCAGTATTCAAATCGGATATTGATAATGGCCAAAATGACCACAACAGTAAATCGCTGACTCCTATACAAGCTGCACATGTGGAAAGCAGACATAAACTGTCTGTACTGTTACATTTTTGTGTGGATGTTCCAATTATTTAAACATTGGGTCAGTGGCCCATCTGTCAAACATAAATGACCTCTGAAAACTAAATAGATATTTGGGTCCTACATAAACTTTCATTAGTAGGGGTTATGCATTCGTAATAGTCGGGGTACTGCAGTAACCTCTGCTAAATTTTTGCAGTGTTGCATAAATGTAACTGTATCTTGCAAATCCCTCCTGTCCCACCTTGTAGTAGTCATACAGCAGCCCCAGAGCCGCCACGCTGTCCTCGTCTCCATTGATGCTCATCATGGCCTTGGTGGCGGCGATCAGCGGGTTCTCCAGGTAGTTCTTCCATGCCTCATCCTCGTTGTTGAACACTCTGCGCGAGGCCACGGAAATTTCATTTGGCACAACCACCACGAGCCGTTTGTTGCTGGGTGGACGGGGAAAATTGGAAAAAGGCGGAAAGCGTTTGTTACGAGATCTAAATCAATCTGTCAATCCAAGCCAACAGGCGTGCCTCAGGCTGTTTCCCACCAAACTTCTGTCTGTCGGCTGATCTGCAAGCCTTCAATGTGCACAACACCCGACAGACAGAAAAAACAACAACATGATTTTCAGTTATTCGAAATCAGTCACAACTTTAACTAACATTTCATCTAGCACATATTTGTTTATGCTGCATTTAAACAAAACTTGTCTTTTTTAGTTTTTGTTTTTAAGTGTCCCAACACTGGATCTCAGTTTTTGTAAATCATCTAAAGTGCATGGGGGCAAAAAAGATCACATTGATGGTTTCTCTTACCTGTCCAGGTCCATGTTGCATTCAGCACCAGCTTCTTGGAGTAGCGCGAGAAACCGGCCTGTCTGGTCGGATAGGGTCACTTTGTTCAGGGCTCCTCACCAGCCTGGGCCCCTGAGGCTGTCTCCGAACAGGTAATCCCAAACTACTCTGCGGTCCAACCTCTGCTGACCTGCTAAACAAAAATCAACATCGGGTTGACTTCATTAGGAAGAAATTACAATTGGACACTTTTTTATTATTTAGCTGCAGAAGCTGCGTGGATCAGGGGTGTGGAATGCAACACCTGAACTGGAAGGACGGATAAGGAAACGTGGGCGGCTTGCTGATTGGCCAGACGACTTTGAACAGGTGGGACACGCGTGTTCCTATTGGTGAGTTCACTGACAAGAGGGTTTACTTCATTGAAGGAGAAATGACGTGAGTCCCAGGTTTCTTTAAATGGTGATAAAACTTTGATTCGGGGAAAATAACCTAAATGTGACAAAAACATCAATGGGTTCTTTGGGGGGTTTTCTACATAAATCTTTGCATACCTTAACCTTTGGCAAGTTCATGGAATCAGGGGTGATTTATGTGTTTTTCAATTTTTTTTATGTCATTGTAATTGGGTTTCTGTTACTGCAACATTAAAAGCTAAATCTGTATGTCTTTTCAGATGTCTGCCAATTCCAAACGGTCTGCTGTTTCATCAATAAACAAATGTGTCACTCTTCCTGAGATGTGAGATTTTTATAATTGTATCCTGACATCTAGTGGCGAGGAATTCATTTTACAACATCAGGCTGGACTTGTTTTTGTGTGAATTTATTCTTTAAGCTTTTTGATAATATGCATTAAGTATGTTAGGTTCTTGTTTTAGTATAAAATGATCAATTTTATTTTATGAGTACTAATTTTTTTTCCAGTAATCCTCACCGTGACCCTGAAAGCATCAGGGTAGACAATTTGCGCATGCGCATTAGCGCGTTGCGGTTTTAACGGTTCGGAATCGACGGGTGCTTCACAGGAAGTGGTCAATGCTTCACAGGAAGTGGTCAATGCTTCACAGGAAGTGGTCAATTCTTCACAGGAAGTGGTCAATGCTTCACAGGAAGTGGTCGATGCTTCACAGGAAGTGGTCATTCGTTTAGTTTTATTTTGTGGCTGCTGTAAATAATGCGCTTCCTTTGACTGGTAAGCCATTTAAAGATGCTGTGTTTACGTAAGTTACGTAAATCTATACTATCGTGATGCTCCGTGTTACCCTTGCTACTTGCTAATGTTGCTCTATGAAATAGCAACCGGCTAATCAAATATGTTTGTATAAACTAGGTGAAAATGACATTAAGGTTACACATATGTTTATTTATTTTTTATTTATTTACCTAAATGTGTTTTGTGTTATCTAATATTTAAAACCGCCTTTAACTCAATGCTTGTAAAGATAGGCTAAGCTAACGTGTTAGCATTACGTCACTCCGTTCACAGCACGTTCTAGACATGTTAATAAGTAACATCTGCGGGTCTTTTTGCTATTTATAGTAAAATAACGTAAAGCTAGGCGTTCCACTGCTAAGTAAGGTTCATACAACCCCTAATAATGTCCCAGTTCTAGTGAATTTATAGATATCTGCTGTATAATTATCTTTGGGGAAATTTCCAACTTAATTGCTTTATCTTTGACCTAAAAAGACCAAATTAACCCAGTTCTTAAAGTTGTTTCACCCTTACTGTTGCTTTGAACGTTATGAAACCCATCACCGTGAAGCGTATTTTAATGGTTTGTTGTTTGCTTTACTCCTTTCCAACCATTGAAGTGAAGGTTCTGTGTGTTTTCTTCCAGGTGTAACATCAGAGATGGCCCGTGGCCACCAGAAGTTTCAGTCCCAGCAGAAAAATGCCAAAAAGCTGGCGGAAATAAAGAAAAGCAAAGGCCATGACCAGAAGGCAGCGGCCAAGGCTGCCTTGGTTTACACATGCACTGTGTGCCGGGTATGTAATTAGGCAAGGCAAGGCAAGTTTATTTGTATAGCACATTTTCGTGTACAAGACAATTCAAAGTGCTTTACATAGGAAAAAGATCAGAAGTAAGAAGAAGACAGGATCTCTGCCGTCACACTGCGCGGAGGCAACAACACAAGCATCTGTTTGAGAGTCTTCCTGTTTGAATGGAATGTTTGTAAAAGTTAAATTACATGCCGGGCATTACCTAAACAATTTACAGTGCTTTCCAAAATAATTTGTACAGATGTCACGTTGCCACAAGATGCCTAATCAGCTAAATTTCCCTCAAACCGTAACTGTGTCTCAGTTATATTCAGCACAATCCCTAGTCTCACCAAGATTACAACGCAGGCTCTCCATTGAGAGACATAGTTGTTCTTCTGGTCCTAAATAGATGTATCATACAATTCATAAAAGGACATAAATAGTGTCTGTCCTAAATAGATACTCTGTTGAAACTCTTCTATATCAATTAAAGTTTGACACACCTGAGTGTATTTATTTAAATCTGTTTTTTTTTCAATCTTTTTCTACATATTTCTGTCTTCTATTGAGGCAATTGAAGTTCTACATGTAATGTAGAGGCTTTGGCAGGAATGGACAGTGCTGTTCGCACATACTTTCTACCAAATGAGACTGGGCTGAAGCTCATGTCACAATTAATAAAGTCAATCACCAGATGTAAAGACTGGAATGGACTCCATTATTTTATCAGTTTATCCTGTCTTTAAATAAATTAACACAATGGGAAAATCACTGATAAAATGTTCTAAAGAAAAACTGCTTGCTGTTTTTCTTTTTATCTAGCGAAAGGTTAAGTAAGAAGTAATACACAAAATTCGAAAAAACACTTTAAGTTTCAATTTCAATGAAATATTCTTGCCTAACTTTGGCTTTTCAATGTTATTCTAAAGAAGCATTTTAAGTAGATTTTAGTTTTTAATGCAGTGTAAGAGGAGGTTGGTCCAATAATCATAGCTGTTTATATTTAATTTATGAAGAATTATTTTAAATCCCATCTAAATGCAAACACTCTTTAAATATTAATGCTGTTAATTTAGTTTGACACCTGAAATGTAAAAAATACTTATATAGTCTGTTTTTTTAAATTTGATTTTAGGTGTATTTTGGGTAACCTTCATTACTGACTTAGTTGTGACAACTCGGAAACCAAGCAACATCAAATCATCAAATAAATCTCTTTCACTTGTCTTCTTACATTTTTCTTTTAAGGATCAGTCAGCTTGTTTGTAGGAAGCATCTGTTCTGTAGCGGCAGTTGTTACTTCTAATTTCTCTTGTCTTTTATTTAATCAGACACAAATGCCGGATCCCAAGACTTTCAAACAACACTTTGAAAGCAAACATCCAAAGTCTCCGATGCCCCCGGAGTTGGCAGACGTGGAAGCATAACATATTCACCTCCGCTAATGAGACAGATGAAGCTGATTCAGGACAGACCTGTCGAGACTTTGAACATATACATTAAGTGTTTCAGAAGAAATATCTTTATAATGTTGACTGTTTCTCCAACTGATTGATCTTGTGTTTGAGTCTTTTGTGCAGGGGGGGTAACTACCTACTAAATTTGTGGCGTGTTTTCCTCAATTTTATTGCCTTTTCTTTGCCCTTCCTGCCAAAATCTGATCCAGAGCCATTACTGAAGGATGGACGACACCCAACAGACTGTTATTCTCTCACACAGTATTTGATGATTTCAAATGTTAAAGTTACAAGCGCAGCGCATACGCATGCTTTGTGACTACTCCACCCTCTCCCAGGTCTCCCAGTGTTGCACAGTAAGCGTTGGTAATGGCTCTGCTTGGTAAAGCTGACTGTGATGATTGAAGTCCATCACATTTCTAACCAATGTGTCCCTTAGTGGTTTTGGACATCATTAGTTTGTCATCAATATAATTTCCAAATGATATCTGAGTTCAAAATGTGTTTGGTAATATGAGTATAAAAACATATCTGTTCCTTTCATACTTCCAAGATGCACTGATATTGTTCCTGTTTGGAAGAGTTCAATAGAGCCTTGCATGTTTGTTTGTTCTCGTTGTTGATGTAAAGATTATGGTGAAGACACTGTACTACTCGGGTACTAAAATTGTTTTTTTATGTACTTTATTTTCTGTGCAGCAGCTGAATAGAGAACACTGAAAAGTTTATTCACAGCAAACCCTATCCAGGGAAAAATCATTTGACCTCGGCAGCACAAAGCATTTTTTCATCCGTTAGACCTGGTGTCTTACTTAAACCTAGTTTGAACCAAGTGTAGTTCATAGTGATGGGCTTCCGTCACATTATCATGGTCAAACATTTGTGACGTATGTGCACAACTGTAGTTTTGATTGTTTTCCAGTGTAAACTGTCTTGACATCTTCATGACATCTTTTAAGTTCGGTCTTTGTTATCTGGTCATGATTTAGATGAGACGTTCCAACACTGAACCTCGTTTCAAAAGTCCGAATTGCATTAAACTATAGGTCCACTTCAGTTCCTATTTTTCTATAAACCTCCCAACTTGACCAGATCGCTTATGTAGTTCCAACAGGTTTGGACCTCCTGGTATTGAACCAACAACATTGTATCACTGTGCTATAAGTCTTTACAGACAACCAGACATGTTTTTACTTTTGTAATAACCATATCTTGTCAGTGTAATGTAATGTTTAGTATTTTTAATAAAGGTCTTTTATATTAGATCTTGAGTGTTTGTTTCAAAAAAAATTGCATTTATGAGTAGAAACGTCCCAAAAACAAATTCCATTGGCTTAATTCACAAAGTGAAAGGTACAGATTAAATACACATTGTGATGTTTTATGGTGTTAATTAAGCGTTTATGCTTAGAGCTAATGAAAACACTACATTTAATATTAGAAAGTCAAATCTGATGAAAATATTTAATTTCAGAAATGTGGGGTTAATGCAAAGTTGTACATTTTAGAAGTTGCCAGTTGCATCAGTTGCTTTTAGTCTGATTAATGAGACTCATCGGATTGCCTATTATTCTGATATAATAGAATATAATTTCCAACATATAGTTTTCAACAGTTCAAGCTGTAAAATGTGATTTACAAAAAACAGCCAAAATGTTAAATGCTGTGAGATATAAAACAAAGGCAAACAGAAAAAATATGTAAAAGTTAAGAAAGCTGATAAGGTAAAGAGACAGAACAACAAAACATTTGCATCAGTATGTGGTAAAAGCAAGTTGTAAGAAATTGTTTTTGAAGAAATTTAACAACACACAAGTAGGAGTGGGCAAGACCATTAAATAATTTGAAAAGGAAAAATAAATCTAAATTGGATCCTGAGACAGACGGGAAGCAAGCGCCGGGTTTAATTCGCTCGTGTTGCGTGGTATCAGTCAGGAGACGAGCAGCAGCATCCTGGACTAACAGGAGATGGTCAATAGAGAGTTGGTCCAGACCAAAACACCAGGAGATGCAGATGTCCGGTCTCCAGATCAGAAACAGATGAATGGAGGGTACGGCTTCACTTTAGCCAACTTTTCTGAGATGACAAGGAAGTTTGTGGCTATGTAAACTTTAGGTCAGGATAATGTACTAAATGGTTTTGTGTAAACGGATTTAATTTTATTCTCCAATATTACTCAGAAAACTCACCGTATTTTATAAAACAAAACACCTTGATACTTACATTTTTAAGCATATGTATAAATGTGCACATCAGTCACTTTAATTAGAACATGTAGATAAATGTTGCAGTAGATTTGAGCTCTCATTACTTACCCGAACATCTTTTTTTTTTTTTTTTTTACTTGTCGGGTCTTGTTCTCTGTTGAAACTTGTCATAGGGGATTTCAGGGATTTTTAAATTATCACTTCAGAAGCTCTCGGCCATTATTCATCAGGTTGCTGTCACAAACATTGTCGCTGTCTGTAAAATAAACTACCTGATCCTGACAAACCACTTGATAAATTCAACAGGCTTTCAGTGTTCGAGACGGAGTCCCAGGAAATTAAGTTTTACCTGAAGTAGAGAGTTGATTTTAGTTGCACTTCTGATAAAAAAAAAATTGTGCTGTGATAAATACTCTTTATTGATAATGTATTGAGTCGACATTGGGTGGGATGTTGATCTTCCTGAGCCATCTATGCAGTGCTTCTGTCGCACCTCATGGTCAAACTGACATTTATTTGTGGTTAGAAGTTCACATACACTAAAACTCAGCATAAATGCCACAATAACTTTAAGGAGCGAGCAGGTTTAGTGTTAGGTGTCAAAAGCACATGTCATGCACCACATTGTATCTTTCTGTGTAATTTTTTCTGCACATCAGCACCTTGTCTCTAAATTCAGTTTTTGAGGGGAATAATACATAATTCATATCAGGTCAGTTTAAAAATATTTGTAAAATAAATGTTATCTTGAACCATGTCATCTAAGTATCTACATAGAACTGTGGGTGGTGTGCGCAGCAGCAGTGAGTCTTGCAGCGTATCTTTGTTGGCCTCTGTTTGACGGTAGCTGCATGACAGTTTAATGACTGCTATGACGTGCTAACTGCTCGATTCTAGGGCAGCATAGACAATTTTCCATACTGACATGTTCTGGTTGACATCACGTCTGACTTTTACACGTAACCCATTCATGTGTAATAAGGTCATTCTTAAATCTTAAGCCTAGGTTGTGTCAACCATTGACCTGCTGGATATCCAATTGTTTCCCTGAGGCTAATATGATCCCTAGATGTTTGCTTCACCTATGTTGCAGCTTTAATATTTCTTACTGTTATGTTTATTTGCTCTATATGTTGCCGTTTTATTTTATATCTGTTATTAGGTTACTTACTCTCACCATTTGTGACTTGTTTCCTCAGTTTAGTGTTTCTTCCTATTTCTTGTTTATGTCAGATGGGTTTTCTTTAACTTTGAGCTGCTTTGTTTTTCTTTACCATTTTTTCCTCGGCTTGCCAGCTTCATTCCCCTCCTCAGCGGTTTCCCAGTCCTTTAACTCCACAGGCACTTACAGTCAACATTCTTTCATTATTATTTAAGTCGGTTTCTTTGTCACCCCTGCCCCAGTACACCTTAGCTGGTTCACTTCCCCTCTGGCTCCACTGATTGAGTAATCTGTTTATTCTTATTAAAACACTGCTCTGCAAATTCTTGGCCCTTGGTTCCAACTATACCAGCTTGTCGTTATAGTCTTAGTTTTATAGTCTTAATCATTCAACGCACTTTGTGAAATGGGCCAGTACCAGTAACAATGAAACAACATGATGCTGCCACCATAATTAACATTTGGTTGAGTCTTCCCAGATATTAAAGTCTACCCCATGTCCACACTTGTGATTGTCAAAGACTTTTTCCTCCAGAAAATATTTAACCTGTATATCATGTGGAGTTTTAAGTTTTGGTCTTTCTTAAAGGTTTTAACTTTGAAGCAAGGACTTTTTTCTTGGTGATGCCCTCTCAGTCCATGGTGGTAGTAAACTGGAAATATTAACGGTAACAATTTTATATTTTTTAATTGGCTGTCTGGAATTACTTTTTAAATTACATTTGAAACTTTAAAAATATGTTCATAGACTGTTCATGGTACTGAGCCAGTTTTTTAGACTGTCTTGCTTACACACACGTTTGCAGATCTACCAACAGGTTTTGCAAGACTTAGGTAAAGGCTTTGTGATAGACACTATAAAACAGTGACTTCCTGTTTTTAATCACTTAAAAACTACATTAGTGTTACGACCAGGCTTTTTTTTCCCTCTTGAAAGACCCATGTTTGGTCAAGCGTTAACCTCCTGTCTGATATCCAGACATACAGCTTCAAACTTTCCACATTATTGTTTGTTCGTAATGATACCGATTATTCGTTTGATAGGGTGCACCACTGTTTGGTCTGTTTTAAAGCAAAAATCCACCATTTTTCCTCCAAAATGTAAGGATAAGCATTACTGCCAAACACTTCAGTTCTAGTTTTAGCACATGTCTTCTTCCTCTGTGAGTGGCCTTTCAGCCCATATTGGAGTAGCATGGACGATGACACCCTTACCAGCTTCATCCAGTTTAGATTAAAATTCTGCAACAAACCTTTATCTCTGGAACCAAGAACCTATCTCCTTCCTATATGGTGTGACAGCTGAATACTCCCATTCAACTTATGCTAGCATAATTGTTTGAACGGATAAATAGGTTCCTGTTAATGATAATGTCATAATCTAGGCTTTAAATAAACAACTCTTTCCCATTAGTCTGGTATGAAACATTGTAATCCAAACAGATGTCATGCATTGTGTAAATGATTGTTGTCATACAGTGTATATTAATTTTCCAATTCAACTGCGTATATTAGCTATTGTATGTATCTTTTTTACCCTGAGTCTATTAGAGAAAATCCCATATATTCAAACTTCTGCTTGCAATTCTGGATAAGAAATCACTATAGTTGTTTGTTTTACAAGTAATCCACAGGAAAGCACTGATTAAACAATCGGTTCAAAAGCCTCACTAGAAGACCAACATTAATGCAGATTGAAAGTGATCTTCTTAATGGCACTACTAAGGTGTGGGTCTCCTGGATTTCCAGTAATATAGTCGTGCACTTTCTTGTTCTCCGAGGAATCCGGGGCGTTTCCCAGTGTTTATGTAAGAACTTTTCTCATGCAGTTGCATCAGTGCTGATCCTGACCAGACCTGAGTCACTTTTCAACAAAAGCCTACTGTAGCTTGGTTTGTTTTCGGTGTGTCCACTTGTTAGTCCCCTTTGAAAACGCGTTAGCCAGAGCTCTTCCCCCACAGGAAGTGTATAGAGTGGGGCCAAGAAGGACCCGCGGATAGCAGAAGGGCTTCAGATTCCAATCAACACCACCGTCCTTCTCTCCTCACACTTTACCACAAGTCAGTATTTAGTTGTTGAGTGCTAATGAGAGACCTGTGTAACTGAGGTAACTGTGGAAAGTTACAGTGCTTCTCATGGATTTACCGTTCTTCATCTGCACATATGTCTATTCTTAAGTGAATACTCACTTATTGTAGGCTAAGGGAGAACCATCATTGTTTGTACAATAAACTTTTATGAACTATTTGTTACCCGTTAACGCTGCTCATCTCCTAAAATAGCTACCATCCAACTGGTCCACCATGGGAGGGGGGAGAGTAGAGAGTCACAAAGTGTGTTATGTCTTCCCATGACCAGGAATGTAACACCTTGCAATTAGTCATCAGCTTATGTCCACTTTAACAGAGGGTTAAACTCTCACCTAAGAACCTGACCAAGGTTTTAAAATGTCTCTAAATTGTTTCCTTATGTAGCTCTCTTTGGTTCCACGCATTACGTTGTCCTGTTATTTATTTTTCGAAAATATAACAAAACATAGAAATTAGTCATTATTTTTCATATATATTATATTTCATTTTGCAAAAAGACAAATTGTAACTTTTATTATACTAGCTCACAGCCACTCCACCCTTATCTATGCTGATAAAACACCACTGATTGTGACTGATTGACCCAAGTCCTATCTATAATATAATAGGTTATCCCATATTATCAAAAACTGAAGAGTCGAGACCAAATGTAAAAAGTATCTGGAAAAAAAAAATCAAGAAATTTGATTCAATCGTATAAAGAATTGTATGAATACTGAGTTTAATTCAACACTATGAACTGTAAAATGGGTAAAAATAATAATAATCTTTTTTCCACAGATTGTCTTTATTACCGGATCATTTGACTGTGAACTGGGGCTGCATCATATTTGAAAATTGAGATGCCGATGATATTGGTAAATACTGCAAAGACTTCATCAGGTGCGACACATGTCTGTTTTCTTCTTTCTGCTCTAACTTGTGTTTAAGGGATTGCTGCAGGTCAACATCTTAAGGCATTGGAACTTTCTTCCGTAGATAATCCTACAACGAAATCAGTAATATTATCTGAATTAGTCTGGGTTATAAATTTGGACTGTGTAACTGAATCTAATCTTTCTGTGTGATTTGTATTTGTATGAATTGAATGTATTGTGCATTTTCGGATTATTGGAAATTAGTTTGACCTGTTTTCTCAAGATGTCATATGTTGTTCATTTGGGTTAAAATAAACTGATTGCTCCTACAAGATAAAGGAAAATAAATCAAGACTTTACACTGCACTGAGTAGGAATTTAGCTATTTGACATTTCAGTTTTTCCTTTGTTTATTTTCTTGATCATGTTTCACTCTATTCTATTTACCAATTCTCTTCTGAATATAACATGAGAACTGCTGCCATTGTAGAGGGATTTGTAATCAGCACTTAACCAGTGTTTCAGGGAGCAGAAGCTGATCTCTGTGCGTGTCCATACAAGACATGGCTCACAGACTGTAAAACTCACCTAACTGGTTTCTGAAGCTTGCAAAGTTGAGTCTCTTTCAGTGGAAGTTTCACCCTTACCTGGCCAGTTTATTCAGACTGAGGTTATTTCGCTCCTCGTTTGTTCCCGTCTCTGTGCGTTCAAGCCAATATTATCCGATCTGCCCTTAAATAGGTTACAAGCTTGAAATCTTTGCTCAAGGGAAACCATGTGACATGGCAAAAATAGCTTTACTCTCTCCCTTTGGAAAGTAACCAGAAAGCAAAAATAGTGATTTCTGTTAGGAGAGGACCATAGCTGTGTCTTGTGTTCCACTTTATGGTGTCTTCTGTATCTGTTTGCAAAGTTAAAACACATTTCTAGATGATCATTATACTTCTGGAAAATTAAAACATATCATTTTATATATATATTTTTTGTCTCTTGTTTGTGTTCCTGTGTAAAATGTCAGATTTGAAGAATGTGAATCCCAATGTTGAAGGGGTTACAAGTAAAAGGTGTATCTTTCTGCGACAGTTAGTAATGCTTGTCCGCCTTCAAAAGCGATTATTCAGAAGCGAGGCTAAGGCTGCCATGGCGACCAATTCTTTCACAAACGTTGTTTTTGAAATAAACTATCAGGGGGGGGTTGGACGTCGAAGAGAACTACAACTCCCACTGGTGCCGGTGTCTGGTCGCCGTGGCAACGCTTGACGTCAGCCCTGCCGTGCCTTGAGCTGAGCTGGCCGTGTCTTCTTGGACCGGTGTGGCTGGGAGGAAACCCCGTTGACTGCACTCGTCCGGACAGGCTGGGAGAATCAGCTGCACCTCGGTACGCCTTCACCCGCTGAAACCCAGGTAGGAGATAACGGCCGCTCCACCAAATGCGCGGTCGCCTTTGCATGAAATATATGTGCTTGTTAAACATTAGAGTGAATAAACGATTTTCGAAGAAGCCCATTGTCTGCGGGTTACTGGCTGGACTGGTTGCAGCGGGGAGGCTCGTCAAACTACAGAACAAAGGCTAGCTTGGCTAACGTTTCAGTTCGGGATGTGTCTAATGGCTGGTTCTCTAACTGAACAGATAAAGGCGTGTCGGTGTAGAAACACTTGCTTCAGTAAAAACATGTCACCTGAAACTGCCGTGGATAACTGGAGAAAGCAGGCGAAGGCTTAGTGGAAAAGCTAATGTCCCGGTGAACTGTTGCCTACAGACTGTTTCTACATGGCATCTGATGTTAATGCACATCGAAGCACTCTTACATTTACGCTTAAGTCATTTTCGTTTGTTTCTCTCTGGGGGAGTGATGTTCTTTCTAGGTAATAAAAGCGAGTGCAGTAAATGTAACATTAGCTAGCCAGGGCTAGACTATGTCCACTTCTTAAAACGTTAGGTTTAATTTGTTTTCGGAAAGGAAATGATCCACCGTTGGACTCGGACATAAGCGGTCCAACCACGAGAGCTTCGGTTTCAGGAAATAGTTGGCGCCATGCTAGAAACTTGTCTGTCACGAGGGCCTAGCTCGCGGCCCCGGTGCGCTTCTTCTAGCAGCTTCTTCCAGCAGCGGCTGGTGGCTTCCTGTTCGCACGTTGCACGTCTGCGTTAGCATGAGACGGGCGGCAGGCAGCGTCTGCGCGCACACCCTTAAACGTTGAACGTTTCACAAGCGTTTCCGCTCGTGGCGTGTAGCCCGCAGGTAGAGGGATGGGTGTGGCAAAGGACCGAGAGCCGGGGAGCGGCCCGGGTCCTCTCCGCAGCCTCGCTGTGAACGAGCGAGTCTGCTCTGTAATCGTCTCACTATTATGTTTCTTTTTTTTTCTTTTTAAACCACGGAAGAGGGCGGATTAGCAGCATTTATACAAAGAGGGGATACGTGTCCAAAACGAGCTTGAATGTGAAAGTTCGCAAAATGGCCTGTCGGGTCTCATGGGTTAAATATTCCTACAGCTCTGAAAGGACATGGCAGAAATCTGTTTTCACCCAAAGCAGAGATGCTGGCATCATTGTGTTTTTGTTTTTTAGGAATTTACATTATAAAAGAAAAAACTGCACCTTTTTATATAAGGCAATGGCAATTATAAACAATTGGTTATTTGCTTTAAAATCCTGTTGCAGATATTGCGTACAACTCTTTTATAAACACTTAAAGGACCCCATCTATGATCAAAAACCCTTTTCCTTTTATAAAATGTTTTATTTATAATTTATATTTTACGTGCCACAGTGAAAGGCCCAATGAGCAGCTGCCTACAGATCATTGAACCTGCTATTTTCCCCTCTTTGTTAACATGTATGAATTTATTTTTAATAAGTGGTATGTTTAAAAGTTCAAAAAGCAGTATGACCAGACCTCGAAAAATCAATCATTGACATCAACCACAAAATTTGGTATTTACAAATAGTTTTGTGTAAAGGAAACTGATCAGATTGGGTTGTTTAAATTTGCCCTGACCTTTTTAAATTACAGGTAAAGCTTGAAGAAGCAGATTTAGTTGTGTATTTTTGCTGAATTCATTTCCTCAAAATCACATGGCAGATATTACATTTCTGGGTTGCAAAATTGCAAACCCAGGGACTGGAATCACAATGGCAGCTGAATAATTTCCCAACAGCTCATTTACTTGGGGTTGCAGTGTATAGCCAAGAAAATGCCAGTCATCACAAGCACACTGCCAGCCTGTTCGTGTTCAAACTGTTACACGTCTTGTCCACATAGTTGAGGTATTGAACAAGTTTTCTTCTGTTTGGAACACAACCACTTAATAACATGTTAGACAGAACTTGGTGTGAAACTAAACCTGGGAGGATACCATATTGTGATGGGCCAACAAAATAGAAAATTGTTAAAACATTGCTGATAATGTATTTAATACAAATACTTAGTACTACTGTACGGCTTGTAAATTTGCTTGTTTTTATTTAAATTGGTGAAGACTATAAATATAGCATGAACTGAGTTTATTACATGGACTTAAAAATTACAAGCACCAGATAAACGTGGTCATACTTTTACCTGCTTTTTGTTCAGATAATGATCCTGTGTTTTTCTTTTTAACTGACCTCTTGTTGTCCTTGATCTCTGCCCTTTAGTGAACAGCCATGAGCGAATCACCTCTGAAGGAACTGGTGGAAAGGGCCAAGTTGGCCGAGCATGCCGAGCGTTACGATGACATGGCCGAATCGATGAAAGCGGTGACGGAGGAGGGCGAGGAACTGACGAACGAGGAGCGTAACTTGCTGTCCGTGGCTTACAAGAACGTTGTGGGTGCCCGTCGTTCCTCTTGGCGTGTGGTGTCCAGCATCGAGCAGAAATCAGAAGGCAGTCAGGGAAAGCAAGCCAAGGTCAAGGAGTACCGGGAGAAAATTGAGGGAGAGCTGAAAAAAATCTGCGAAGATGTTCTGGTGAGTTCAATGGGAACAGTTTTAGTTTTTATTCAGTTTTCTGACTCTTTGCTGCACTACCCCCTCACTCCGTTTGAGAAGGGAGGAACATGTATTTTATGAACCTTTATCATTTGGGTCAAATATTTTATAAATTTTATATTAAACTTCAAACAGGGCATTTACAGAAATACTATAAAGAACATTCAGATTCAGAATGATGGCATGAAGTGTACAAAGCCTCGTAATGTATGTTTTACAATGATTATGTCAACATTTTATACTGAAAAATAGAATAATACATCTAATTAAAAATAAAATAGTTGGGGGTATGCGTGTATCTAGTAGAGGGTTTGCAATATCTGTTTATGGGGGTGACAGAGTGGCAGGTTTGGGAGCTCCAGATCTAAGTAAATAACAGTCAGCTGAATGAAAGGCTGGACGTATAACTACAGATGCTCCAATAGAGTCATTGTGTTCACCCAGTTGTAATGCAACTTTATTAAAACCCAAATCTAAGATAATTATATAATAAGTAGCTTTTTTTTTTATCCAGTTTTTCATTTAAACGTGAGGATGTTTAACCTGCTAAAGAGCTGTTACTTACTGACCTGTACTGCTTGGCTCGAGAATGTATGCCACTGCAAGTTTTGAAAGGTGGTTATTACTTTAAAGTTGAATATATATATATATTTTTTTGTCGTTTAGATTTGTAAGTTTCGCATTTATAACGTTCAGCATATATAAACCTCTACTGCTTTGTGTAGGTGCTGTAACAGTCTTATTGACCCAATGATGACTCAGTCATAAGCCGATAACGGCAGAAGCTGACACACCAACATTGTTCATTACTGGTTGCGCTTTGAAGAAAGAAAGCAACGGATTGTATTGATAAATGAACATGGGTTTATAAAATAAACAGGATGAATTTAGCTAAAAAGTTGAGCTAAAAAATATTCATGTTATCTAAACATTTTCCCATCCTGAGATTTCGTACTACAGGAAAATGTCAAAGGTTAGAACCCTGCTCTAACCTGTTTCTATTTTAAATCAACATGGAGGGTGTGGTAACTGTCTGTCCTCCTGGGCTCCCCCTACAGTTGCTGGATGCAACAACATTACTTTAAAAGAAATGCGAATTGGAAAAGACATCTATTAATATTGATCTTGTTAAAGTTCTCACCCTGGGTTTTCAAAAGGGATGTCAAGAGAACATGGCAACAGACTAAGCAGGACTAGAATAGAAAAATCACTTGTACAGCAGAAAAGTTACAGGCAATTAAAGCCTGCAATTAAACAAAGGAAATATTTGTTTTAGTACTGTCAGGGCAAAATTACTTCACAAAATAATTTGCAGTTATTTAAATTGCCATTATTCAATCCAATGGAATATACAACTAAGTAGGAATAATTAAAATATTGTAAAAACTAAAAGGAAAATGTTCCAATAGCAGTAGGGATTTAAACAGCTACTGTGTTTGTTGGGAGCAGCGATGTTATAGTTACTTGCTATCCTAACAGTAACGCGCATCTTTTCCTTTTCACTGACTGTTGTATGATAGTCAAGTATACTCTTAAGCTTTGTCACTTGTTCTTCATCGCCCTCTTTACAGCGTCCCATACACAGTGTGGATGAAATGCTTATAGTTTCACAATGTTAACACAACAACCATAAAAAAAATTGTTGTCACCCATTGGCATAAATACATCTTTTATAGTGAGGTGGCTGTTTTGTTAGGAGGACGTGCAGAATCTAATGTTCAATATACTGCACTGGGATGGTTTTGACACATCAATAAATCATTGGATTTGTTCACGTGGTTTTCTCTTTTAAGTGACATGAGATACCCAACCAACTATGCTGGACTCTTTTTTTAATGTTTAAAACACCTAGTTGCCTATAAATGTTTTTAAAACAATTGCACAGAAGCACAGTGCCTGCTTAAATGTAGTTTTATGCTCCTCTTTACTGCCATAGTGATATCCTGATTTTAGCTGTGCCCTTGCCAGTGGCCTAGTTCTACATTCAGATCCCACAGGGCGTTCCCTATCTTTCACATCGGCTTAAGAGCATTCAGCAAACGTATGCTCTCATTAGCCTTGTTTTGCCCCGTTATTCTTCTAATATGCAAATAAGATGAATTAAAACGGGTCTTAAGGAATTAAAATGGATTTGAAATGCTGATCAGTGTTTCAGCTGCTATCACATGTCATATTTTTGTATTTAAAAAAAATAGTTTTTCTTTTTTCTAACATGACGTTTCAGATCCCCAGGTTGATGCTTTCACTTAAAATTAAAGACTTCCGACAGCAGGTTAGCGCTGCTCACAATGAGATGCCTGGCTCTCCTTCATCGAGGACTCAAGCAGATTATAGAGTTGTGCATGCTTATTGGAGCCAAGCTGGTGTCTGTGTGACCTACTTCCTCATCAATTCAGTTTCCTTGTTCCTCACTCCACTCTCACCAACTTTCACCAGTAGTCCAATCATCCCTGTATATCCGTTTTATTCCCCTATCCATTCGGCTCACCCTTTCCCTCACATCCCTCCAATATATTCTCACATTACCACATCCACATAGACCCCCACACCCCCCTCTGTGGTCTCTACAGCATCTGTGACGTAGCCTAGCCACATTTTTAAGCCTCAAGACCACTAAAGCTGGCCAAATTGTTTCTACCACTATTAATGTCTAAAGTATGAGGATTTGAAAATATGTTTCCTTTAACAGGTTGAAAAAAACCAGCTGAACGTATTGTGAGAATAGTGAATGTAAATCCTGGGCATTGGTGAACACAAACCTAAAACTAATTGTTGTTTTTTTTGTTTGTTTTTTTCTTTTCTATCACAGCTTCTTTTGGACAAGTACCTCATCCCCAAAGCAGTGCAAGTGGAGAGCAAAGTATTTTATTTGAAAATGAAAGGAGACTACTTCCGCTACCTGGCTGAGGTGGCTACAGGAGAGGAAAAGGACGGTACGCATCTCTTCTCTTTAGAACATCAGTGACAGAAAATGTTTCAAACTAGGACCGTTCTGTCATTCATAGTAATATCTTAAAACTTCATATTTCTCATAAGTTTAATTATTTAGTTTTAGTGTGCAAACAAAAGCAAGTAATCTTGATCATATCTTTGGGGACTTTAACTTTTCATTGGTTCAAAGGATTTCCATTTTGTTGGTCTCATAGAAGACAAATATGAACACTCAGGCCGAAATGAAGCATTACAATAACTTAGTTCTGGGTTGTGATGTTTGATAATCAATCTATAATTTCAGCGTTTTATGTCGGATGTAACACAGCAGTTTGCACTTCAATATTACATCATGGAACAAAGCATCAAAGCAGTAGTTCATAGACGGGAAGTGAAAGTACTACACAAAACTTAGATGCTGCCTGTAGATGTTTGTTTTTATATTGTTCATAAAAGGATCTTACAGTATTTGAATCAAGGGTAAAAAAAGACAAAGCAGTTTTCAGATGTGAATCACTTTCACTGCAGTGGCTTTAATAAACACAAGGTGTTGCTGTAGAGAAAAACTGACTACAAAGAAAGACATAAATTAGTCACAAATGTAATACCCTAAAATACTTCATTACTGTTATCTGCTAGACTCTTGAAAAGCATGCTTACCTACAAAATTATTTATTAGATTAATAAACTTTTAGTACATGTGTGTATATAGGACATTTGTAATGTCTGTAATGATGACCTGCACTTAACCGGATACAGTGTTTCCAAGTTGAGAGAGATGCCGATAGATGATGTAACCAGAGCATCGATCACAATTTTGCGAGAGATTTTCCATCCCAGCTTCTGTAAAACTTTAAACAAGTACTACAGTTTATTTACATTTAATTGGTGTGATATGCATTTTTGTCAGCAATATAATATGAGTAGCATAAACGATGTGTGTTTTTAACTCATTTATTATAAATTACATTGATTTAATTAGATATGGGATGTTTTAGATTTTAAACCTGATAATGTATTGTATGTTTGTTTATTAAAAATCACATTTCTGGTTAATTACTTTTTTCCTGATGAAATGTTTACATAATAATAATGGTCTCTCTTTCTTGTTTCAGTCATTGTTGAGGACTCAAGGAAAGCATACCAAGCTGCCTTTGAAATCAGCAAAAAAGAAATGCAGCCAACGCACCCTATACGCCTCGGCCTCGCTCTTAATTTCTCTGTGTTCTACTACGAGATCCTCAATTCTCCCGAGGAAGCTTGCAAGCTTGCAAAACAGGTAACTCAACACTCCCAGCATTCTCAAGCTCTTCCTCTTGGAACAGGAAGTAGATGTCCCCCATCCATGATCCTCGGCTCACCCCAGAGGAATGAAAGGCAGATTCAGATATGAGGAATCTTTCAGTTTCTTGGTGTCTCTCTCTTAAAATGTGCTTTTTAATTCTCCAGGCCTTTGACGATGCCATTGCAGAGCTCGACACACTGAGTGAAGAGTCGTACAAAGATAGTACACTAATCATGCAGCTATTGAGAGACAACTTGACGGTAAGTTGCCCTTTTTAAAATTCATATCTTCAGTTTAGCACTTGAGGAAATTGGATTAGCGAAAGAAAAAGATTAAAGTGATTAAAAGGTTTGATAACTGTCTCTTTCCTCAGCTGTGGACTTCTGAGGGAGAGGATTCAGAGGAACCCAAACAATGAGCCTCACCCCCACAGTCATCCCGTCTGCCTGACATCGTCCAAAGTCCTCTTTATTTTGATCAGCACTTCGACAACCCCATTCATGACTTTCCACCTCGATCCATCGTTTCTCCATCTTGGTCTCCGCACATCCCATTCTGTTTGGTTTGCTGATTGTTCTGCATTACAGGCCGGGGTTTAAAGTGGAAGGGTTCATGCATGCTTGGGGTCGGGTTGCCTGCCGACCTTGGTGGGGCCATAAGCATTTTTAGAAGGGTCGGCGGTGCAGTAACCATAATTTGAAAATCATGAAAGAATTAGATAAATGTGTATCTTACGTTTGCACACAGCCAAATGTTTTGGTGACCAGTCTCTGGTCGGTCAATAACAAGCTGACATCTGACTCAGCAGGAGAGGAATTACAGCCAAGGCAGACAATGATGATAACATGGGGAACGATGGGGATGAATGGCCAGATTTTTACACAGGTTACATTCCATAAAACTGTCGGTTATCAAACTTCTACTGTTTTTTTGTTTTTTTTGCCCTTTATTCGGGGGGGGGGGTGCTTTTTTACACCAATGTATTCATTACGAGGTATAGAAAATTAAAAGAGCACAAGCTTGTACTGTTGCTGTTTTGTATGAGCACCTCAGTAAGTATAAAAAAAAAACCTTTTTATATTATTAAAAGTTCTTGAAATTAAGTTGGGGGGTTTTTTTTCTTCCAATACTTGCATAGAGTTGGTTAAAGGTTAGTCTGTGGAGCAGTAAAAGGTTGTTGTTGGCTGATTAGCTTTCTGTTTTTGAAGTTTTCGTACTTAACACTTAAGCGTCAATGTTATTTGGGGGTAATGCATAATTTCATTCAAGTGAAATAAAAAAATTTAAAAGGTTAAACTTGCCCTCTGTGTCTTTATTGAAATAGATGATACTTATCTGTTCTGCAAACATGGTTCAATTAGTTTAGGTGATGTGTATGCCTAGTATGTAATTCTTTTTTTTATAATTGCAAATTTTAATATTTTGATTTTATATTTTATTGCTAAAATGTAACCTGTCACCCACCCACTTCTAGTGTAAATATATCACAGACTCCTGATTTGTTAAACAGTGAAATTAAATACTACAAAATAATCAACTGAAACCATTCTATCAAACATGGTATGATGCTAAAAGTGTGTTTGCTTACATGACTGGAAAGTTATATTACCATGAAGTTCTGTTTAGGTTTGTTTTCTTCTTGATCGTACGGATTCTGCAGTTCTGTTAGTATTACAGGGTTGTACATCAAGCCCCCCGAAAAGTGGTATTGGAAAGCTCAAGCGTTACCAATAATTGTGTTTAACAGAATAAATGCCTTTGAATGTTTACCTTGGAGGCATCGACACTGCCTATTAACAGAAAAACACTGTGTTACCAGGGAAGTACTCTAGATATATAAATGAATGGATACAACATACAGTCTTCCTGGTTACTGATGTCTGGACTAAATAACTACAAACGTAGAATTACATTTCTTTATGAACCCTGGTGTGGGTGCACGTGCACAACTTTTTGGAATTAGATTTTCTTTTTAATGGCTCAGATTTCATGTTTCATGCTGCCATCAAACAAATCCGATGAATTAGAATGAATAGGCTTGTTTTACCAGATTAAATGTATATTATTGTTTATTTTGAAGATGCGAATGACACAATTAATTTTGCATTGGCCTCCTTTTCATCTAGACCACGTTATTCTTTTTCTAGATCTGATATGTCTATATATTGTAATCTATATAGAATGTGCTTTACTAATGAAAATAAGCTGTTTACAGTAATTTTGCAATTGAATCAGTCTGCAGGTGGTTGACAATATTAAGTAAAATATGCATGCAACGCTGTTGTTTTAGAGGTCACTGCATACTGTGCAGAATGTCGCTACGTTCTTCTTCAAGAGAACATTTTCTAAAAGCCGCATTTTTTTTCGGAGGAAATGATCTCACTTCGCCCGATAAACATGAACTATCGCGAGATGACGTGACGTTGCCCACAGTTAGCGCACGACGGTTCGACTGGAACGTGGAAACAGCCTCCTCCGTCCTTCCTTTCATTCTTGTAATCCGTCTGCGTAGGGTGTGCTCCGGAGCTAGCCTCGGCACACATTTTATTATTATGAAACAAACCAAAAGCTAGAGGACACACGCAGACATATTTTTATAAGAAAACCTAAAATCGGTGAAGCAGGATTTGATTTGCCAACCAAGCAACGCGAAGAAGACGCTGCCTTTGAAAAAAACGACGGAACGACGAAAACGGTGTTAGCAAGCTACCTTACTAGCACGCTAGGTTACTAGCATGATTGTTGAGAGCGCGGCTAACTAACGCTAGCATCTTAGTTTTTTCTCTCCTGCATTTAAATACGTTTTACATCTTGGTAAACCAACTGTTTCTTATTGTGTCTTGTTGTAGCTGTAGTTTAGCGCTCGTTGTCATTTTAAACGAACATACATTTGTCGAATTGAGACGTTTAAGCCATATCGGGTAGGCCGCGCTCCGACATTTTGCTAATCGAGCTAACTAGCCCACGTTGTTAGCATCTAACGTTTGTGCGTCTCTTTTCTTTAGATATTCTCCAAAAGAGGAATATAAACACATTTAGACTGCCAGACGGCCCCCATTGAGCATCAAACTCAAGTAGCCCGACTGAAAGCAGACGTCAGCCGACATGAACCCCAGCGCGCCCAGCTACCCCATGGCCTCTCTCTATGTAGGCGACCTGCACCCAGACGTCACAGAAGCCATGCTTTACGAGAAGTTCAGCCCGGCAGGACCCATCCTCTCCATTAGAGTATGCAGAGACATGATCACCCGCCGATCCCTGGGATATGCCTATGTTAACTTCCAGCAACCAGCTGATGGTAGGATATAGTCCTGCAGATACGTGACCAGTTCATCTCTGGTTGTTTCCTCATGCAATGTACGCTTAATAGTTATTTTCCTTATGGTTTTTTTTAGCTGAACGAGCTTTGGACACTATGAACTTTGACGTGATTAAGGGCAGGCCTCTCCGCATCATGTGGTCTCAGCGTGACCCTTCACTGAGGAAGAGCGGGGTGGGAAACATCTTCATCAAGAACCTCGACAAGTCCATTGACAACAAGGCCCTTTATGACACCTTTTCTGCTTTTGGGAACATCCTCTCTTGCAAGGTAGGCGGCAGCCGACCTGATCTGTGTGGCGGTTTGTATATATGGTCTTGTTGCATGAGTTAGGATTTCACAAGGTTTGAAATGCTTGACATGCATGGTGTGTGTAAATTGTTTTTTTTAACATCCTTAAATCTGTCCTTTCTAAGGTGGTTTGTGATGAAAATGGCTCAAAAGGGTACGGTTTTGTGCACTTTGAGACCCATGAAGCAGCTGAGCGTGCCATTGAGAAAATGAACGGCATGTTGCTCAATGACAGAAAAGTGTAAGTGGTGGAGATTGTTACACTTGTTTTTGAAACTTTTTAAAGGGGAACCCTATTAACATTTGACTCCTAACTCTTAAGTGCTGCTTGTGTTCGCCTGCATCTTGTCACAAGCATCTATCAACCAGTGTGCAGTAGATTTAAAATATTTGTCTGTAAATATTTAACTGAAGTAAAAAATGGAATTACTACACTGAAAAAAAGTTTACAAAAACGGATAGCTACCAATACATTTACAAAAACACTTTGTTACAAAATTAGCGCACTATTTATTTGTGTGCGGCTTGGAGTGCATAGTTAAAAATCTGAATTATACTCTTCTTTTACAGGCGCCCTGTAAAAGAAGGCAAAATCTGGCTTCTAATTAGTTTTTAATCTGTTGTCCAACTAATAGATTTGTTGGCCGCTTCAAGTCGCGTAAAGAGAGAGAGGCAGAGCTTGGTGCGCGTGCCAGAGAGTTTACCAACGTTTACATCAAAAACTTCGGGGAGGATATGGATGACGAGAAACTGAGAGAGTTATTTGGCAAATATGGTGAGATGTTAAGATTTCAGATGCATTCAATTTTAAGTCACAAACTAGCATGTGCGAAGTGGTTGGATAAATGTGTTGATTAGCCTGCTTGTTTTGAAGGTCCTGCTCTCAGCATCCGGGTCATGACCGATGAGGTTGGGAAGTCCAAGGGATTTGGCTTTGTCAGCTTTGAGAGACATGAAGATGCGCAAAAGGTACCCCTTAATTTTATTTGATGTACCATAAATAAAGTTAATTTCAGTTTTGCAAAATGGAATTGATGAACAACTTGTGAGTGCATTTGCCTTTTTGCTTTGTAGGCTGTGGATGACATGAATGGTAAAGAACTGAATGGTCGGCAAGTGTATGTTGGCCGCGCACAGAAGAAGGGAGAGCGCCAGAATGAGCTCAAACGCAAATTTGAACAGATGAAACAAGATCGCATGACCAGATACCAGGTTTGTCTCAATCTGATGACAACAATCTATAGGGAAAATAAAAATGTAACATTACTTAGCTAAATGTTGTTTACAATTCGTGTAAAGGGCACTTGTAGTTACCTTTTTCTGTAAATGCTGGATGTGCATTTCATAACTTCCAAACTTGTTCTTGTAAGAATACATTTACAATGTTTGGCCGTTAATACAGAACAATGAGGGGAAGTAAATTATCTACGGATTAATTTTCATTGTTTGATCACTACAGCAGCTAAAGGTGACATGAACTACTACACAGAAGGAAGATTAATGGTTTATTAGCTTCAATGGCTAAAAAACTAAATTCCATTGGTTAGGCTTTACTTTTTGTGTTTTGCAAAAATAGTTGATTTGCACTTTTGGCTTTATTTTGCCAGGGTGTCAATCTGTATGTTAAAAACCTGGACGATGGTTTGGATGATGAGCGTCTTCGCAAAGAATTTTCTCCGTTTGGAACCATTACGAGCGCAAAGGTAAAGGCATCCTGCTAAATAAAGAAGAGTTATTCGTACAATACAAATATCTTGGTCAGTGTTTTCAGAACTTGGCGTTCTCCATCCTGTACAGGTGATGATGGAGGGCGGCCGCAGCAAAGGTTTCGGCTTCGTGTGCTTCTCCTCTCCAGAAGAGGCCACTAAAGCCGTTACCGAGATGAATGGGCGTATTGTGGCTACAAAGCCTCTGTATGTGGCTCTGGCTCAGCGGAAGGAGGAGCGCCAGGCTCATCTCACCAACCAGTACATGCAGAGGATGGCCACGGTTCGTGCTGTGCCGAACCCCGTCCTCAATCCGTACCAACCTGCTCCACCTTCAGGCTACTTCATGGCAGCTATACCACAGGTGAACCCCCAACCAGCCATGAACATTGCTTGTGACTTTCTATGTGTGTGAGCTTGTGTTTAATAATACAGCGCTCGTCTTGTTTTCAGGCGCAGAACCGCGCTGCGTATTACTCTGCCAACCAGTTAGCCCAGCTTCGCCCAAGCCCCCGCTGGGCCACTCAGGGAGTGCGTCCTCAGCGTAAGTTGTTTTCTTCTTTGTTTTTGAGTCTTTAAACATCTTTTTAGTTAAATGTTGTTCTATGTGCTTTCTTCAGATTTCCAAAACATGCCCAACGCCATGCGTCAATCTGCACCAAGGCCACAGACCTTCAACACCATTCGTGCTACGACAGCCACCAACACCCAGGTCCCACGCATGATGGCCTCCCAGCGCATGCGTGAGTATTTTTGATGGCAACATCTCTGGCATCTGATTGCCTTATTGTGGGGTTTTTAACGGCCTATTACTGCCCCCCAGCAACCCAGGCTCTCGGCCAGCGCCCTCCCAGTGCTTCCGCTGCTGCTGCCCCAGTCCGTGCCATGCCCCAGTACAAGTATGCTGCTGGTGTGCGCAATCCTCCACCACAGATGGCCTCCCAGCCACAAGTTGCTATGCAGCAGGTAAGTAAAGCAGTGGCTGTAGCTTTTAACCACAATTCAATGATTGGTACAGTTTAAGTTGGTGTCAGAATAAATGCAGACACCTGATTGTGTTTAGCTCTTGGTCAGATTTTGTCTAAAGTATTTTTTTTCCCCCTTTAGCCTGCGGTCCATGTACAAGGTCAGGAGCCCCTGACTGCCTCCATGCTGGCTGCGGCTCCTCCTCAGGAGCAGAAGCAGATGCTGGGTGAGTGAAGCTGCTCAGATGGAGGCTTTTAGGAAATCAGTAGCTATTTGTACATACACAAGATACCTTGATTGGATTGAAATGTTTTCAGATGTATAATGTATTTAACCCCCCCATGTCTTTACATGCACCAGGTGTATTCAAAAATAAAAGCAGAGTTGCAAAATGTTCCTTAACTGGCTTGAGAAGAAGGGGCACCTTTGTCAGTGCTAAAAAAAAAAATAGACTATTGTGTTGGATGAGTATTGTCAGCCACTTTAATTGACCTGCTCCTGGTTTTGAGTGGTGGATGCTGTGCTGCTTTTTATTATCAAGGTAAAGGTTTAATGCAGCAAACCAGGTGTTTCCCTGCATTTATGCTTCCTGCCACTAGAGGCAGACATGCACTGTCAGGTTGGTTCACTACATTCAGAATGACACAATTCTAACAAGTGTTTACATGCACACCAACCCTATTATCAAGTGGTGTAAACTGTTAATCATATTGATTAAAAAGTCATTCTGATCTAGCTAATCCTAATCTGCTGTTTATTCTAGTTACTTATAAATGTTATGCATTCTTTGAGCTTTTTCAAAAACTTGCCTTAAATTCCTTTCATCCGGTTTGTTGACTGCTTTCCTCAGGTGAGCGTCTGTTCCCCCTGATCCAGAACATGCATCCCAGCCTGGCTGGAAAGATCACCGGTATGCTCCTGGAGATAGATAACTCCGAGCTTCTTCACATGCTTGAATCGCCCGAATCCCTGCGCTCCAAGGTTTGCCGATCCACTAATCTGTAACGTGCTTGCTCCCAACGAAACGCTTCATCTGCGTCGGGTTTCATAAAAATGTTTTGTTTCAGGTGGATGAGGCTGTTGCTGTGCTCCAGGCCCATCAGGCCAAAGAGGCGGCTCAAAAGTCCACCACCCCTGCCGGTGTCCCCAGCGTCTAAGGTTTGTGCAGACAAGTATTGACAAAGAATTATGCACCCTAAACATATTTAAATGTTGCTGTTCTCATTATTTTTCCTTGGTTTTTTGTTTTTTATCTTGCAGCTTGAGCATTTTGAAACCTGCTTCACCGATGGAAAAAGAGAAAAAAAACTTAAACATCGAAAAACCTAAAACTCAGAAAACATTGCAAAATGATAAATTATTTCTTAAAAAAAAAAAAACACGCGATTGAATCTGCCAGGTCTAGAGATGGTTTGACTAGACCTTGATCATAAACAAAATTAGTTATAAAAAAAATAGCAAAATGAATAAAATTAAATTGTAATAAATTTGAATGCATTCCTGTTTTATGTCATTTTACTGTGTCAGTTCTCAAATTGTCAGTAATATCAGGGAAATGGTTGCTGAGCATTTTGAGTTAATTTGTATTGTAAACTACTGGCTGTAATAAACTGTCATTCGAAATTATATCTCCTGGTTCGTGATTTATTTATAACACAAATCCTTTTTTATTAGCATTTCTTGAACTGCATTTCTTTTCACGTTAGCAGGCAATCTTCAATCTCCAGTGGCTTTAATCCCCTTCTCCACTAGGCGTCGCTGCTGTTTCGGATAGTGATTTTTTTATGACAATTTCTTTCTACCTTTACCCTAGTATTTGTTGAAGGCTGGTAAAAAGTATCACAAGTATCTCCTCCATCCATCTTTTGAGCATTGCATTTATGCCACATATCCAAAGCTGTGTTGAACAGTCACTTTAAAAACTTTCTGATGTAAATGTAAGTTTTGCACATTCTTGTTGAATTCTAGTTCAGTTTTGTTGCTGATTAATTTTATTTTTTTTCAGTCCACTAAAGCCCAGCAGGACTGGATTTGAATGTTTTTATCATGTTTTCACATAAACTTCAATCTTGTATTAGGTTTGGTCCTCTAAATCTTTCCTCTTGTTACTAAATTATCAGGTATTATCTACACATGAACTGTTAAATTGACGAGGAATCCATAGTATTGGATAACAAAGTTAGTTTCTGAAGTCCCTTTTATTTGAATATAAAACCATATAACAATTTTGTCTAAAACTATATAAATGTTTGTTGCTTCAGTTAAGGTTGTTATGGTATGTAACACGTAGAGGCTTCTTTTCACTCTATGGAACATAGTCACACCAAACCATTTCTATTTATTAAATTGCACAAGCATAAAACAATATAAGTCTTCATAATCAGAAGTTAACATACGGGATGTTAATTTTAAACAAGGAGGGAAAGTTGTGGCTTTGGTAGCTTCAGTTGGCATTTGAATTAACTGGGAGAAAGCCAAAACACATTGATTTGCGATTCAATATGAAATGTGCAAACTGACTCCAGAACAAAAACCTTGTGGGGGAAGCTGATAAAATAGTAAACATTTTATATGGATTTGATTAAATATGTAATCCTTGGAATAGATTACCTTGTACATTTAAGAGCACACAAGCCAGTTTATAAAACAAATGACATGAGAAAAGAACATTATGTGGAAATATTAATGCAAAATCAAATATGCCAACCATGATTAAAAAATGTGGCCTAAATATAAACCCTACAAATAAAGGCAAAGGGGTTTTAGGTCAAATTCAACGTTTTAGCATGGCCCTCATCTTAGTCCGAGAGAGAGTTTGGGGCTAGATCTCAAACGGTGTGTGAACGAGGAAACCTACGAACCAGACTCCCGTTTCCTGTCAGGAGGGATGGAACAGAATTCCAGAAAACTTGTGACGAGCTCGTGGTAGGAAAGCCAAAACTTTTCCTCAAGGTCAAACAATTTCAAGGCAACTCTACCAAATACTGAGGAAATGTATGTTTAATACATCAGGAAATATCTGAAATATTATGTCACTCAGTATAGTAGAATTAGTCAAATAGAATTGATTTAAGAGAGATGCAATTGTCTCATGAACAGGATGTTGATTGCTTAAACTGGGAAAAAAATTTTCGCTTCAAGGTATCTTTAAAAATACTGTAACTTTATAGTACATAAGAGAAGCACAAACTGGGAGAAAGATTCAGTAAACAGATTAAGTTTACAAATATTGTTTGTTTTATTTCTGAATATGGGCTGTGTCTGAGCTTTAAAAGAAATTATGTACAAACTCATTTAGATTATCTTTTCTGTGTTTTTTGTTTGTTTTGTAAATCAATTATTTAAATAACTAGAAAGAGCTGTTTAAATGATTGGGTGGAGGATGCCAAAGAAAGAGAAAAAACATGAAAACGTAGTATTAAGCTGAAGAACACGCTGAAGAAAACTGAAATGTGGAAATTATGCTGAAGTTAAATTATGCTGAAGTGGTAAGGGCTAAAAAAAGTTGACGTTTTTAAAGGATTTTAAGAATCTGCAATTAATTTTCAATGAGAAAAAGTTGAAAAGATAACACCAAAAGTCATAGCTGGAATGACAAAAAAAAGCTGAACGTTTTGATACCTTAATTGGAAGAGCTGAAAGAAGTCATAGCAAAATTATCCTTTTGTCATAGCAAAATGATCCATAACAGGGAGAGCTGAAAGAAGTCATAGCCAAATGATCATTTAAAGATAAGCTGGAGAAGAATAGCAAAAGGAAAAGAAGCAGAATAATTATTATAAAAGGTCTTGAAATTTTCATGAAGGTACTAAACGATTTCAGTCAATTGGACAAGGAGAACAATAAGTTGCAAAACAGATATAAGGTGAACTAATTTTGAATCCATTCTAAAAGTCAGAAATTAGCAAAATTCTTAATATTTTTTAAGCTGACAAATTTTTTTAAAACAGAAATATATTTTCAAAAGCCCAGACATTTTAATGTAGCTCAATGTCTTGAGACCATTGGAAAAGTTGAATAGTTTCTCTAGCTGAAAGTATGCTGAACTAGTAAGATGTATTATGCACAGGGTAGTATATAATCAAATATTAGCTAAAATTAAAGAGTTAGCTTAAATGCTAAAATTGCTATGTGGGGTCTTAATTACATGTTGACTGACATCTAATGTCTGCACTCAGTATGTAAACTTTAGGTTATATATCAGAATTAGCTTCAATCCTAATTTTATAAACATTGCTTGGAAACATTGCAGAAAAATTAGCTTCAATGCTAATATTAGCTATAATGCTAACGTCAGCATCTAGGTTGTCATTAGCATGACCAAATACACTAACTTGCTTCATGTAGATTGCATTTGGTAGTGTATATTCAAATTTTAGCGAAAATGCTAATGTTAGCATTTCAGGTAACATGCTAACATTAGCTTAAATGCTAATGTTAGCTATGAAGCATGTAGGTTGTCATCAGCATGTTCACTTACAGTAATATACTTCATCTAGTATGCACATGTGTTATAAGGTACCAGAAGCTAAAATGCTAATATTAGCTTAAATGCTATCATTACTACATTGACTCATACTAGTATCATGACTGATAATACAATGGTAGTATCATATTGTATGAGCATATAACAAAGTCCCCCTAATAATGCCTCAAAAAGCATTTGATGAAAAGAGTCTCCAAAAAGCTGCATAAACCAGGTTACGGGGGTTCAAACACACTGCA
>JAVLVB010000286.1:763028-802175 GCA_032876305.1 Orestias chungarensis
ACACACACACACACACACACACACACACACACACACACACACACACACACACACACACACACACACACACACACACACACACACACACACACACACACAGACAGACAGACAGGAACACCCAATCTAGTTTATATATAGTAGAATAACCTCTCTTCTGGAATGTACTACATGCCTATATCACACAGCTTCAGTCTGCAGCAGACTGGCTGAGGTAACTTGAGGTCATTGACACAGCTGTTTTCTGTTACTATGGTAATTAATGACCATGGAGGTGCTGCATCCCTAACTGTCATCCACTATTATCTGCCAGATAGACCAGCTTTTTATGAAACAACCCATCCGAACAAATCCTTCCCATTTGAAAACCCTAATAGGTATCGATAAAATTCCAAAAGCGGGAGCGTTTGTGGTCTCTCGTGTACAGCTGTGCCACAGCTCACATCTCTACCTACTTCAGAGTCTGAGCTGTGACGAGTTAAGAATGGAGTGCGCCAAAAAAAATCGAAGATTGAAATCAATGCAACTCTATAGGAAATCTGGCTATTTTTGCTTCGCATTTTTTTTGGGGGGTTTCTAAAGAACCGTCTGCTCTAAAGAAATTCTGAAGACATTCTACCGTAGTCAACCCCCGTTTATATAAAATACCTGAAAATCAGGCTAGTACTCCTAAAAATGTAGACATACCGTCTTCACCTCTTAACAGAACACGGACATGCCTTCAAACTGAGAGTTAACCTGTGTTTCTAGCTTAAATTATGCTGAAGTGGTAAGAGCTGAAAAAATCCACGTTTTTGAAGGAGTTTAAAAATCCGCCATGCATTTTCAATTAGAACAAAATGTCACAAAAAGTTGAATAAGTTGAAAAGATATTAACACCAAAAGTCATAGCTGGCATGTCCAAAACAAGCTGAACGATTTCATATTTTAATTGTTGAAATCGGTTGATATTGAACGAGTTAAGTGCCGAAAAACGGCGGAATAATAATAAAGAGAAACAGGAAAACAATAGTTGAGAATGCTACAATGCATTTTAAACAATAAACATTAATTATCTCTGAATTTATGCTCCTCCTGTAACTCCTTTGTAATGACTGACATTATTATGGACATTAATTAGTGGAAAAATACTTATTCTGTCCAATATTTAAGTCAATTCTTGTAAGTTTACTTAAATAAACACATTAAAAGGTAAATGCAAAACCAACAAAACTGCAACAGCTCAAAGTTGTTGAAAGTGTGGCAGGAAAGCATTAGTTGTGATTCAGTTTAAGGCTAAATCGCCTCATGACACAAACTCTCGCGATGCCTTTTGAATTCCCAGAGCTTGAACGAGACCAACGAACAACAGAGCAAGCTCTTGTTGGAGCTGTTGTCGTTCGAAACGGGGCAGCTGGCTGGGTGGGACCGAAGAGAGAGGAAAGGAAGAGTCTGTGTCGGCGTGGGAGGAATTCACAGTTTGGCTACGGGGCGAGGCAGGAGCCAGACTCAGCGTGCTTCAAGCGCTTAACGGCGGGTGTTTCTAACGGGCTTTAGGACAAGTGTCACCCGGCGGCAGACGGTAGGTTCTCTCCCTCGCGGTTAGCTAGGCTAGCCTGCTGCTAACGCTCGCTCCGTGCAAGTTAGTTAGCTCGCTGGGAGTCTCACGGCCGTCGCCGAGGCGGACTCTCACACATATGACACATATCCGTCCTCTCTCGTGTTTTTTTGGGCGACGTTTGTCTGTATTTTTGCGTCAAAAACCGTCGCTAGTTTCCACGAGCCGACGTGAAACGGTGAGCTGTGTAGCTTCAGCACCAAACATTCTGAGGTGGCTGAGAAGTTTGAGCGGTCGGAGGATGCAAATCGTACCAGCAACAGTTGATGCTGTGGCAAAGAAATAACACATCAAATCACAGCCTGACACTGTGGACATGTTGGGTCTGTTTCAAGTTTTGCGTTAGAGATTTAAATGTAAATTATTCACTATTAAATACCTGAAACCTGCGAACAGCCACTGCTTTGCAATTTTACTGCACGTCGAATGTAAACAAAAGGATTTACCTAAAAAACATTGGTAGAACATTGAGGAGAGCGTTTTAACTATTAAACTAATTATGTTGGATGTTATTCAAGCTACTTAGTCAGCTTTTCTTTATGAAATGATTATTTAAATCGAGAGATTGTCCCGCTTTCTCTGTGTGCTCTATAAAACAACCCTGCTGAATAAACCTTTGTGATATCAAAGCAACATTCTGATTTAGTTCATAGGCATGAATCTCTTACCAATGAACTTTTGTTGTTTTGCACACTTAAAGTGAAAGTTTGCTAATTTTATATACATGCCATCTACATTTAGTAGTTTTTTTTAGTAACACAGTGCTTTATATTTTAAAAATATAAAGAAAGAGAGACATGAGCAGTTGGCCTGTTAGAATTGCTTATAAAGTCTAAATTCAGTGATTTGTGATTCGGTGTCTATCTAGTTTTTTTTGCATAGTTTTGTGAATCTGCGATCTGTTCTTCTGTCCCAAAAAGCAGAGGTGGTGTTGTGTCAAGGAGCTGAGCTTTAAGCTGGGGTCAGAACAGCCCTTTCACCCAGCCTCTGTCAGCAGACACGTTTAAGTCCATCTGTGTGTTCTTAGTAGGCCATCTATGCAGGCTAGTCTCCCCCCTTCATATTACTCTAACCGCAGAGCAATACCGCCATCCTCCAGAAATCATGTAACATTATTTTGAACATGACACTTTAATAGCTCTAATTAAGTTAATTCACATTGATTAGTAAAAGTTAAATAGACATTTTTGTTTAGGCTCTTGTTTTCTTCCACCACATCTTTCCTCCAACTAGTTTCTTGTAATTTCTGTTCACATGGTAACAGCTGAACAATAGTCCATGTCATTATTGTTTTGATGTTCAAAGCCTATTTCCAGGAACACTTTGGTTTTTGACACCGTACACCTAAGCTTAAAGTAAAGGTCATTGGCTCGCCCCAGTGTTCTTTGTTTGTGTGTGTGAGAAGGCATGTGTTTGCTGTTTTGTGGGGACCATTTTTAAACACTAAGGCTGGTCCCCATGAGTACATATGCTATTTCTGAGTCAGAGGTCAGGTGTACACCCATGGTCTGAAAGGGTTAGATTCAGGGTCAGGGTTAGGCTATAGACATTCATGGAAGTCAATGGAAAGTCCCCACCAGAATAGAGAAAAATAATGTGTTTGTGTGCGTGCTTTTGTCAGGATCTATATGTTACCAACTAAGTGTTAGTTTGGGCCCAACTGGCCTCCCAGTGGGTCTCTGTGCATCCTTCAATGTCTTCAAACCTGACTAAGTTTACTTTGCTTTACATGTTCTATTGCAAAGTTGTCAAACTTTTGGTTTAGATGTTTCTTAGATTCAGCACAATTTTCTGTTGCAAAACAGTTTTTTAGAATGCACTAAATGTTTGCTAATATACAGTACAAGTGTTGAAGTTGTATAATGCAATATCGAGGCGGCAGGACGGAGTCTCACAGTAATACGCTCACACCAGAATCAAATTACATTGCCAAAAACGCTAAAGGTCACATAGAGTAGGAAGCACACTCTAGAAACAGAAGAAGAAAACCAGCGTATATGGCTCTTGATGTTATCAACTCAAAATGTACTAATTTTAGCATCATAGCTTTCTCTAACGGTTATTAGCAGGGCTCTGGGGAACATGGCCGATTTAGCAGTTTCATTCAGATGTGTTGGAGCAGAAAGTCGAAAAGTAGTCCTCCACATAATTACTCTAGTAAAGGTAAAAAAGTAACTCAAGTACTGAAAAACTTATCTGATCGGTTCTATTGGCACTAAAAAGGATGTCATCAGACAGACAAACATATAAAGTTATGACCAAATTCTGGTATTTTAAAGAAAATTAACACCAATAGATAACATAATTATCATTTAATTTCTCTTTGGGGTAAATTAAGTATCTTTATTTGATTAAAAAAGAACAAAATTTAAGAATAAAAGAACACTCTTTCAAATCAAGATTTAATGCATGAAACCTAAATAACTAATAGTTAACATTGTAAAGTATAAATGTTAAAATACAGGCTAAAGGGCTACAGTGACTATATATAGAGTTGACTGTGTATTTAATTGATCTCCAAATGGCTCAGCAAATGGAAAATAACAGAGGAACAAACAGATCTCTCTAATATAAACCGTTGGTTTAAATGCTGGTCTAGTGTGTTTTTGTTTAATCCCTGCCTGTTTTGTTTCAGTGAACTTCCTTACAGTGAGTTATGTTAGTTAGACTAGGGAAACTACATAATAATACTACTCAAGTAAAAGTATTAACTAGGATGCAGTAAAACTACTCCTAAATGTAATTTCTTTTCATAATGTGACTTAAATTAATGTAACTGAGTTAAAGTTAATGGTAAGGACACACCAAAGGTTCGATCAAAGTAACTGGAGAGATTTATTGTGAAACACAAAAAGTTAACTGGCTTCTGAATGGCGTTTCTCGAGTTACTGTTTATTATTTAAGCGTGGGTGTGGTGTAGCCTGTCTCTTCTGTCGGGTGTCATCCTAAACTCTTTGGATGTTTGCAGCTATTTAAAATGGAATCATTTATAATTTTTACAGCTCAGTAGCTGTGTTACAAAATATTGCCACAGTGGCCTGGAGTGTGTCGTTTCTATTTGTCTGCTCTGTTGCCACACAAGCAGTGCTGATTACATTTAGGACATCAAGTTTCCACTCAGCCCTACAGTGTTGAGATGTTCTGATCACAGAGTTGTGGTCCGCATCCATCGGCGAATAAAAAACAAACAAAAAGATTCTCCATGCCCTGCAGTGGCAGGCATTGAGGTTACTACTGAAATCTAAACTTTAGATATTTTCCCAGGGTTCCAGTTGCATTGCTTCACTGGATGCCCAGCAGATTGTTGTATCTCTTGCTGCAGAACAGACAGGAATGCTAAACAAAGGGAAAAGGATCAAGCAAAGTCAACAAGAAACGGATTAAATGGAGATCCAAAATAGTTGTGAGCAAAGCTCTTATTCAGGGCCTTGCAGTGACCTCTGTCAGGACAAGTACTTTAAATTTAAAAAGGAGAACCTTAAAACAGCATAAAAACCGATATAAGAATCAAATTAGTTCATGGGTCAGAGGGAATGATGACTAAACTTCAGCATATTTTTAGCTTAATCATGGTTAGCGCTGGAAATGAGACTGTAGACATTAAAAAGACCAGAGGAGAGAGGGGAGATGGTTTTAGACAAGTCTTTTAAAGTTCCTGAAATAATTGAAATTGCTGCTGTTTCTCTAAATAAACCTCAGTTCCCTCATCAGTTGATTTCCATAGCAACTCAGCTGGAGGCTCTTTTTTAAATCAAAATAGCTCTGAGAGATTTAGATTTGTAAGGTAGTGATATAAAACCAAATCATATCTTCATCTCACAGCCATGGAGTAAAATACTCATGAAATTCATTATAAACAAAAAACACTTTTGTATTTATTAGGATCAAGATAGATTCATTTGTTTGAAAAAAAGAAGGTTTTATTGAGGTATTTTGCATGTATATATTAATTTTGGGACACCCTGATTTGTTTCTACAGTGTTTTAGGCTACTGTGGCATGTTTAGATTTGAGCAAGGAGCCTAACGTTGTTTAGCAGCCGAGTTTCTACAGCAGTGACTTTTAGGCCCTCCATTCACTGTATTAAATTCACCTGCAGCCCAGATTCTGAGAGAGCGCGCCTGGTAGGACGGTCAGCTGGAGGCGGATCAGAGACTTACCTGGAAGTCGTCTGTAGCTGCGAGCTGAGGTATGTTTAGGTGAACGTCCAGCTAGCGTTTCCTTATATGGAAGTGATGGAGGCTTGCTGACTCAGAGCAGCATGGCAGATTGATGCCACATATTTTCTTCTCCTTGTTTGTTCTTGGGGGAGGGGGGGGGGGGCTATGAACTTAAATTCAGATTGCATCACTTCAGCGAAACCACATCTGTGTTACCATTTATATAAAGAGGTGGAACTGAAAACATGTTGAATTAAAACCACGAGTGAATGTTAACTGTAGTAACCTGTTCTACTGGCAGTAAGAGTTTGGAACATTATTTGAGGTCATTACTGGCATTTATCTAAAAACATTTATTTATATACAACAGTATTGTTTGGGTTGGATCAGACAGATTGACATTAAGGGGTTTATGATGAACATATATGTTATGTGCACAATACTTTTCTCAGAAAAAAGATTTGTTTTTATTGGATCACATTACTTTATATCTTCAATATCCAAATAATATTGTTTATTTTAGTATTTTAAATACTTATGTCTTGCATATTAAACTGCACCTCAAAAACTTATGTTTGCGTCCAGCTGAGGTCCAGTCACTTCCCTTCTTCCTCTCCTCTTCTCTCCGCTCCTTGCTCTGTCATCTGATGCAGACTTTCCCCGTCTGGAAATCAGGGATAAAACTGATGTTGGTCAGACATAACCTAACCACTAAAACATTCATGTTGAGATGGAAAATTTACACGTGAGTCTTTAGATTGTTTATGATCGCACTATTTAGAAAATGGGTCACATTTGCGATGGGTTTTAAGGTTGTCACAACTTTCCCCAATATTGCATAAATGTTTCTTCTAAAAATGTGCATCTTTAGAGCGTGTAGTGTGTTAAAAGCTTTAAGTGTCTGATGCATTTTAAACCTAGTGGCGTAGTCACATCCATGCCTTTTACCACCACGCTTAAAAGACTTCCAACCTGATAGTTGTTACGATTGATTTAAGTCGATTAATCACATTAAACCGGTTAGTCTTTTGTAGCACATGGTTGAGATATCCTGGTTTCTTTGTTACTCTTGAGCTCAAGCGTCCACATCAACACATTTCTTGCTCCTTGGTGGCTCAACTGTGGTAAACATGTCCAATTGTTTCATTTTATAAGTTATTACAACAGTTTAAAACCTTTTTTCTAAAGTCCGAGCTGAACAGAAATGCCAGGATGCTTACTTCATTACTGCCCACGCCACTTTTTAAGAAGAGCGATGGAGAACTGAGAGGAGGGGACGGCATCTGTTGACTTTACTGGCTTTGTTGGTCTTGGAAACTTTTATTTTCCTCATCTGCTGACTTTGCCTTCCTTTGTACGTTAACAATGCCTTCGCTGTTTTCTGTGGCTCTTGTGGGTATTTGTACCGTTCCTTTCTCAACACAACGGTTGGACAAGCTTTTATTCTCAATTTTAGTTTCAATAATTATTTTTTTCTGCTTTTTTTTTTTAGGTGACTCAACAATTTTGCGCAGTGTTTTACTTGGGTCGGTCAGTGTTTCAGCTTCCTGCATGCTGTGGTGAAGAGGCAGCTTCTGCGTATAACCTTTAAACCCACATCAGTCGACGGTGGTTTAGTTCGCCTGCCAGATTGTTGCTCTTTGTCTAATTGGGATGTGTTTAGAGGAATGCTCAGGAATCTGCACAAAGGCAACATTACACAGGAGACACCCGTACAGGAATGCGGCTGCAGTGATTCTCCTTGGTTTAGCTGTTTATATTCGTTTGTGTTTATGCTTCATTCCAAGACCTTAAGTAGCAGTTGTCTTATAACTGGTTGCTTCTTAATATTTTATTATTAAACGCTGGGTTTTCTGGTGAAGCATTAGTTTTATATACAATGAGGTTCCTACTAGGTAAGGGGTGCTATGAGACTCTCATGGTTCGATTAATGTTGTAATGGTACATTCAGATCTTGGGGGGGAGGAATTATGCTGACTTGGTGGTTAAAAGTGACAAAATTTTAACAATGTTTTTGGCAGAACTAAAAGGCTCTTTATGCACAAATGGAGCAAAAGTTTCACAGTCACAGAATCTGATTTTAAAGAATGAAAAATTTGGTAAGTTCCTTTGTTTTAGATGAATTGGTTAGTTGAAGCATTGCTATACGTCTATGTTGGGCTGAATGATTTTAAGAAAAAAATTTAATTGCGATTTTTCTGAAAGAGATTGCGGTTTTGATTTCAGCCACGATTTATTTTCTTTACATCAAGTGTCAATAAATTCCCTTAAGATAATCCAAGAATGACAGGGCTGTATGCCAACTTTTTTAGCTTATAGCACTGGTGCTACAGAGGCGAACGTTTAGTTTTTTTTAGCATAGAACAAAAAGTTGTAGCACCACCACAAGATTTCACTAAAATCTCTACAAACCAAAAGTATCATTACTTCAACTCACTGACAAATAGGAGTAATGCGTACAATGAAAACGCAATTCAAACATTTATATAGAAACAGTGTTTGTCAGTGAAAATGCAAACAGTAAAAGCTTTTAATTTATTTATATTACTGTAGATGTGTTTATTACATAAGTGTGAGTTTGTGTTAAGGAATGTGTGCAATTTGTGGTCATACTGCAGTGTGTATGATGTATGAGTTTAGAGAAATTCATGTGGACCATTTTAGTTGGTATGCATATAATCCAAGCATATGTATGTTTGTGTGTGATGTTACACTTCCAGCAAGTCTGTTGGCCACTGATTATAAAGGTGGTCTACGAGTCCTCCTAGAAGCGTACAACCATTTTGCGGCTTCCTGACTGGGGTCAAACTCTTCCATTGAGCAGCCTTCTGTTCCACTAACCATTAGCATTCCCAAAATGGGTCCGTTTTTAACACTTCGAACCTACTGTGTTTCAGCTGCCCAACTGTCTTGTTCATGGGTTTTCTATCTTCAGTGATGCGAACATAAACCCTCTCACACTCCTTGTTTGAGTAATCCTACTTCTTCTTAGGCGGATAACCCAAAGCTAACATAGAGTACGCATGAGTGTGCTGCCCGGCATGGGAATCAAAAGACAAACGCAATGATGGATGCAACCATCTACTTCCTTTAATGCTGTGCGATCTACGTGCACTCCACTTGCGATTGACCGGTCGATTATGATGGACGTATTTGGCACTGCTGGACTACAACCGCTATGTAGAATAGTGACATGACATGGCTTTGCTTCTCCTAGTAGAAAAAAAAGGCTTGCAAAGTGATACTTTTCATAGAACGTGCGGCGTACATGTTGCACTGTACAGCCCTGATTGAAAACTGCTGCCAACAGATTTCAAGTGCTGTTTTTTTTAAATTTATATATATATATATATTAATTTTGTCGGCTCGGCTCCTGTTCCCAGTACAGCTATGTTTGAAACTGAATGATTTGCTACACACTGATTGGAGTGGCGAGCATGTGACATGGTGCAGATTTCTAAATGGTATCTGACACATAGCCTTTCTAAACCGGCATTGGCCATACATGTGAAATTATTGACCAAATTATTATTATTATTATTATTATTGAAGAAATTATTGGGAGCACCGAGAATAAACTTTGACCAACAAAAAATGGTGTCTGAGATCGCGATTTTAGGTTGAAAACAACAGGTCGTTCAGCCCTATGTGCATTTCAAACAAAAAGCAACAAATGTATGATGTAAAAGATAAAATGCAACAATATGGAGTGAGATCAGTTATCATTTATATTCAGCAACATTGACAGAAGTAATAATTTTTTTGATTTTTGTAGACCTGCTACAAAGACTATCATAACTATAACAAGTTGATATTAGCTGTTTGGGTCGTGGGTCTCGATGCATCTCATTTACACATTTACTGCGTTGTTTAAAGCATGTTTATGTTTAAAGTTGATTTTATTGTTTCATTTTCTGCTCTTTTTTTCCTATGTAAAGCACTTTGAATTGTCTTGTACACGAACATGTGCTATACAAATAAACTTGCCTTGGCTTGCCTAAAGCATCATTGCCGTAATAAGTTAATTTTGTGACGGAAAGACTTTTTCAGGCTGGCAGCTTTGCTTTGGTGTTCATCAGGTGGGGGAGGGGCTGTGTTACTCTGCGCCCTAGCAGAGCTGTAGAAACTTCAGTGTTAATCTGCACTTTTTATTTGGAAAAAAATAACACATTGAGATGGTTGTATCTTTTTCTTAACTTTTTTTTATTCCTTGCTTACTGAGCTCCATAATTTTCTTCACTTTCTGTTGAATCATTCTTTTTACCACCATCTTCAGAGGTTCCACCGTCGTCGCTGAACAGAACCAGCCCTCTCCATCATGTTGTTGAGCCCGTTTAAGTGACTACGTTGCCGTTTGTGTTTCTGGAGAGGAGTGAGTTGATTACATGTTTTTTTTGGGGTTTTTTTTGGTCATGAGGCAGTGATAGTTCTGCTATAGATGTCAGGATTGTGAAGTGTTTATAGCAGAGAGGCGTATTGGAGTTACATCTGAATTCAAGTTCAAACAAACTCCACCAACAGCGATCTATACCTGTTTATCGATGTCGCTTCCTGTTTCTACAGTTGGACGAGTGCTAATGTTTACTGGTAACTTTACTAAGGATATCTGTACGGTTGGTTTAATTGTTTGTAATGTTTGATTTTTAGAAGTAAGTTTTTGTTTTTATATCTATCATCCAGAGTCAAATGATTGACGAACCTGTTCAGCATTCCATCAAGTGTGGTAAAGGTTGATTTGATTTGTAATGACGTATCTAGGGTTTTAATAGATTTTCTTGTAAAGTGGTTTGAGATGACATTTGTTGTAAGTTGGCGCTATATAAATAAATTGATTCTTGAAAGGCCAGGTAACGAACCATTCATTTGTCCCAGACCTGCTGAAACAGGGTTGCATCAAATAGCTGTGGGATGGCGGATCTAAAGAGCTAGAGTTGGAGAACCCTTCCTCAGGGACTGGTTGGTATTAGCAAAACATTTTACCATATAGCAGTGATGTTGCTAGGTACGCGTCCTGCGTCTCTGACACATTGAAATCTGAAAAGACGCAGTAAATTCACCATCTATGCGTCCTAGTGACGAATACTATTTTTCTCATGGAAAACGATACATTTTGAACAATAATTTGTGTTTAAAATCGCAGTAACTACCTAAAATGAAACCCATCAACGCACCTGACAAGCCCCGTTTCAACCCTTTTTTCCATTAACTCTGCATCGACATGACCTTTTGAGCACGAGATCATAGTTTAGCCGCTAAAACAGGGGTGCCCAATACGTCAAGGAGTGCGGGTCAATCAAGAACCGAGAATCTGTTCAATCACACCGCATAACAGGAAGTACCTCTGCACCCATCCCTGACTTTGATCAACCTCCCGAGAATACCTCAACATCGCTTTTGTCAACTACTACTGAGCTAGATGAGCCCACTTAAGAGGTGCCTCCACCTTCTACATCTTCCTCCCAAATAAAGCCTACTTTCCTCAAGGAGTGTGGCACAACATATCAATGACTTTAGAGTTTCTCACTACACTTTAAGAAATCAAATATAAGAAATGGAAGGAAATTAATTTTCTAAACTACGTTCCCACTCAAATCCCCACCTGTGGGTCCCAGGGACTCCCTACATTGAAAACTAATCAACATCGCTGATATAGCTTCATTTAAATGCAATGTGGCAATAATGTTGCAATCTGCTATAATACCAACAGTTATACATGTAGGTGAGAAGTGAAATTTTTGTATAAAGAGTATAGAGAATGTGTCGTGCTGCTAGTGTGAGAAGTTTACTTGCAGCAGCAGAGTTGCGGTGATGAGGTCTGCTTTTGATCTTCCCCTTTATTGATAGGCTTTCTTTAAAATGCCTTTTAAGCAACAGTTTCTAACGTGTGGAGAGGCACAGTAAGACAGGGACAGGACTGTGTTTGTACACCTCCTAAGGTTCTTTAGGTTATATGTTGGCACAGAGCCTCAAATACATTCAGGATGGTCAAGCAGAACAAAAACTGGACTCTGCAACAAATAGTGGACATTCTTGTGCCACCTCATCCATCACGTCCATCAGTCTCAGAAACACAAAGCATAACAGATGTGAGAACAGTGGTGGTTTTAAGTGGTACGTAATTTATCTTCCTGAAATAATTTTTAGATTACATGATATATATATTTTTTTCCCTTTTTGTATATTGTGAACTTCCTTTTTCTCACGTATTTTTAAGCTTAGCTTACCTTTGTTTTTGGAGTCAAAGTAATTTAATATGCTGGATGGAAATCTAAGCACTGGGTCTGTTACCTTTACAATCAAAGAACCATTTTTACCTCTTGTACAATCAATTGTTCTTTGTTAGAGGCCCATAAAATTGGAGATTTAAGGGGGTAAAGATAAGTATCCACTATTGGATTAATTTTGTAGTAATTTTTGAAGAATCCTTTTAAAGAACAATTATTGCACGAAGACTGTTAAAAAAACACATAACCATTCAAACATAATGATGAAAATAAATAAATAATTCCATGACACTAGAGGGAAAAAGTACTGACAAAACAGCATTTTTAACGGATATATATTCATATTTATTAAAATTGTATTTTGGTTCTATACTTTTTTTAGGCAAAGGTATTAAGAGCCAGTAGGAAGTTTCGCTTTGATGATATGGGAAAGCTGATTATTTTTACAATTAAAGGTGATCTGCTGTAATACCAACTGGAAAAAAAGTTTAAACAAGTGAATTGTTTCTTGTAGTTCTCGACCAGGTTTGCAAACACCGCAGCACGTATTTTGTACATTCCTTCGTACAGATTTTCTCCTTGTCTTTCAGGTTTTGGGGTTTTCACTGGGCAACACAAAATTTCAGCTTGCTCCAAATATTTTCTGTCTGGTTCATGTCTTGAGTCTGGATAGAGCTTGTAATGAGTTCTACTGAGGGACTTCCTGGTTGTGTTGGCTGTGTGTTCTGGGTTTTCCATCTTCAATGATTTAACTGAGAAAATGAGGTTGTTGGCCAGAATTATACAGCCTTATCCACCATCTCCTGTGTTTGGTTCCGCCATCCGGTAACGTTTGCAGAAAAGGAATCCAAAAGCATAATTGTTCCACAATGTGCTCTTTTTCTTCTTCCAAACACACTTGGTTGAGTTTATACCAAAGAGTTATATTCTAGTTTTATCTAAGCATACGATCTTTCTTCCATGCCTCCTCTGAACCGTCTATGGTCTTTTTTCAGGCTTTTTTCGGGCTTTTTTCAGATGATCCTGGAAGTGCACTTGGTTGAGTGTTGCAGCAGTTTAATGCTCCTCTGGATGTTTGAGTACTTAGCAGACTCTAAAAAAAGGAGAGACCGAGTAAACCCTAAAAGCATCTTAGTTTTTACAGACATACAGAAAATTATTATTATTAAGAATGTGCAAAGTGTTTGATAGGCATGTAATACTGGCTGTCCTGCTACTGGATGTTGAAGGCAGACAATTTAACTGCAGTGGCTGTTAAAAAAAGTTATAAAATCTTTTTAATTTTAAGCCCTTTAATCATTTTGCTTCTGCATGCATTCATTTCCATCTCCATTTTTAAGCGAATACATGAATCACCTGTTAGTGTCTTGGAAGGCGACTGACCCACGCTTGAGACATAAAGATAACAGAGGTAATCGCCATTGCACAGGAAATTGAGAAATTGGCTGATCAAGCCTGCAGATACCAGGCTTCGTTTCTTAGAACATCTTGAACAGTTCAAGCTAAAACTCCTCCGAGCTGTATATGAAAAGGTTTCGGTCTGTCAGAAGTGTGTTGAAAACTAGCTTGGAACAAATCATTGACCAGCGCTGCAATTTTATCATTGCAGAGTCAGTTGGCTTCATTTTTGGACAGGAACTGTTTTTATTTATTTGTAAGTATTTTTTTTTGTGTGTGCAGATTTAATATGTAACCCAGAATAATGAACTATGTGAGAATATAAACACTGAAGAAATGTTGGAATTTCAAAGTAAATGATCTACCTATTATTATAGAGTAAATCTAAAGTTAACTGAATGGAGTATTATAGGTTACATTTTAAATGTCGGGCGTTCCTGCTGAAATTCGCCTGTTAAAATCCCTAACTGATATCAGAGGCCACATCTAACTTATATACTTATGTTAAGTATCATTACCACAAGTTATATCAGATGTATGTAGATTAACCATTTCCCTGGCATCTTGCACAAAGTGTTTGTTTTTGTTTTTATACGACTGCAAGATGTGATTACAAAACTTATTTCTTAAACTGGTAATCAAATTGCAGCTAAAACTGTTCTTTAAAGCTTAGTTCGTGTCCTTATCAACAGTGACGGCCAGGACCTCGTCACTGTTGGTCTTCTTGGCAGATTGGAACGCCGTCTCGTTGCTTCACCTCTGTCCAAGATTGTCAACCTCAGTTTTTTCCCCCCTAATACAGTTTCATTCTGATTTGCCAAGAAAATGTGCTCTGAGCCAAAAGCTACGGTGTTGGTCTAGCAAAAAATGTCAAGAATCGGTTTATTTATATAGATCCAAATTACAACAGATGTCGTCTCAAGGGACTTTACAATGTCGTCTCAAGGGACTTTACAATGTCGTCTCAAGGGACTTTACAATGTTGAGGTCAACTCGCCATGAAGCTCTTAAAAGGTCTTTGTTAATGCAGGCAGACTGGAGTAGATTTAATCGTGAAGCATTTAGAGCGAAACGTAAACGGTTCAGTGAAACTCAAAAGACACAAATGACCAGAAGAGAATAGGAAGGATGGCAGAAAATGGGAAACATTTTTGTTTGGCTGCTAGTTTTTTAATAAGTGGTGGTTTCAGCTCACTGAGCTTCTGGTTGTAGCTTTGTCCCTTAACTTAAGTGCGTTAACGCACTAAAACTCTCACCATCAACCATTACTGGGAAAACGTGTTGTCACGGTGTTCGCACGTAGTGCACTTTCTAAAACACTACTAACGTTTGCTTTAAAAGTTACTGCTGCTCTGCCGATCAGAACGGCTGAATGAGCGATATTACGGTGAGAACTATCGGAGATTGTCGGGCGTTTATATTTTATGACGGAACTGCAAAGACGGCGCTTTGTATTCATTTCTGACCGTTTCGCTTCCCTGGATGCCAGCACCATGAATATTTCACATACAACCATCAGCTGTTTTAAGGATGAGCAGTGGCGCCCTCTTTTGCGAGGTGGCCACACTACAACAATCAGTTTTATCCAAGCAAACGACATGGGTCAATCGAATGTAATGAATTTTAACCAAGTGAGCCATTTATTTAAAAGTAACCCTAAATTGATTTGTTGTTTGCATCTCTGAACTGTTTCGCTGTGATCTAGTATTATTTTAATAAAGGTTTTTGTGTATTAACAATAGTTTTATTTTTAACTTGTTCCCAGGGTCTGTTGCATTTTTCTCACCCTTGTGACCCCCCCACCCAATCGCCAAAATCCGGCTGCTGGATGTGACCACGAGGCTGATTAGGAGAGGCCACCATGTCCTAAACACTGACGGGCCCTCTGGAGCCCTGTCCCCCCACCCCAGCCCCCCTTCCCCCTCTCCCATCCACCACCTCACCCCTTCTCCCAGCCCCCTCCAACTCCCGCACCTCCCCGCACACGTCCGAGACAGGCTGCCCAGCACTGGCTCCCCACCGGCACACCCCTCTCCTCCCCACGGAGAGATGAGCTCACAGAAGCAGCAGCGGGGTGGTGGAAGCGGCGGGGTCACGGGTTCAGACCGGGACCTACAGTCCACCGCCTCCTCCATCTCCCTGCCCTCTGTGAAGAAGGCCCCTAAGAAAAGGCGACTCTCTCTGGCTTCTCTTTTCCGGAGAAGAGGTCGGGATTCTAAATCGGGGCGCCAGAAGTCTAAGGAACTCCAGCATCCTGGATCAGTAGGTCTAGTGGGAGTGGATGGGATCGCCAGCATCGAGGGCATTCACTCGGAAATGTGCAATGACAAGAACTCGGCCTTGTTCTCTGTGGCTGGGACGGGAGCTGCCTTTGCTGCTGCCACCTCCTTCTCATCTGCCTCAGGACCGCCTTCCTCTACCTCCTCCACGTCTAAGATGGGGGCAGAGTTCCTGGAGTGCCCGCTGTGCCTTCTATGCCTCTCCAGGGAGACTTTCCCCGACATCATGACCTGTCACCACCGCTCCTGCATCGACTGCCTGCGCCAGTATCTGCGCATCGAGATCTCAGAGTCCCGCGTTAACATAAGCTGCCCCGAGTGCTCCGAGCGCTTCAACCCTCACGACATTCGCATGATCCTGGGGGATCGAGCGCTAATGGAGAAATACGAAGAGTTCATGCTGAGGAGGTGGTTGGTCGCCAATCCGGACTGCCGTTGGTGTCCTGCGCCAGACTGTGGGTAAGTAGCACAAAATGTATGCACGGCACAAAAAGCTGACTTGCAGAATGGCATGAGAAGCTTCTGTTTTCGCTCCAGTGGCTCGTGGATGAGCGTGCTTGACAGCGCTAAGAACTTCTTCCTCTTTCTGATTGTTTTTTTTTTTTTAACTGGAAGTGATTGGTTCCACATGGAGGAGATGTATATTAACAAATTTGTTAAAGGTCACATTTTTATAGACCTGGTGTTCTGTACCTTAAATTAGAGGCTATTGTTTTATTCATAAACAGAATTGACACAGATATTCACTTCCTGCTCTATTAATGAAAGCTCGTATGACCTAGCCAAGTGTGTCATTAAAAAGTATATCACACACCCATGTTTTAAAAATGTAAGTAGGCCAAAAAGTGAAACTATGTACATCAGGTCATCAACAGGTTCGTTTTTGCCAGTTTCCACTTTTTGAGTGTATTCACACCTGTTGGTGCCAGATCCTGGGATCAATTTGTGAGAGATCACCATAATTATCTGTTAATGTTTTTACATTTAAACAAACCTTCAAAACACTATCTGTTAATGAACATTGATAATCTTGTCTTGTAACCCATTTAAACAAGACTAACTGAGCCCACTATCTCCAACTAGTCGGTTCTTAATCTGTATACTTGTAACATTTGAGTGAATATTTTAAAGACACAGATTTATCTCTTTGATTTCTATCTTCACAGACTGAAATATAGATGAGGATTATCACAGTTCTTACTATCAAATAAAAAAAATATAGTCCTCATCTGTAGTTGCTGAAGTAGTTTTCATACACTGCTACAGTTACAATTATATTATGTTCTTTCTCATTATCCTGTCACCAGGATCTTACCAGAGCTAGGTATCTGAAGAAACATGTGACCCTCATTGAGAAATATAGAACTACGTTCATCTGGTGGCAACATGGTTTGCACACAGCCCTGTTTGTTTCTCAAAAATAAAGCTGTACAGGTTCAGAGTTGTATACGGCCTGGCTGATACAAACACCATAACCATCATTTTGAGCCATATGCTGCCTTTCTGTTCCAGTTGCTTCTTTACGTCTATTTTTTCAGAGCAGTATTTTTCTTTTAGGTTTTAAAGTCTTCTAATATTGGCTTCTTCCTTTAAAGTTCACCATGGTTTCTAATCTGCCCTCATCTCATGAAAGCTGGAGCGTTTCACTCTCCACATGTTTACCTTCTAAATGCGATGCACCAAAAAAAAGCAGCAGTTTTGGCTTAATCGGTCCTGAACATTTTCTAGCTGTCCAGAAACTCTACATGGTTAAAATCTGTGATGGTTTTACATGTAATTGTAGTTGAAGAGAAATGTGTATCATTGTATCAAAGCTTTACAAAAATCTGACATCGGAGCTGTAAAATTGTACTTCCAATCTGCGATTGATGTTTCCAAATACACATTTATGCACAAATAAACATATTCGATTTATTTTAAACTTACTTATAGTGATAATTCATGTAACTTGTGTAAACTAGTGTATGGCCATTTCTTTAGACTGCAGTTTGGAGTAAGTGTCCAAACATAGTGTTTATTGTACAGTCAACCCTGAGCCCTTTAAACCAATTAATTTTCTAATGCAGAATTTATTCAACCAACTACATTTTCTTTAATAATAAAACCCCCACAGCTTCCTTAGTTTTTGGGTCAAAAGTTTTGTTTTTTTTCTTGTTTTTTTGATTGGGCTTGAAAGATTTTTAGTCTATTCTGAGAAAAATGCTTGCTATACTCAGCCACGTTCAATAAATCAAGTCTATTTTTAAGTAAAACCAGAATACATCGTTTTTCTTTTAGACTACTTGAACAGAGTCAAAACAAAAGCAAAAACTTGGCCTTTAAAAGAAACAATATACCGTATTTTCCGCACTATAAGGCGCACCTAACAACCTTCAATTTTCTCAAAAGCCGACAGTACGCCTTATAATCGGGTGCGCCTTGTATATGGACCAATATTGAGTCACAACAGGTCTCGCAACTACGATAAGCAGCTGTCGACTTCATTTTCCCCATAGAAGAAGAAGCGTGCAGTGCCTGCTGGGATATATGACTCCGTGAAGCGTGTCGTTTCATTTCCTTCTGTGTGTTTGTGTAAAGACCCCAAAATGGCTCCTATTAAGAGACACGTTTGCTATTGCTTCCCAGCACTCAAGCTCCCTGGTGTAGTCGAACGGTGGGCAGTTTCTGAAAGCCTCGGAGCCCGTCCAGAACGTCTTCCAGCGCCTGGGGCTTTGCCCGGGGACGGCCCCGCGCCACTCCCGGGCCCCGCACACCCGTCTCTTTCGCAAGAAAGGAAGGGGGGGGGGCTACCTGGTCGATCCTGCCAGTAGCATATGCTTGTCTCAAAGATTAAGCCATGCAAGTCTAAGTACACACGGCTGGTACAGGGAAACTGCAAATGGCTCATTAAATCAGTTATGGTTCCTTTGATCGCTCTACCGTTACTTGGATAACTGTGGCAATTCTAGAACTAATACATGCTAACGAGTGCTGATACCGCATGCTATTGCTGTTGTTAAAAGATAAACTGTGTCACGAAAATACCACGCCACTGACTTTACCTCGGGAAAAATAATAAAACAGCTGTTTATTAATTTTTGGAGTGAACGGAGTTGTCGGAACGCTGATTTGTAATTATGAATAACGTTTGACTGACCTATCGGACTGTTTTGTTGACATTCCCTGTAGCGCAGGTCCATCTAATGGATGCATAACGTAACCCCAGCCTCTACTGTAGCGTCTATTCTATGCGCCTTATAATGCGGTGCGCCTTATATATGAAAAAAGTTTTAAAATGGGCCGTTTTTTGAAGGTGCGCCTTACAGTGCGGAAAATACAGTAGTTTCTTTTTTGGCGATGCATGATGCATCGATAAGAGCATCGGTATTGGTGATGTTAGGAGAGAAAGGCAGCGACGGTAAAGGCGGGAAGCACTGTAAGTTAAACCCCAGAAAAAAGGTCCAGTCCTGCGTTCTCATGATTCTGAACTGGCATTCATGATTGAACATTTAAACAAGAAAAACCCAACATGGAAACCTCACCCAAGATCAGAGGACTGATGCAACACTCAACCGAGCAAAGTGCTACTAAGAAACATCACTATTACTCCTGTGTTGTTAACTTGCTAGCATTCACCGCCAATGCCAAGATGTCAATGAGTGTTTGTGCTGGCAAATGTAAACTAAGGTTGCCAAAATACTTATTTCAATAAAAACAACAACAACAATAACAAAAAGTACTGGTAGATCGCCTCAGTTATATTTTAAAACGGATTAATTTACATGAGCCCTGCAAAATCTTTCATCATCGTCTAGAACAACAAGATTTAGGAGTTGATTTTTATTTTTTGCAAGCTAAAAAACGATGGGCTCCAATGATGAAATGGAAAAATGATTGACAATAACTTCAGTGATAAGTCAGATTTATACCTCCCACCTATCACCAGCTGACATCTGTTTGAATGTTAGCGTCAGGAGCACTGCAGTGTTTTACTGTGCATTTAAAATTTGGCAATAAAGGTTTGTTCTTTAGTTCAAAACATCAAAACACTACTTTATAGAGGCATGTTTTCTAAAAAAAAGTGTCTCCTGTTAGATTAATTAATTTCTAAAATATAAGGCCTCTTCATATCAATATCTCCCAAAATGTCTATATTTGTGGACCCTGAGTATTCTATGTAACATTTTCCATTTGAGAAATGCATCAGTCCTATGAAATGTGTGTCCAGCTCAGTTTCCCTGAAGCCCATATTTTTACAAATCTTGAACTCTTGTCAGGGGCCAGATAAGTGTTCAAGGGGCCCCAGGTTGTCCCTGGGCCACAGTTTCGACTCCCATTAGTGTACAGTGTTTGGCCTCTATGCTGCTGTGTGCTAGTAGTCTGCTTCGAGTCACATGGTGCAGGGCTGTGTGTCCTCAGGTCCTCTCTGGTTTACAGATAGAGATCTTGGTATATATTGATCCTGAGGGGGAGGAAGTCTCCCAGGCCCTCATTGGCTCTGTGATTAAACATTAACTCTGGGGTCGATCCCAAAGGAGCCTTCTGCTACACAAGCCTCCAATATGCAACTTAACCCTTCAACTTTGACTTGCTTGTGTTTTGCATCAGTTTCATGAGATCAAGGCTAAAACCAACTTTCTAGCGATCTCCCAGCTCATACTAGAGGAAGACTGAGGAAGAGTAACAAGACAGCAAAGACTTTAATAACGATGTTTAACAGCTTTTATAATTGAAGTCGATCTTTCCATGCGGTTTTTTAAACCCGACATTAATGCGGAAAGCATGTTTCTAATTCAAATCCATGTCTTTGACAACAAAGTTTTAAAATTTTAACAATCTAACATTTTTTATTAGTCTTCAGCATGGCTGGTATTACAGCAGTCTCTTTTCTAGAGAATGTAGATGCTAAAACAAATCAATATAGTTTAAACATACAATCCCTCTTTTTTATACTGAATCCAATTTTAATGATTTTTTATTTTTTTTTACTAATAACTGTAAATATTTTCAAAGTCTTTTAATTCAGATTCCAAAACATCCTCCTTTTAAATTTTTTGTTTCTCTGCTCGACTGTGTCACTGCTCTTTTAGTTTTCTTCACTCAGTAATGGCATCCCCACTGAAAAGTGTTGTCGACATGACCAAAGCTTCATCCCAACATGAACTTGTGTTATTCCAGTCAGATTTTAATATTTAGTTTAATTTACATATACACACACATATATACATATAAATAAACACTTACAATTTTGTTTACCAAGGTCTTTTTTTTTCTACCATATTGCAAAATATATTTTTTTTCCATCATTGATGGGAGGATATAAAAAAAAAAGCATCTTCTTACAAATGGACCACAAAACAGACTTTACTGTATGTAATTTAATTGGATTTGTTTTTATCATACACTCTCAGATGTTTTTGTTTGTGTAATAAACAGGGTTCCCTAGTAGATGCCCTTTTTCCAGGGTTGCAACCACTATGCGTTGTATCGTACCAATATTTTGTTTGCCGTTTCCCCCAGATATGCAGTAATAGCCTTCGGGTGCGCCAGCTGTCCGAAGATCACATGCGGCAGGGAGGGCTGCAGCACTGAGTTCTGTTACCACTGCAAGCAGCTGTGGCATCCCAACCAGACCTGCGATGCCGCGCGGCAGCAGAGAGCCCAGAGTCTCCGTCTGAGAACCGTGCGCTCGTCCTCACTCAGCTACAGCCAGGAGAGCGGAGCCGCAGGTCCGCTGCTGGAGAAGTCGCACAGCCACAGTCAATCGATTGGAATATAATTCTTTTAACTCAAGTCACGCATTATATAGATAAAATAAAAAAAACATCAGATTAGGGCTGCAGCTAATGATTATTTTAATTATCTAGTATACTATTGACCATTAATTGAGTAATCGGAGTGAACAGCTTCATTTTTTACTTTTCATTTCTGAATGGCTAAAATAAATATTCTATTACTTAAAATGCGATAACTTTTTTACTTTAAGGTTGATCTTTTGTTATTGAAGGGATACATACATTTTTTTCCATTAACCGTTTGTAATTGGTGCTTAATAGAGCTTGGTGAGAATTAATTTTACTTGTACGTCATGTTTTGTCTGCTGCAGCTGACGACATTAAACCTTGTCCTCGCTGCGCCGCTTACATCATCAAAATGAACGACGGGAGCTGCAACCACATGACATGCGCCGTGTGTGGCTGTGAGTTCTGCTGGCTCTGCATGAAGGAGATCTCAGACTTGCACTACTTGAGGTAAGAGTCACAGGCCTGGTCTTGTGCAGTAACTAAGCCGGGACATTTCCTCTCTTAGGTGGGGATTTTTCAATGATGAGTTTTTCGATGAAGTGTGATGAAATGTTCTCATTGCAGATGCGTTGAAAATTATAAGCTATGGATCAAATTTAGTAGCGCATATGAAAGTGGTACGGATCAGAATATTAAGGGGTGAAAGGGCTGTTTTTGGAAAAAGTCATATCTGTCGCGTTTGGTCCCATTGACAGATGTCAGATGATGCAGGGCAGTGACTAGGAGAGTCAGAGATGCTTTTGACCGTCTTGTTTTTTTTGGTGGGATGCTTTTGCTAATTTTGTGTAATTGTGTTAGGACATTTTCTCAGTGCCTAAATGGGTAAGATTATATTTTTGTCGGTTCGGTAAAAAACTCACTGCTATCACTTCAGTCCATCAGGCTGTACGTTCTGGGGAAAGAAGCCTTGGAGCCGAAAGAAGAAGATCCTGTGGCAGCTGGGAACCCTTGTGGGCGCCCCGGTTGGAATCGCACTAATTGCCGGCATAGCCATCCCTGCCATGATCATCGGCATACCTGTGTATGTGGGAAGAAAGGTAAGCTGCAGCACTGGTGAGGGGAAGACATCCATTCTTTGATCTTATGATGAATCTGTATATTTTAATATTTATTTATACTTATTTCCACCTAAATGAAAATATATTGAACTGTGGGAAACCAATCATCTGAGAAAAACAATATTCGGTACACCTTTGCAGTTAGGATACCCTTTTTATAGATGGCTAATAAATACTTTATAACTTATTATATTAAACTTTATTCCTGCATTATAAGTATCTGCAAGTATGCTGATGAATTAGGGTAACAAATGTTGTAATTTAGTCTAAAATGTTTCACTTTACTCTGAAACACTAGGATAAATCTGTTCAATACTTTTCAGTTTTGTGTATTTATCACCCCTAATTGTTCCATAGTAAACAATCACAGAATTATAAAGTCTTTAGAGCTGGATTAAAAACACTTCTATAAACAATTTTATAGCCATCAGTTAAGAGACTCCTGTTGTAGAGTGGTACATTGTTTGTTGTTGTGTAAAGTTCTAATTTTACCTTCCAATAACGTTGAATATGTAAGATTCAGAATCTCCCAGAAAAGCCAAAACAAAACAAGAGCCAAGATCCATTTTTCTTTCTCTCCAAAAATAAATAAAACATCATCTAGACTTGAGTAAAACTGCCTCTTTGTTTCTCTTTGTCTAATACTTAGTGCTGTAGTAAAATGAGCATTAGGTTTTGTTACTGCAGATCTGAGGCACTCTTAACTGGGCGGTTCTCTCTCCTCAGATCCATAACCGCTATGAAGGCAAAGATATTTCCAACCACCAGAGGAACCTGGTGATTGCTGGTGGCGTGACTCTGACTGCCATCGTCTCCCCCGTGGTGGCCGCCGTCACCGTCGGTCGGTCCCGTTCTCAACTTCCTCTTTTTTTCCCCCCTTTTGTCTGGTTCTCTTTCTCATCTTTGTGTTTTTCATGCTGGGGAGTCTTTATTGACATCATGGGTTCTTGTTTGCAATCTTCAGGCATTTCCTCAGTTTGAGACTAAATATCGTCTTCTGCTAAAGTTTGTTTTCTTGGAGCCTGAATTTCACATGAAGGTTCATCGGGTGAGCGAAGTTTAGTCCGTCGTTGGATAGCTCGGTTCTCACGCAGCGGCCTCTCTGTCTGTGTCTATCCATAAGGCATCGGGGTGCCCATCATGCTGGCGTACGTCTACGGCGTGGTGCCGATCTCTCTGTGCCGCAGCGGAGGCTGTGGCGTCTCAGCCGGAAATGGAAAAGGAGTGCGGATTGAGTTTGATGACGAGAATGACATGAATGTTGGCAGTGGAGCAACCTCTACTGGTAAGTTTTACAGTCGCATCTCGAAAGCAACTACGTATCTGTATGGAACATTACAACAAGGCCCCCTTTATAGATCACTATTAAATAGCTTAGATATGTTAGTAATTCATCTATAAATGCTCTATTAGTAATTAACAGGTGTTTAATATAGGCTAAGAAAGAGATAAAACTGTCAAATCAGTGTCAAAACAGTCCGTGACAATAAGCACTTTTTAATTTAATTAAATAATAAGATACCTATAAATGATTTATTAAAGCAAGCCTTATGGTAAAGTGGTACCCATCCTGGTACAAATTATTAATGCCTGATTTAATTTCCTGCATGCATCATCCTCTTCACAGACACCACATCAGTGGCAGACACCAGGAACAATCCCAGTATAGGCGAGGTCAACGTCGGCGAGATGACGGGCAGCCTGAGCGCCAGCGGCAGCCACATGGACTGCCTGGGCGCCGCCAGGGACAACCTGAGTGAGACGGCCTCCACCATGGCTCTGGCTGGAGCCAGCATCACCGGCAGCCTGTCCGGCAGCGCGATGGTCGACTACCTGCACAGGTGAAACCAAAGCGTTAAAGCCGCCTCGCCTTTAGGGAGGCACAATACATCAGCGGTAACGTCGGTGTTGGTCTTTTCTTCTTCTTCTTTTTTTAACATATTGGTATCGGTGGGATAAGTACAACTAGGAAAATGTTGGCAATGGAGATTTATCTCCTTATTGCTTTACAAGTTTTTGTTTCTGGAGGGGGGAGGTAATTTTATGACGGTGATAGTGAGTGTTTAACTGAAGCAAAGATGTATTGTTGTTGTTTAAGCAGTCAATAGTAGGCACGCACCAACTGATGATATTACTGCAGCTATTGCCGGTAAATTATATTTACAAGAGCTTCTGTATATTTTCCCATTCTTTCAACACTGTACGGAAATGGCCGTATGTCTGACATTGCTTCTCTGCTTCAGCTAGACGACCCACAATCCTGTGCTGCATCAACAGCAACAAGATGGAAATGAACACGAGTTATCAACATCGGCCTGGTTTTTCTTCCAGGACCAATACCAAAGTGTTTAAAAAATTATGAGCAACTTTACACCCTAATATGTGTCCCGAGTCAAAATGATAGGGGAATTTATATCGTATTCATAGATGTGGGTTATCAAACATAACTGCAGTATTAATAACAAATCACTCAATCACAAATACTTCATTATCCCAAAAAACAAATTCCAGAGATCATAAGAAAATGGAAGATGAACTCCAATGTACCGCCACCCTGAGCTGCACAATTCTACAATACAAATATTGGTAATATTGTGATATTTTCTGTTTGCTTATACCTAAATCCGTCCCTGTCTCACGCGCCGTCAGGATGGAGGTTCAGGCTGATGTGCAGAAGGAGCGCTGCAGTCTGAGCGGCGAGTCCGCCACCGTCAGCCTGAGTGCAATCAGTGACAACGCCAGCACCAAAGCCATGGCCGGATCCATTCTGAACGCCTACATGCCTCTGGAGAGGTGAGCCCAGTTTTCATCTGGGGCAAAGTTGACGACTGAGATCACGGACAGTTGTTGGAGGCAACGTCAACAAAGCGGGGTTTTGACCATAATAGCCGGCCTGCTCGCATCAACACTTTATTCATACTAAATCCCAAGAATTTCTGTGTAATTTTTTAGGTTTTACTACAACCATCATAATATTCCTAAAACAAGTTCAAACAAACCTACAAGCACTTAAATATGGATTTTTTTATTTTATTTTGGCAGATTTTTCCTATGCCAATTATGTTTCTGACCCTTCCTCCCCGTTCCAGAGACGGAAACACTATGGAGGTCCAGGTGGACATCGAGTCAAAACCTGTAAAGCGACGGCACCACAGCGGCGGAGACGACGGCAGCAATGTTGGCCGCTGCGGCTGGACCAACCCCACCACCGGCTCAGAAGGCAAAGGAAGCGCTGCGAAGTGGGCCAAAGAGGCGTCTTGCTCCTCCTCCTCCTCCAGCTCGGGGGGCAAAAAGAGCAAAGGCAAGCTGCGCAAGAAAGGATGCGGGGGAACAAAGATCAATGAGACGCGGGAGGACATGGGCGCCCAGCTCCTGGAGCAGCGCAGCACCAACTCCTCCGAGTTCGACTCGCCATCTCTGAGCGGCAGCCTGCCGTCTGTGGCCGACTCGCACTCCAGTCACTTTTCAGAGTTCAGCTGCTCTGATCCAGAAAGCACAAAGACGTCCTGCAGCCACGGCTCCGGCGGCGGCGAGCACCACCTGCGCTTCGCCACCGTCAGCCCCTTACCGGAGGTGGAGAACGACCGCCTGGAGACGTGCCCCGCGTCTTCCTCGTCCTACTCTCAGGGACTCGGCGCCGAGGTTCCTCCTCAGTCCCAGATCTCCACCGCATCCCCCCCGGGTAACGGGTCGGCGCCGGCTCCTCTCTGCTTTGTCGCAGATGAGAACGTCAACCCGGCGTGCCCCAGTGAGCTGGACTCTTACGGCAACGCAACAGAAATTCTGAAGGAACGCAACAACAACCACCAACCACCAGAACCAGCCCAAACCGAGCAGAAGACCAAGAACTCCCGCATACAAACTATTTAATAAACTCAATACCTGAAGTGCTGCACACACACTTAATACTCGACCTTCTTTCTGTCTTTGAAATAACTGCTGCTTTCAGTTTTTCCCTCGTGAGGGAATCATCTTTCATTAGGATGTATGTTTTTCACAGAAAGCAGCTTGTGGGTGAAACAGAACTGTGGTCATGATCAGAGGATGATGGCGACTGGAGTCTGTGATCCAGACACATTCGACATGTTCGGGATCTTTTCCTTATTTGCCACTATTTACATAAAGCAGTTCGCTGATTGGCTCTTTAGGTTTCAGTCCGGTTACTTTAATGAACCTGCTGTCCTGAGACAGGCTGAGCTAGGGACCAGCCTATGTGTTTTTCTCCCCTTGTATTTGAGTGTTTTGAATATATGTATATATATTCAACCTAAACTGTACATTCTGAATCGTCGCTGCTCTAATATGGACCTTTACCAACGCTAAGACTTGCTTTAAACGGCTCCGCTGTGAGGAGATGGTGCTCCACTAATTCTTCTGCCGGGTTTGTTGAGGAGGTGCCTGTAGCTCAAATCTTTCAGTGCCAAGATAACTTTTAACGCTCGGGCAAAATTCAGCTCTGTGAAAATAAATTTGTGATGTTGTGTAGGGGCGTGGTTAGGAACGGATCCGAAACAAAAGGTCTCTGGAAGGCCGCTGTTGTAGGATGTTGGTCGAAGTCAGAATTGTGATGTTTCCCAGTTTGGTTGTTGGGTTGAAAATTGTACAAACCGTTTACTGTTAGGAGCCGATTTCTGTTGGATGATGGTTTCCCCTCACTGAGACCTTTGATATCTCAACTCGTGGTGCCTTCAGGAATTCGCTTGCATTTCTCGTCACCGAGTCCAGACAGAATGGAGAACCTATTCCAGACGGCAGATTGTGTGCCGGGGAGGACGCTCGTCCACGTACCGCGGTGGACCTCGTAACTGAAGACTTTTCAACAGCCTACCAAAGACGGCACTCAGTCTCTTAATTCTTTGAGCTGCCGACGGGTTTTTGTTTTTTACACCGTGGGGATGAATGAAGCCATGACCCAGGGTAACGCATCCACACTGCTTTTTTTACTTGTTCCACTAAAAGCTACGCAAACCACTGAGGCCGCGCAGCAGCTCCAGGCGCCTACGCTGTTCCTGGTCCAGATCTGTCCATGTTCTGTCGATGCATAAAGGTTCATGGGGAACGTGACTGTTTAGGTTTACCCTCCGTAACGATCTGTGTCGTGAATCCAGGTTGCGTTGCCAAACGGTGCTGCTGAGCGTTCTGGTGAATTTCTACTCACAGCTTTTACCCCAGGTCTCTTGGTTCTGTTGCTGCAGATCTTTCGTCATCAAAGCTAAGATTTTTATTACTTTCTTCCCTTCCTGGTTTAACCAAAAATTCAATGTTTTGGTTGTAATTTGCACACAGGTGCCGGATCCGGTCGGTCATTTGTTGTGAATGGGATAAAGGTGTTTGTATATTTGTTTGGTAATTTGATTTACTATATGCGTTTAAATGCATATCTAATAAAATAAAATAAATGTATTTAATGTCTGTGCTTTTTTCTTTAATCCAGTACAAATATTCATGAAACAGTTTTTCCTTGACTTTATTGAACTGGCCTCTGGGTTTTGTACAGATCAGATAAAATAACTGTAACAGTTAAAACTAAAGCATAGAGAACAAATGGAAAATATGATTATCGCCTCTTACCACCGGTTTGGGTCCCTGAAATCAATTGTACATCCAAAATTAGGGCTACTATGTTGTTTAGGAGAATTGATGGTTGTTCATTTAACATGTAAATATGACTGTAAATTAGAAAAAAAAATGCATATTTTAATTGGCTGAATATATAAGGAGTTTAGGCTAGAAAAATCCAAATGCACTTAACGTCTGGGAACTAGAAAATCAAAACTAGCTGCTATGAAGATGAGATCTCTATGATCAGCTGGAAGATGTCGGCTCATCTCAGTAGCAGGACTTTGGGATTTTATACGTCTTATTGCATAGTTTCTAAAACAGTTAAACATGAAGATGATCATTTATTTTTGGGCATGCTGTTAAGATGCATCGCTGATGCAGTACAGACAAGAAGTTTAGTGGTTTGCTTCTTGCGTGGCATCTTTAGTGCTTCAATGGCCAATCGCTGTAATAATCCATAGTATCAGCGATGAAAACCCTCCCTACACACTTCTCTGGACACAAACCGTTTTACCCTTGGCCCACATTTGTTGGTTTAAATTAAATGATCCAGATATACATTTAAAGTGGTTTGTGCTGGTACATTAAAATCTGCATAGCAAATTGTTCTCGGGAACAAAAAAAACAGACATCTTTATACAAGCAGAAGGAAACATTCAAAACTCAAGTCATATAGAGATTTTACATCGGTTCCTTTTTGCGGACTCGTTTTGAGTCATCGTGAGCTCAGATCTGGTGTAGTCTCTTACATGGAGCTAGGATTAGACGTGGAGGGGGGTCAGATGTATTTGTTGGCCAGATTCTGAACGTCATCTTTGGCGAACTCTGCGCTCTCCACAGCTGAGAGATGCTCGAAGAGCTGAGTCATGCAGCAACGCTCCTCCTTCTCCAGCAGCATGAGTACAACCTGCAAACAATTCTCTTGTTAAGCTTCATTCATATGAGTCATACAGTCCTATCAAAAGCATTCAGTAAGCGCTTCCATTTTTCCATGTATTGTTATGCTACAGTCTTATTTCAATTGATTTTCAACTGATCTGTCTTGAGTTCTACACAATCCCATTTATGTAGGTATTCACAGCGTCTTCGTCTTTGACAACTCAAGTCTCCTTGGTTACAGCCAGGAGGTTCGCTCACCCATCAAAGGTAGTTTCACCCATTTTTCTCTCCAGTACTTCTCCAGCGTATTTGGTTATCATACCATGCAACTATTGATCGAGCGCTTAAAAATAGCATATATCTACAAACTATAAAAACACAAATTATTTTAAGTAAGGCATAGGAACAATAAAGGAATAAAATGCAATACAAATCAGTTAAAAGTAAACTACAATCTCCTTATTGTTTCCTTTACTTAATTAAACTCAGAGCTAACTAAGCTAAAGTTCTTTGGTTTTAATAGCAGATAGATCTGACAATTGTCAGAATAATCATTAAAATTCTGTATCTCCTTAGTTGGGAGCCTAGAGGCTACGATACAGAAGGGGCCTTAAATTGAACCTAGCGGAACCCCAAATAACACAGACTTCTAGAGTGGCTATAATGTTGACTCAGAAACATCAAGCAGCAAGACAGCATTACTGGATGCTCCCTAAATGATTAGAATGTGATGATACCACTGTGTCAAACGCAGCAGTTAGGTTTAGCAGAACCAAAACAGAATAGTTACCATAATCATTTGCCAAAAACATGGGGGGAAACCGGACTGAAAGCTGTTCTGATACAGGCACAAAAGTTTTGATAGGAGACGTCTGTCGAGCCATGTTCAGATCTCTTTAGGGATATTTAATCAGGTTCTGCTTTCTCCAAAGAGGGAATGCTGGAGTTCTATAAGAGTGACCAGTTTGGACGTCTAGCCAGCTCCAGGAAGAGTCCTGGTGGTTCTGAATGTCTTCTGTCTACCAGTGATGGAGGCTGCTGTTCTCACTGGGACCTTCAAAGCAGTAGAAATGTTTCTGGATCCTTTCTTATGTTTGTGCCTCGAGACAATCTTGTTTGTCTACAGAAGGTTTCTTTGATTTCATGCTTGCTGTTTGTGTGACCCTACATAGACAGATGGCTGCTTTTCCGAATCCCTTTCAATCCACTGAACTTAACACAGATGAACTCAATTTAAGATGTAGAAGCATCTCAAAGGTGATCAATGGACGCAACTCCAGTTTGAGTTTCATGGCAAAGGTTAAATGTGAATTCTTGGTTTTCTATTTTTTAAACCATGTGAATCCGTCTTACCGAGAACCTGTCAGCCGTGTGCAGGTGATCGAGATGCCGGTAGACCAGGTCAGGGTTTTTTTCCAGTAAATGTGCGTCGAGGGCCTTCATGATGAAGCTGACGGTGTGTCCGTCTAGCTGGTTGCTAAGATACTGGGGAAGCAGTTCTGGTTCTGTGGATGCCAGCAGTTCGGCGCATGCCGCCGTGTCTCCGCCGCAGCGGGCTGCGTTCAGACACTGACCGAATTCGTAGGTGCCGCTGGGTTTGGGGTTGATGCTGATGTTTCGCCTCGTGTCGCTGCTCCCCGAATCTGGAACGTCTGACATGTCCTCCTCACCGTCCACCTGTGGTGGAGATGGACACGCTTTACTCTATCTATATTTAAGGGACCCGTAAGATTCCTGAGAATTTGAAACAAGACTAACTTGTTGTCCTTCAATATAGAAGTGAACAGGTGCATCTTCTTAAATTAGATTATTACGGAAAAGCTGATTAACCTTAGTAGCTCAGTTAAGAAAACGAAAGGCTTTATAAAGATTAATTACAGTTACTGCTGTTTTCAAGGCTTAGTTTCTGATAGTTATGGTGATTTCCCACTTGCATCCAACTAATAAAGGTTGCTATTATTAAAAAGTATGTTTTTATGGAAATTTGTGGCTACAATCACTTTGTAAAAAACATGAAGACTTTTTCAAATGGAATTTAATCCAGACTTTTAAACCAAACCTACAGTTGATCAAATGCGAGATGCTCCGGCTGGATTATACATGACAGGATTAAAGAAACGCGGCCCTACCTCTGTGATGGGGACCGTCTTCCTGGGCTTGTCGTGCGCGGCGTGGGCCAGACTCTCTCTGAGCAGCACCGTGACCTCCTCCAGCTCCTTCTCAGCCTCCTGCACATTTGGGTCCAGCCGCAAAACCTCCTGCAGATCGGAGCTGCATGCCAGGTAGTCCTGATGGAGGACAGACAAACCGGCTTTCAAATCTTGAGAAGATGTCACTGTTTGTAGAAAATGCATGTTGGTTTGTTTGTTTGTTGTCGTTTTCGTTATGATCGCAGCCTCCTCTGCTCATGTCGGTTCACCTTCAGGCCTTTATAGGCCAGGGCTCGTCTGTAAAAGGCCTTTTTGTTGTCAGCTTCCAGTTCCAGCGCGGCGTCACCGTCCTGCTTGGCCTCTGCGAACCTCCCCAGTTTTAAGAAGCATAAAGCTCTGGAATCACAACAGTAGCTTGTCATGTCTAGTTAGCAGCACCTAAACGTAATAGATGCATTTACACTGAATTTTAAAATAAAATAAAAATGTCCACAATCACAAACAATGTATTTTACTAGGATTTTATATGGTTTTTTTTCTGCTGGAACAGGTTTTCTGCCCCCAATGTCCTGTATTTTATTCCAGATCTTAACGAAGCAGAACGATGGAGCATATCTGTTACTTTTAGATTGATTCCTCCACTTTGGCTGCAACAATATTTTCTCTACAAATATTCATTCTGGTTGTGGATGCTGTTTGGTATAATGAATAACTATAGCAACATTTTACAACCTTTTACAATCAGGAGCCGTTAAAAGCCCAATAATAGAAACCCGATCTTAGACGAGTTAAAAAGGAGACATCATGAATCTAGCGTGGGAGCAAAAAGGATGGAGAATAGAGACAGTGAGATCGCTGGCCAACAAGTTAGATGATTAGTGTGCATAGAAACATTCCCTTCAGATCTACAGTAACACAGATCACTACAGGAGATCCTCAGCATCCATAAACCTGTACAGTTTGAGCTACAATGAGATTTAATTTCACTTTGGAATTAATAAAAGTATTTTTAAATCTAAATAAAATTTAACTCCACCCATATTCCAATCAACTCTGACATGCTTGCTTGTTCCAGCTAATGAAAAGCATTGTAAAAGCATTTTTCGACGCTTTTCATACCTATAGACTATGTAGCAGTAACACCTTCAAACATTTACAGATAGAACTTAAACACACAGAATGAATACTGCCAACGTCCAAAAATGTTTCAAACATTATAGCATATATGGGTATTTTCTATACTACTGTAAAGCCTGAAGTTGAGACTGCTTAAAGTTGTTTTTTATCCAGAAGTATTGAAACGAGGGAAAAGAATGACATTATATAATCTCTCGTCTCTAAATGGGTTTGTCTGATTACTGCTTCTCAGCAGCTGCCTGGAGGTAAACTTGGGTTTCTGCTCGGGGCTGGCGGTACAGAAAAGCTATTTCCACAGCAGAGTTCCTGACACATGCAAACAGAATCACACAGCGGGCGATTTTTTCCATCTCAGCAGCAGTTCCTCTTCCTTCTCCTCAGCAGGCTGCCAACAAGAGACAGAAAGACGCGACAGGATGAAGGAGACTCTGACCTGTTGGTGTATATAGCACACTCCTTTGGCTTTAGCTTAAGGCCTTCTGTGTATTTCCCAAGGGCCTCCTGGTACTGGCCCTTCTTCACAAAATCGTTCCCTTCCTTCTTCAAAGCTGAAAAACGGATTTCCGCTCTTCTTTCTGAAACACAAAAGTAAAGAGGTGATTATTTAAAATTGATTATCCATCTACAGATCACTTCCGATTGCCTCTCTTTCAGCGTCATAAATCCAACTTGCGGGACATTTTAATTGTCGCTCCTTTTCACAAGCCAGTGTTATGCAGCTGGGGAGGGGGGGTTGCTTTGTGGGAAGAATGTTGTGCTTGCTGGGCACATGGCATGAGAGTTAAGTCAGCAATCATTCACAGTGCGAACTCATCACTCTCCTACAAAGCGTCATCAGAGAGGGAAAACTGTGCCAGCAGCTCTTTTCTTTATTAAGCTGTATTAATAGTGGCTGTGGGAAATGAGGAAGATGCATGGTCAGTGCACAGAGGCGGCAACTATATCATATCTGAAACCTTCTTACTTGCTTCCTTATATTTCTTTTTTATCGAAGTTGTTTGAGGATTGTGAAGTTAAAGTTTGTGTCTGTATGTTTTTACATAAATGTCCGAAAAGTGTGCGGAGCATTTGAAAATCTCTGTGTTTAATCCATCTTTTAAAAGAGGTGGAAAGAGCATATAGTTCAAATACCAAGACACATCGCTGTGCACCCTGGAAGTCTTTGTTTCAAGAACGCGGTCAAACCAGATGAAGCCAAAGTTGAACTGTTCTGGTGTTTAAGTCAAATACTTTGTGTGACACAGGCTAACAGTTCGTCTAGTGCTGGTGGAGGTATCCTGCAGTAGGAACCGTCTTTCACGGGGACCGCTTTTAATCGCTTCCATACCAGCCGACTTGATGAATCTAAATAAACGTCCATCTGTTGATGTGCAAACCTGGAAAAAAACATCTTCTAAAAGATAATTAGGTATGTTAACTTCGGGATATTACTGACTACAAATGCACATCACACTTTTAGACTTTATTTATGTGAAAAACTATCCACTTCACAATGAATTGCCACTTTGTCTTTCATATATAATCAAGGTAAAATACACAGATCTTTCTGATTGTAATGCGACAAAAAGTTTTTAGGAGGTACGAAGGAATTTATAGCGGAAAGTACACTCTTAGGATTGTTATGTCATGTACATAAGGAAGAACATGGTTTATTTGTGAAAATGCATCCTTGCATCAGAAAATCTTTTCGCGCATTCCTAAAGTAGGTGCAGTAAAACAAAACGGGGCTGGCTCCACAGGCCCAGGTAGAAAGGATGAATGTTTTTTTTTTTTAACAGACCTGCATCTTCGGCAGCTTTTTCTGCCCGAGCCTGCAGGACCTCTTCGCTGGGGGGCTCCTCTCTCCGATGCTGCTGGGCTGACAGAGGCACCAGGGGAATGTCCGGAAGTTTTTCTCTCCACTCTGGGCCGTCCTGCTCGATCAGTAACCGGGTGATTCTGAAGGGAACAGACCGGTTCGAATAGATTTAAACATTTTTTCCAAAAGCTACTAACTCTAGAAGAAACATTTACGCTTCTTGACTTTTTTTAAAACAGCCACGTTTACCTTTGAGTAAAGCAAATATGAGTGAATGCAAATAATGTAAATAAAGCTTTCTTTTGTTTTCTTTAAAGCTGTTCATTTTGCATTCTACACTACCTATAAATTAATTTCCATTTATGTTTTATTCAAACTAGTGGTCATGTGGTCTTGAGCAACCAGATTGCAGCTTCCCCTGACCTGACGGGGGAGTAGAAGTGTCTTTGTTGCATAACACGGAACCACATGTACTTTAACAGCCATAATTAGCCTTCAGCTCACACTAAATCTCTAAGTGACTACATTAACTAGGTGTGTTTGTCAATTTAATTTGTTTAATGTAATCTCCGGAAATGCAGCTAAATATAGATCTAAGTCAATAATGTGTACATTTTTCTTATTAGTTCCAATGCATTTTTTTACTTGTTTTTTAGATGTTTTCACTTGTTAGAAGTAGAATAAACTTCCAATGGAACTAGTGCTTTTCTTTTTTATATCAATATTCAAGAATTACAGACTTAAAACAAGCTATTATATCTTAATAAAAAAAACGTTACTTGCGAATGACCTTAGTCTTGTTTTGTAAGTGTTATAGATGTTTTCACTAGAAACTAGACAAAACTAGTTGGTAAGATTTGATGCTTTGGCAGTGTAGCAGATTTTAGCCAAATGCCAATAGGAATAAAGTTGCAGCTTTGTGGCCAAAAACAAACCAATGAGGAATGGCTTCAGTCTCTGCTGCACTTAGCCTACCCGCTCACCCCCTCTCAGCCACTCTGACTGGTGGGAGCTAATACCTGTTGACGCTGTCGTGCGCTGCCTGCACGCCAATGTCTATCTGCAGGACGGTCCTGTAATCCACATAGGCCTGTCTGTAGCGCTCCAGCGACTCATAAGCCATGGCGCGGCGCAGGAGAGGCTTGAGGGAGAATGGCTGCAGCTCCAGGGCTCTGGTTAGTATAAATAGAGAAGCACAACGGATCAAGTCGGAGGCCTCTGTGATACATGGAAGAGGAGAAGGTTATTTTTATAATTGCTATTTTGGGCGTATATTTTGTTTTTTGTATTATATTTCATTAGGGTATTTTGTAATCATATCCGTCTGCAAGCACATTAGGAGTTTTAGGTTTTATAAAAGGGAGGTTCCCTCACTTGTTGTTTAAATCCCTCATAACACATCTTAGCAAACCTTCATTAACTGTAACTTCAGTCTAATCATGTCGGATTAGGTGTTAACCTGTTAACTGTTAGGTCCCGTCCATGAGACATATGTAGGGCTTAAACATTTGCAGTCTCATATAGTCAGACTAATGGTGCATTTTGCCTTTCCACCACTTTTATATGCTGGGCTGGAATGTTTTGTTTGACACCCGATTCACAATGCTGATAAAGAACGTTCAAAGTTAAATACAAGAAATAATAATTCGACAGAGTGGCTGAATGTTTTTTGTAGAATCACAATAAAGACTTGCTCTGTTAATAGGAACTTTTCAGACTTATTTCTTTTTGCCATGGAGTCCTATAAATAAGTACACAAAAGCATGTTCAGAAAAGTCTTTTTTTTACATTTTCTATCTAATTTGAAAAGAATTTATTCAGTTCAATTTCCTTTTTCCGTCTATACCAATCTGACTAAGGACTCTGGGTAAAATAAAACATCCCCCACAGCTCTGATAAAACTGCAGCTGAACTGGAGAGCTTCTTCAGTGACAGACTGCTGCATCCTATATGCATAAGGAAGCGTCACCGTAGTCTTCACAGCTTGTATTGTCACTTATTGTAAATAGTCTGTTTTATGCTTAAATAGACATTATCCGTTTTAAATTAACCATGTCCATTGCGCATTCCTTCGGACCAGAGTATGCTGTTTTTTTTAAATAACTGAGTGAACGTTTTCCCAAATGTTACCGCATTTTAATCCATATTCTGTTTTATTCTGTTCATCTCTGTGTGAACCAACTTCCTTTGATTCTGAGTCGCTTTGCTGCTGTTGAAATTTAATTTCCCCGCTCTTGGACAATAAAGGATATTTCTATTCTATTTCTTCTATTGTATACCTTTAATTTCCATTTAAGGTGTTTAGAATGGTTAAGAATGACTATTCCTACTCACTTGGTGCAGTCCTGGATGCAGTCTTGACTACTGCCGTCTTTCAAGTAGCATGCTGCTCTGTTAGAATACAGAATGCATAGATCCTCAGGACTATCGAGCCCTGCATAGAAAGAGAGAATTTTTAAGAATAACAACTTCTGTTTAAAACACCCGATCACACCAACATATGCATTTGCATGTGTAAAGAAAGATTTGGCAATAAGAAGTGCGTTAGAAACATGTCAGTGGGTACTTTTACATCCTCCTTAGTGCTTTTTGTAAGTATATGTTGTAATAGCGGGTTCCTTTATCGATGAATTTGGAATATTTTAGTTTCTTTCTGTGATACTCATACATATATGCACTAACTTCAGATTAATGTGTTTAAACTGCGTATATATATATATATATATATATATATATATATATATACACACACACACAAACCTCTAATATTTGTGAAATTATTCCTGTAGTAAACCTACACACAAGTTTCATCTGTAGAGTTGTTGGATTGAAGAGTGTGGAGGTAGTTTTGCAGTTAAACCAGCCCTTAGCATGATGCTACCACCACCATGTGAATAGATACACTTAAATCAATAATTGAAAAGACACACATATGAGGCATATTTTTTTCACATACAACCTTTGATGTTTTAACATTATTTCCTATCTGTTGCACTTGTTGACCCATTCAGAGGTCAGAAATATTCCCTAAACATAGATTCATGTCACTAAACTATTTCAGGTTTTACGTTAAAAAGGTTTGATTAGGTAATTCTGGCCTAGATGACAGTAAAACCTTGTAAACTACGCTGACATTAACCAGTGTTGCGAGGAATTATTCCAGACAGAATCGTGCCAGAATCCTCTTGATTGCAATAAAAGTGTGTGGTTTCTCTGCAATCACTAAATCATATTTAACCCAATATTAGGACAAGTTTGTGAGTTTTATATTATGTGACCATGTATAATATAAGGAAAATGCATAAAGAAAATGGATCTGCATGTTATTGATACAGGAACCTTCCGGTGTGCCACTAAATACTAAGTAGCCTAGCAATGCCAGCTCTTCAAATCAAATCACAGTACGATTTATAAAGCTGAATGATGCAGCATGGCAGTAATAATGAAGACGATAATGTCCCATCAATAATACAGTCAATCTGAAATATTTTTGCACTGGTCATATTCTGGGGTTAAAATAGGCTCCGTGGTGGGTGAGCTCGCCTTCTATCGGCTTCCTGTATAAATTCTAGTTGTAGTCCAACAGATTTAGGTTCACAGTGAGTGGTTAGTGGTCATGTGACTTGGACAGACTAAAGCTGAGAGGCTTAGCACAGGCTAAAACAGAAACGATGTCCCTATGCTCCACAGCACCCGAACAGTGACGCAGTGCTCACAGCAGAGCCATTAAACGCACCGCCATGGAATGTCATGGCTGTTTTAACTGCTGTGGGCACTGTGTGATCAGACTCATGACAGCATTTCACGTTGGGCAACTGAAACCGATCTTTTTCAATGGCAAGCTTTCACTCAAACCCTTATGCAATAGGAAACAGAAGCACCAACAATAATGGCTGACAGCTTATGACCATTGATTTATCACTACAGTGATTAGCCAAAGTCTCGAAGGCGCTGATAATTGAACACATAGAGATATGTTTAGCCAGTTATACTGAAGACTAGGCTGGAGGGGGAACAGATTCTGGCTCATCAGTTTCTTGTCACTACCTGTTTATGACTCGTTTCTAAAATGTGTTCCTTAAACTTCACTTGTCAGACACTTCGAAGCATTAGATTCTAGCGGCGTCACGTCAACAACGAGGACTCACCTGAATCTGTGTAGCCCTGAATGGCCTGCGAGTATTTCTCCAATGCATCGGCAAACTGTCCATTTTTAAACAGCAGGTTTCCTTCGTTCTTTAGCCGGGAGAGGTGTAGGGGCAGGGCTCCGCAGGGGGCATCAAGATTGACCGTTTCCTGTGCTTTCTCCCCACCTGTAGTCCCCTTACTGCTGCTGCTCTTATCAGCCTGCCCGGAAGCTGTTGACCCCCGCTTGTTTGATCCATTGGCCACCTTCGACTCCTCCGGGACTTTGTACTTATCCGATGTTCCCCCTTTGCCCTTCCACTGCCCGTGATGCGAGTTGCCGGATTCACTGTGCGGACCCCCGTCCCCTCTGCTGTGGGGCTTTTTCTGAGCGTTTCCCATGTCTCCCCTTTCGGCAGGAGCAGCTGAGCTCTCCTCCCCTCCCACAGGCTGGCTGGGTTGATCCGGACAAGCTAAAATGTAGAGAGAGCGACAGAGGGAGACACCCACAGGAAATAGTCAGTACTTACGTCAGAGCAGAGGGGGAAGGGTTGACACACACCACACTTGAGACAGGGAGTTCCAGGAAACACTGGGTCTGAGCAATCAATGAGAAAATCTCTGGGGGAGGGAATTTCCCACATGGTATATATATATATATAACAAATTAACATTGAGGCATGAGGTGCTTGGGATCTGCTGTGTGATAGATAATCACACACTGTACTGTTAATATTTTTGCCAAAACTCTTCATACTTCTGCTTTGGCAGATTGAAATGTAAAGAAACCATTTAATCGTATCTTAACAATTTTTTTATATTTAGTAGATGTCCTCCAAACCCCACAGACTTGGAGCTCATCATTCAAATCTTTTTATTACTCTAACATGCATGAAAACCGAATTATAAAGGTAAAAAAAAGAAAAAGAAAGGAGTGAGGTGGGAAAGTTGTTTAAAGGGAAAGATGATAAAACTTAATACAAGGCAACTAAAAATCGGCT
>JAVLVB010000286.1:802275-813141 GCA_032876305.1 Orestias chungarensis
GGGGGGGGGTAAAATAATTTCCATGGAAGACTTTTAGAAAAACTCATGAAATGGTATTTTCAGGTAATTTCCTTCCTCGTTTGTCTGTATGTGTGGAAATCTGTAAATAGAGGATGATGATGATGACTGTGTGAGGTTTCAGTCTCACCTCTGTGCTCCTCCTGTCCCCCGTTCCTGTAGCACAAGTCTTCCTCTACCTCTTCAATGAGGATTCTTTTCCCCTTGCTTCGCTGCTGTGGTGGACAATCTGACATCTTCTTTTCAATTTTAGACAGAAGTTTCTAAACAAAATATTTACAACAAAAACAAACACATTTCTAAAAGTCAAAAGTTACAACAATCCGCACATGGTTGATATGAAGGCAACATGTTACATTATAGCATTCTGGAAAAAATGTTTTTCAGACCACACTGTTCCAGAACACTGTATAAAAGGTGAATAAATAATCATGTTTTTGTGGGATGAGAAATAAACGTTTCAAAAACTACAACATAATCTTACAACTGTTTGCAAAAGTCTTTAAAGGTTTTTGAATTATTTGACATGATGGAACCTCAGCACTTTGTTTATTTTAGTAGGATTTCAGGTGGCACAATAGTACTGAAACAACTCTGAAGCAATATGGAAAAAAATAAATACATTTATATATATATATAACAGTTGTGGTATGCATTTGTTTTTAGCCCCCCATGTCAAGCCTGTTTTAGGGGTGTGGTAGTGAAGATGAATTTCCAGCCCAAATTAAGGTTTTTTACAATCTCCAATATGTTTCAGTAATTGTTTTTGGGATGTTAGTTTTCCACTAAACATGTTTTGCATTCCAAACTTTAGTCTTAGTTGATAAGAGACCTTCTCCTTAATGTTTGTACTTCACTTTATCTCTGATCTGTCTGTTGGGGTCCTTCGTCACACATAACTGGACTCTTTAGACAGGTTAATGTTGGGTATGACAGCTTAAGGTGGCTGAATTTCAGTTAATGTCAAAGGATTTACAATGTTGTTTCATATATACTGTCTATCTAACAACTGTCCATCTTTTTTTACTTGTTCCAGTTGCTGTAGTATGGTAATAAGCTTGTAAATTCAAAATGGATCCAGATTAGAGGACGTCCACTGGTACAAAATGAACATTTCTCATGACTGTCACCTACCTTCGCTGCAGCATTGTTCGGCTCGTCCTGAAGCACCATCCTGAGGTCTTCAGAGGCCAATTGAAAGTCCCCCATGTGATTGTAAACGGTAGCACGACGAAGCAGTGCTGGTTAATATCAAAGACACAAAACACAACAATGAGAAATCGAAATGTTGATCTAATTGAAGCGAGGATTTCCCCTCTTAAGCAAATCCACCAGATTACACTTCACAGAAGGCACCTTTTTTATTGCTCGGTTCTAGCTGCAGCACCTGCTGACAGTCTCTCAGGGCGTCGTGCCAGCGCTCAAGGTGGATCTCAGTCTGAGCTCTGTTGTTGTATGCAGTAACAGTGGGTAAAATGGAAAGGCTCCTGGAATGGAAGAGGGAATAAAACCTGCTTGGCAACAGTTGCAACACAAAGCTTATGCTTAAGTTTAGGAATATTTGCTAAAACACTTGTCAGACTGGAAGAACATTAGTTAAGTGTCTTTTTACACAGTTTAACACATCTATAGTTTCAACTGTATCTTTCTACAGTTAAAATACCAAATAAGGAATAAAATCCAATCCTAATAACACTTTAACTTTCTTAAATATGTTTTCAAACACTCTTCTTGCAAGGGGAACTTCTTCACAGGAACAACGCCGTTTAGAGAACCTGACCTGGAGTAGTATGCAACTGCCTCTTCGTAATCGTTCGCTCTAAACGCTTCGTTGCCCTTATCCTTTTCACGATTTGCCAAAAGCAGCTTCTCCTGATGCGACAGCACTGGACGAAACACCACACCCATATGTCAAACACAAACCAAGCAACCGCAGTGTATTCATCACTTTTGAGTATTAATTCAAGGACTCAATGCATTACATGAGGCATCCACTTCTCTCTTGATCTTGGGATGTCCTGTGTTCAGAATGGCTGGTGGCTCATTTTTTAACATACTCCCATCTATTTTGCTGCATTCTTCTTCCACGTTGAACCTGGAAATAGACACGTATAGAAAAATAGTAAACAAAACCAAAAAATCATCTGAAAATTTGACCAACATTAAGCACTTAATTGTTAAGCATCACGTCTAAAGAAAGGACAATGCATTACAGAGTGCTTGCAGATACTGCAACACTGGAATCTTTCTTCAAGGCACAACAAAGCAAAGTGCAGGGAAAATAGCTCACTTCTCCCACTCTTGATAATCACGTGGAAGAATACGTTTAGAGGGACTTGTTTGTTTCGGAAACTGTTTCTGCAACAGACAAATAAATAATTAGAAATGCTTTTTAAAACTAAATCTGTGTAAACTGTTCAAATAATGTACCACTGTTTAAAATAAACTTACCTCATTAAGTGGAACCAAGCATTTGGATCCTCTGACTGGGGGTATTTTTTCTTTTACAACGTCGTCAAACACGGACTCCTGTTTAAGCAAGGTTTCTATCTTTTTGGTTTCTTCTGTCCATGTCTGGAAAGGACATTTAAGAAGTTCACTAAAATTATGTTAATGAAAGCTTAATTAAAAAAATTATAATAAATTAATACACAATAATTAATTTATACATTTATGCTGTTTATTAGTCTGTAAAACTTAATTATACATATGAAACACCTGATAATTTATATTAAAGTGCTTACAGATAAATTAATGACATATCTATAAATAGTTAGCCAACTATAAGGTGCCTTATCGTAAAGAGGTAGCAAAAAAAACATACTGCTGGATATCATACCATTAAGTCATCTACGATTTGCTTCCACTCATCTTTAGAGAAACTGGCTTCTGTGGCAACGGGGGTTTCCTTCCTGAGAGCTCGACTTTTAGGGTTCAACTTCTCCAAATGACTTTCACAGAACTTGATCAGATGGGGATATATGCCCTCTTCCCCAGACCTTCGCAGAAAGTAATCCCCAAATTGTCAGACTTCAAATTCTTTTTAAGATGTTAGTCAAGATTGGTACTGTACTGTATTAAAATAATTACCGGCTGTAGAGTCGATCATTTATGTCGGATTCTACAAGACCCGTGGTATTGCTGAGTCAAACCATCAATAGAAACAACAAAGCTGTGCTCCTTAACCCTGTCCACTGTACAACAACCTTGAAATATCCAAACCCAGCTAAAGTGACTGATTTAAAAAAATGAGAATGTGTTGGAGTATAAATGATAAAAGGACTGAATTTATGTGGTCACTCCAACCACTTTACAGTAGAGCCCCTTTTGACCAATCATCATAACCTGTTTACACTGTAGGTAGGTAGGGAATTTTAGGGAGGGCTGGAATCAAACCAATCAAACTATCTGTATGCAAGATCACTAACCACAGTAATATGAGACAAGACAGAGGGATTATTCTTATAGGAGTTGAACTGAAAAGTGTGCATTGAAATAAAGACGTCATGCAACGTCACAACACTACCTCCAGTTTTACATGGGTGCACAACTTTGAATATATTTACATTACTTGCTCTTTCTCTTTTAAAATATTTTCTATGATCGGCGCATTAAGTTCTTCCGTTTTTCTATGTCATATTATCACTGTTATCTAAATTTGCACCCTGCTGTGCTCTTAGTTCACCCAAACTGGACGTTCCTACATCTCTGCTGTCAGTTTCAGCATCAGTGGGGGAGAGGAGCCATCATCAGTGATTTCATCAGCTTATTAGAGGAGGGAAGTAAAAAGGGTGGTTCGTACAGAGCAATGTACATCAATAAAAAACGATTTGTAGAATGTTTCAAACTGGTTGCAGTATGAATAATAATCACTGATACTGATAGACAGTTCTCATTTCCTTTAGCTTCTTCATGTCTCACTCTACGGGGTTATTTAAGCTATTTATATAGTTATGCTGCTATAGTCTTAGGCTGCTGTAGGAAAATCTGACCACTTCTTTCTCTGCTACTTTCTTCCTTTGTCCAATCTTTTTATCTACGGTTATTTCAGCATTGTTAACCTTCTGTTTTCTCTTAGTGTTCTTCTCTTCATAGATGCTACATCTGGTCTGGCATTAGCTGAGACAGCTTCTTGGATAAGAACATGGGCTGAGATGCTGCCAGTTACACTCTACAACTGGTGCTATGAACTCAATTTTTTTCAGTTTCCTCTGCATATGTTTTCATCTTCTGTATCTTCAAAGCCCCAGTTTGTTGTGGCAGACAGCTGCTTGACCTGTTTCTTCCTGTTAAAGGGGAGTTTTTCCTCTCCACTGTCACTACATGCATGCTCAGTATGAGGGAGTTAGTGATTTAAGAAGGAAATGAGCAGTGTGACACTCACACCTGATGTGGGAGTTGATTTTTTTTTAATATGCTGTTTCTATATTCTCCAGTAAGTATATATTAACAGGTGTTTTTTCATTTGCATTTTACATTTACATTTATGCATTTAGCGGACACCTTTATCCAAAGCAACTTAGAAATAAAGTGTTTTACAATTGAAAATGAAGAACCAACATAAAGTTGTTTTGATAAATGTGTGTTTTTTTATTATTAAATATTAGAAATTCATTCTCCTGTTTCTATTACAACAATAAATAACTTTCACTTGCAAAGATAGAGCTAAACTAGTCAAAACTAACAAACACCAAATGCAGGCAATCTTAGTCCTCCATCGAATGAGGGTTATTTTTAAATCCACATCCACATGAAATATGACTTTCTTTCATTTATTTACTAAGTTTTTAAAAACTAAATAAAATGTCTTACTTTTTCAAGATCTTTTTCTATTTATACATATTTTATAGAAGATTGTGGGCAGACTACAATTACCCTGTGGCAGTTTCTGATTTCTTAGGATGGTAACTGTATGTTCACTGCTCTTTACATTTTGCAAGTATTTTAAGACACCCCTAAATAATTTTTAAGGTTTGAAGCATCAGACATAACTGCGGTTTTGGGTTGCTTGGAAACAAAATCATTAACAGGCCTGACAAAGTTGCTGTATAAGTCTTTATCCCCCTGCCTCTCATTACTAAAATATCAAAGACATTTTTTTTTACTTTTAAAAGACTGGATTAGTTTTAGTTTTTAAATGTACCAATTTGGGTTCTTTATCTATTATTATAATATGTTTATAATAATTTTTCCTATTAAGTTGTAATAAAAAACAACAACATACAATTAAGATTCAGAAAAACACCTTTACTTTTGTGCATAGCAGGCTTAAATATAAAAATATTACCTCAAAATTCTCAGTATCTTCTCCAGATATTTGACATCTTTGCATTTTTCAATGAAATCATAGTCCAGGTGTTCCACAGGGACCTTATTCCGGACGTCATTGGTTTGGCTAGGAAGAGAGAAATCTGCGTCGCTACTCATGACTAAGAGAGAATTGTGACAGTTATAATTAGTAACACACGAAAAACCAACGTTGAGCCATTAGTTTGAGGCTCCAATGTTCACTCAACATGACAAACTAACTTCAACTATGTTTAAATTCGTTCTATTAATTTAGATACAGTACAAGCGAAGTTTAAACAAACAAAAAAAAAGCTGCTGTACCTGCTCGCTGTTTGACGAAGGCGAAACCGTGACTTCGTTGCTACGGTAACCACCCAACAGCTGAGCTGGACGGAAACACGTGACTCCTCAGCAGAAGGCTCCAAATTTGAAAGCCGTGTCTGTGAACATGCAGCAGCAGCAAAGGGGCGGAAGCTGCTGAAACCCGAGGGAACTACTCTGCGGCAGCGTAGGTTTCTTGTTTATTTCAAATATATGTATATAAATACGTCTGGAGAAAACTACAGCGACATTTTAATGTTAGCATGCTGAGCCTTTCGGTGGTTGTTGTTTTTACCCAGGTGTGTTATTGGCCGGCTAATTGGTCTAACCTTATGTCTGCCGCAGCGGAGGGATTCTCTTAATGTCTTTGCTTTAAACATGTTAGGGTTTCTTGTCAGTTTTAAATATATATTGTAAGTATATTGGGCCGTTAAAGCTGTTTTTATGACCGCATTAGAGCACGCGCCTGAAAATTTACATCGACAACGCCTGGTTCCTATAGCAACGCTGATGAGACAGCTGGACGCTTAGTGATGAACCAGCTGGCTGTCCTTAACAACCGGGTCAACGACGCTGACAAACGCTGCTAGTAATCAAATCAATATTATCTTTGTTTAGCACTTGATTTTTTTTTAAAGTTAACTGTTCTAACGTCCTGGCCAAAAAGCAAATGTGTTTGTTTCTGCTTTAACACACGTAATTGTGTTTAGTAGCAGTCAGTAGACCAATGTCAGAATTAAACAGAACAAAGGAAAGGATGTACATTTTTAACTATAGTCGTAGTGTTATCAACCCTTTAGCTTAGCAAGCGTAGCTAAAGAATGTTCTCCTCCATTTTACCAGCATTTAATCATTAGCAAAATATTTAACTTGTACCTTTTACCATAAACATTCTGATCTTTTTGAGACCAGGGTTTTCTACCCAATCTGGAAATGTATGTAATACAAATTTAGTTAAATATAGCCTTTTTTTTTTATGTGGAAAAATGTATTGTAACCTAGCTTTACCTCTAAGATTTGTACATTAAGCACTCTGAGCAGCTAGTGTCAACATTTTACCTTTTCATCTTCAGATCACTGGACAGCCTTTCTTTTCTTGGAGCCCTTGTGTGGAGCACTGAGCGCTCGCACAAGGAGTGGCAATGCAGTGCACTCCCAATTCAAATGTCAACCTACTGAATTACAAAGCTCAGCATTGTAACGATGACTTCTCTGACAGCGGATACTCGGGTTGGTTCCAGAGCCCACGGAGCAACACCGGAGATAAGCTGTCTGGCTCGTTGTCTCCATCGGAAATCAGGGAAACTCCTAAAGAGAACCTCAGGCTTCACGTCAGCCCTAAAGAACAGAGCAGAGAGTATTTTCGGGTTTTGGGCAAAGACGCCAGAGAAGCAGTGTCTGTAGTGAGCTGGTGTGAAACTCCTAAGCTTAACAGAAGGGCTGCTTTCTTGCGCCAAAAACTTCTGATGTGCAAATCCACCATAGTCAAAAATGACAGCACAGGATCACCCATTACTACAAATGGTGAAACCTCTTTGAGTAGCAGATCTGAACTCTGGCTCAGTGCATCATTTGACTCTTTAGATCATACATCTGTCAGGGCTACAAACGGTGTAAACATGGGCCACAATCTGGCTATGTCTGGCAGGAAACGGCGGCTCCTCTTCACGCAGGTGAGGACGTCCACCCGTGAAGATGGCAAACTCAACACTTGCCCCCTCTTGTCATTTGAGGGAAGTGTTTCCATCTCTGAATCAGATTTCAGGGAGAGCATTTCCTCTGGTCAACTTGATCAAGACACTCCAGTTTGCAACAAACTGTTCCCTTTCTTAGCTAAAGAAAACCTTCCATCACCAGTAAGCAGTGAAAGCGATTTACTCTGCGAGAGCACCAGTGTTTTCAACACAACATTGTTTACCCAAACGCCTAAAAACATCAGGTAAGTGTTCCTTTCTTTTATCATCAAACTATCAGATTATTCAGTAGATAAAACAATAGAACTATCTGGAATTATTTTCACTTAAGTGAATTTAAAAGTTTTAAATATTTTTTGGGGTAAATATATTTGCTTTTCATTTTTCTGTTTTGCAATGTCTCCTTTTCTATAAGGTTAGACCTGTCTCTCTTCTAATACCAAACAAAAAAGTTTTAAACTGTCTAGCCCTTCTTCTTAGGCAAATTTTAAAATGGAGATGCTGCTTTAGCAGTTTAATAATAAATGTCTGAATATTTGAAGTCACAATTTTTAGCCTAAAAGTGATAAATGTTAGAATGAACTTTTAATTTGTTTGCCTCAATCTACTTCGGTTTAAAGGTGTTGAGATATTGTTTCCATTTGGAGTCAAGCCAAATTAGCTTTTAATCTTAATACTATACTGTATATTTGAAGCCAAAGGTTGGGTGTTAATCTGATTTGTCTAGTGGATATCAGAGAAAAAGAGACATTCTCAAATAACTGGCATTTTCACTATTTGAAGCTCTCAAAAAATTTTGCTTTCATGTCCAATGTAAGAAATCTTTTAAAGGACTAGAGAGAAACATGTGTTGGGTGAAAATATCACTGGGATTGTTGAAGTTTTAAGTTCTTTATTGTCCTAGTCCTACCAATGTCAGTAATTTATTTGCTATAAACTTTTTATCATGACCTCTTTTTTTTAAATTATTATTCCTGTGGCAGGTCTCTATACGAGGACAGTGGTTTCAGTTCCTTAACACTTGATAAATCACAAGACTCCTTTGTGGACCATGATGGCTCATTCCAAGAGCTTTTCATCTCTGCCTCCAGAGGTGTTAGCGGGACCCCAAATCAGAACGACGCTAAGAGACCCTCCCGTTTGCAGCGTCACCATCGGCTCTCTACTCTAGAAGAGGCTGGCTCTCAGTCAGAGGAAGACCCAGCAATTGGAAAGCGTGAAAATCCTTTTAAATGTAGCAGCAATTCTAACGATGATGTTTTTGCAGAAGCCACCCCTTGCGGCACAACCTCTGCCAGATCTTTAAATAGTCTGGTTTCTGGAAAAAGTGTCTCTTGCACCCCACTGAGCGCCTCTTCATCCAAGCTTGCATCCAATGCAACACCGCAGTCTGCAGATCCTGCCATGACTCCTCTTATGACAACCCCAGTCAATCTCTCTCTGACTCCAGCCTTGCAGCTGGTTCATGCTATGTGCCAGCACAAGGTTCAGAAGTCTTCCGGTCAAAGTCCAAGCCTAAGGGAAGAGTTGAAGTTTACAGCAGCACTAGCCAAGACTCCAGTGATGTTTAGGACCAGTATGCCTCTGGCAGGGCTGATTGGGAGGAAGATGGGCCTAGGGAAGCTGGATATACTGACAGAGCTTAAGAAGAGGAATCTCTGGCACATCCTGGCTAATATACTCAGCAAGCTGAACTCCGACTGTCTCTACAGGTGATGTGTTTTTACATATGTTTTAAAGAAATTCATAACAAATGTTGGTTTTATGCGCTTTCCAAAAAAACCTACTTAGTTGTTTATTACTTTAATGTAGAAGTACAAAAAAAGTAAAACTACAAGAATATCTGGGGAAAAAATATAGTTAAAAAAAACAAAAAAAACACTATTCACATATTTCAGAAAAGAAACCTCGTAGTTACAATTTGCATGAAATATTGATAGCCTTTAATTCTTTTTTTTTTTTTTGTTAAATTTGGATTGCAGATGATAACCCAAAATTCCCTATCAAATAATGTAAATATTAAAACAAAAAATACAGTTCAAGCAGATAGGCTACACATGTCACATTAAACCACTCCTGCACCAGATATATTACAGCTAAACTGTTCCTTACTGAGTTTCCTTAAGTTCAGAGTGAAGTTTCCACGGTCAGCAGTAATTTGGGGTGCCATGTTGTCTCCTTGTTCTGGTCCTCTGTGTTTTGTAATGGCAATGGCAGCGCAGACGTTTATAAAAGGTTTGGCCTTGATATCAGGCCACACTGCCAGCGGTATCGAAAGCTGTTTCATTGACCATGGTGTTACTGTGCTTGATTGACAAGCAAAGTCATTTATGTTGTACAGTTACGACGAAAAGGATGCAGATGAACTTTTAAAGCAACCTGGGCTTTGTTTACTTACAAGAAGTACAGTGCATAAAAATAAACATACTAATTTATTTTGAGCAATATATTTCAGCTTTTCATTCTCAATCTTAAAAATTACAAAAAAATAAAGGATAGATGATAAAATATTGAACTTTTTCACTCTTAACTCTTTAAACTGTATTTATATAGAAACATGTAACTATGTTTGTGGAATATATTTTTACGTTGTTGGTCTTGTTTTGACAGGTGTGGTCAGGTTTGCAGAAAATGGAATGAAATTATCCAGCAGGACCTCCACGCTAGCTTAAGAAGAAGAATCCACCTGAATCAACTAGAAGATGCGCTTGAGGTACTTTAGACAATTCAGCTATGACTCAATCCTGGTCTGTCACAAGTTTGTGAATCTCATTGTTGTGGTACGATTTACACTTAAAATTAGTCATAGGATGGGTTGTTGTTTATTATTTCAAGCAAAAATGCTTGAAGCAAGGCTAAGATCACCCCCCCCCCTCCCGTTTCTTTGCGTGATATTTAATGATCTTTATGCTGTTGTCACAGCGTAGTGTGGGCGTTCTCCATATCTCCGAGGTAGACACCAGATCAGCTCTGCTAAAGAGGTCAGCCTTAAAGAAGATTCAGGCCCAGTCCAGATCCTCTAGCTACTGCACCCCTCAGTCAGCAAACAGCACTTTAACCCCGCTACAGCACGGCACTTCAAGCACAGGCGGCAGCAGAAGCAAACGGGATAAATTTGTGGAGGTGAGTAAATTAGTGAATGTCCTAATCATTTTGAAGAAGATATTTTTTATATGGTCTTTATGACCTATTATATAATTTAACTTTCTCCCAGGTTGCCAAAACCCTCTTCAGTGATGAATGCCTGAAGGCTTGTCCTAGATGTCAACATCCCGCAAGATGTCACTCGGTGAAAGGCGAGGGTGTGTGCAGTAGGGAAGATTGTGGGTTTCAGTTTTGCATATCATGTCTGTGTGCTTTCCATGGATCCAGGGAATGTGGAAGTCAGTCAGCGGGCCGGCGCAAGGACAAGCTGCTCCCAGGAAGTACTCAAAGCAAGAGAAATGTTCGAAGACTGTAAAATGTTTACTCCAGTTTGTCCTGAAGACAATTTTAAATCCCAAATAACAAAGATGAGTTACCCCCACTCTTTGTAGCAAGTTTC
>JAVLVB010000286.1:813241-856211 GCA_032876305.1 Orestias chungarensis
TGTGTGTGTGTGTGTGTGTGTGTGTGTGTGTGTGTGTGTGTGTGTGTGTGTGTGTGTGTGTGTGTGTGTGTGTGTGTGTGTGTGTGTGTGTGTGTGTTGGTTTTAAAAGAAATTGTTGTTTTTTCTAAAAATGTGTCACTTTCCATTTATTGGGATTAACATTTTTTTTGTACCATTTACTTATTTTTGGTTTATGCCACCTACTGCTGTAAAATGTGAATTGCAACAGATTTTTTGTTATGAAACTGAATTTAACATTAAAGCCATTTTATTAAAAAAAAAAATATATATTTTTTTTTCTAGACCATTAATTTTGACACAGCTTTGTAGAAATAACTCCAGCGGCTTGTGGTTAAACTTTTACAGTCCTCTTGTTTTGAAAATGAATCCATAGCAACCTGGACTGTTGCACCACTAAACCGATTTAAAACCGACTGCTTTGCTTGTCCTTATAAATTCAGAGGGGATCATCTAGATTGTTCTAAGAAAAAATGTGTGGCCTTGTTTCAGCTGGTAAGATTAAAAGCTTCTACTTTCATGCTTTGATAACATTTGTAATCGTCTAGTTTTCTAAAATGTTTGTTTTTCTTTACATTTAAAGAAACCCCTTTTGTTACAGCTGAAAACCTCGTGAGTATGTTTTTGTCATTCATTGAGAAGTGGCTTTCACTTACTAGAGTTAAATGTAACTGTTTTGTATTTTTACAGGAGAGCTTTCTGGCCTCTGATAGCATACTGGTTTACTACTTCAATAAGTTCTTAAGTCTGCCGGTAATGTAGACACAACACACAACACTCAAGAAGCTCAAACCTCTCCTAATACCTATTATTATTTTTCCCCAGTGTTTCTTTAAAGCTTTGGTGTACAACCACAAATCTGGGCTTTTCGAGTTGGCAAATGGAGCAGCTCATGTTGTCTCCGGAAGGATCAGAAGTGCCCTGAAACTGAGCAAATCATTGGAGGTTTCTGGTGACCCAGCGATGTTTTCCAGAACTCCACCACCTGACAACAGTTACTCTGTCAGCGTAAGAACTCGTCAAACAGCAGTCAAAGGTTGTGATGAAATTTTCACACATCATTTGAGGAATTTGTTCCTCTTTCCAGTGCGTTGATAGAGTGCAAGGATGTTGGTGGATTAAAGAAAAAAGATTGCCCTTTTTTCTGCAGAGTGATTACTACCATGAATACAGGTACATGTTTACATGCCTTGTAAAAAGAAAAAGTTTTTTAATAATTCAAATTAGAACAAATACTTTTATGGTCTGTGAAAGGATGAGTAAATTTATTTTTCAGCATATGTTATTGCTTACCTCAAAGTCAGGAGTATACAAACCTGTTCCCGATACTTTGTTCCATGGCCTTTACCTGGAACAGGTTTGTAGGCAGCCACCACGGCTTTTCAACTTTGCCATGTGGTTTCTGTGGAACTCTGATCTGGGCTTTGCAATGACTGCTCCAGAAAACTAAAAGGCACTTTTGAACTAATTTGGCAGAATGATTGCTCACTGTCCATTTGAAAGACTTAATTTGTCTAAGTCTTTTCTTCTTGTTTAATATACTGAGCTGTTGCTTCAGTAGTTCCTCACAAAATACTTTTTGAAACCGAACCACTCCTCCTGCAGCAAAACATCTCCACAACATGATGCTGCCACAACCCCAATTCCTAGTTTGGAAGGAGTTCTCAGGTTTGTAGTATTATCTTGGCCAAGCATTTAGGTTATCTTTTTATCAGACCGCAGGAAAAGTCATCAATTGTCCCAAATTTCTTTCTTATACCAAGCTCATCAATGCATAACCAATCTCAAACGTCATTGTTTGAATTTACTTCAACTGTCTTGTTTAAGGAGCCTAATTGTGATGTCTAAAACTAATCAGCCACATTGCTTATATTTCATTTTTGTAATAATCTTAATTTGAGAACAGAGCTGATGTTACTAAATCAAATACTTTCTACCAAGTAAAACAGTAAAAAAAAAAAAAGTTTAGCAACCGTCAGCTAGCAGTCTGTTGGTTTTTCAATTTATTAAAGCATGTGATACAAGACTTTGACCGGCGATGCATCTTTGCTTCTTCTTCCAGACTCACCAAGCTTCTATTTCAGCAGAACCCAAGCTTTTGTTGCAATGAAAAGAAAAACCATTCCAATCGAAATACTCGTTCTACCTCACAATTGCTTTGTTGCTCCTGTTTCAAAGAAAATGTTAAGGCACTCAAAGTTCTGGAGAGCATATCAGCCAAACAAGGTGGGTTTCAGTTTGAGTACTATTCAGTGAAGTCATTTATGTATTTGCTTTTATAGAATAATATAAGCCGCGCTTATAAAACAGAAGTAGTAACACGTGTAAGCTTAAATTAATACTTATGAGAAGTTTCAGAGGTTTGTCTAATTCGGACTCCGTAATCAAGTCACTTTCATATTCCTCTTTTTTTCTTCATCAGTATTATCTAGTCTCGAATCGGAGCCAACACAGGATATCCTTGGAAGTCTGGGGAAACTCTGTATTGGCTTTGGTAACACAGCTGCTGAAAAACAACTCGAGTTCTTGGCTGACAAACTGGTTAATCAGGTGCTCAATGATGCTGTCGATTTGTTGCACGGTCAGAGATTGGCTGAAACCTCTGAGGGGGTCAGCAAATCTGGCCAACAGCTAAACTCCAGGAGAGACAGACGCGACAACCAACACTTGGCAAATAAAGAGAAAGCAAGACTGGAAAGGAAGGAGGAGGCATTTCTAAATGAAACAAAGAGAGAGAAACCAGCAGTAGACAAAAATAGTGCTGATACCTGTTGCTATGGGAACAGGAGAGGCCTGGATGAGTTCAAGGAGTTTTTGCGTGGAACAACAGGAGAGAAGCTCCTAAATCTCTGGATGGATGTGGAGAGACTGAGAGCGATGCAACAAAATGAGCGAAAAAACAGGTAGACAACACATCAGCAGACCCATTTTGTATTTTAATCTGATTTAAGAATTATCTGTTGAAAAGCAAAGCAGGTTTAAAATTGAACGTAAAGAAGTGAAACCGATGCAATATTTGTCCCAGGTATTTGGGTCTAATGAGAAGCTGGTACCTGAGGCCCAGTAGCCCCAGCTGTTTGAACGTGGTGCTGCTCTCAAGGTTGGGGCTGACTACCTCCCCCTGCTGGACAGAAGAGAGACTGTACTCAGTTCAGCCTCTACTAACTGAGCCTCTACTCAGCTACTGGTGTGGTTCACCGAGCACATTTATATTCACACAAAACAGAGAACTGGTGCATGTGTAGGCAGTTAACACAATGCACGTTGTTTCATCTGTCTTTAAGGTATCCTCGATTCTGGATGTCCCAGTGTGTTAAGGATGTCCCAAATAGTTCCTGTGATATGGGACTTTGCCCAGAGATGTGTTGCTACTGCCCTCTGTTGGGTATGCAGTCTTGCACTCAGGCAAATGACCTGAAATATACTGAAGTGCATTTGTCCCCATTACCTCACCCTGCTTTTACCCAGGTAGGGCTTATGTGATGTCACCGGGTAGTGTCTACTGTTGTCCTTTTTGTTTAGCAAGATCTTGGTTTTTGTAACTTAAGATTTTATTAAATGATTTATGTTTCAAGTGTTTCCTTGTGCTGTATTTCCTAAGCAGTCTCTTAGATGTCAGCTACCATTTGGAAGTGGGATGAAAACGATGCTGAAGTCTCTGTTTGTTGAGTTCCAGGCTGGGAAGTACTTCACGCACTTCTGTGAGCAATCTGGAAACCAGGTACAAACTAAAATCTGGAGTTATACTAAACAGTGGTTGTGCTGTGGATAAGTCATGTATATAAGCAATGTAAATCATCAAAAGAAAATTCAGTTTGTAAATACTTTATTTTAAACAAAATCTAAACAAATATATACAGTATGTATACATATATGTACATCTGTTTAGGGCTAATAACCAAGCAAATAAGTTAAAGATCAAATTGTAAGGCACCAATAAGTTAAAGATTTAAATAATGTAAGAAAAAATTTGTTACTTTTTTTTTGAAGTCTTTAAAATCATTAAATATTAAACAGTTTCTTGACTATACTATTTTAGAAGATGTTGTTTTTGTGGAACAACTGCTTTTTTTATTTTCAATATCTGATAAAGTCCTATTTTACATTGGTGTTATGAGATGTAATGATTTACTGTAAATAAAAATGGGTGTATTGAATTTGCCTCTCCACTCATATGTGACTGGGGCCACAAAAAGATAACAAAGACATAGATAACATGTATTTTAAAGTGAATCTTCGTGTCTGTGTGTGGTTTTAGCTCTGGGTTAATGCAGTTTACTTCTGGACAGACCTGCATCACTACCGTCAACTATTCAACCAGGACGGACCGGACCCATATACAGTGCAGAGGGATGCACAGGTTAGCCTATAGTCTCAGACACCTGCAGTGAATTTTCCATCATTATGGATCAATTGCCAATGAATCAAACATTTAGAAGACTTATTGTTTAAACGTATAATAAATCAGTATGGTGCCACAGGTAGGCTCAAACCAAATTTCTAAGATTGGTTACCTGCTAAACCATGGTTTTTATTGAAGTTGGGAGATGTGATCAATTTATCTTTAACAATAAAGTTTGATAAAAAAAACGGAAACTACTGGTATTGTGGTGACTGTAGCACAATAGGTAGAGACGTTAGGTTACAGATTCAATTCCAGCTACCTATCTAATGTCAGTGCACTCCTGGCACTTTATACCATGTATAAATATGCATGGGTTTGTGAAAGAGAATTGGAGAATGTAGCTTCAGTGTAAAGCGTTTTGAATAGTCAATGTAAATGTAAGTTAAGTCCGTTTACCATTTGTGCAAACAACCATTCCAGGTTGAAAACAGAAGGGAAGGTAAAATATAATTTCCAGTTATTAATATTTTTTTTAAACAGTTTGCTGAAAGTGTAATTAAATCTCTTTTGAACAACTTAATCTTAATCTATTGATCATCCATAGCAGTGGTGAGTCTGGTTTAGTATTCGGGGCAACTAAGATGGCCGGTTAAATCGCCAAATAAACACAAGTTTTGTGCACTTTCAAACGATCTTACTTTCGTAATTCCAACGTTGAAAGAGAACTGATCACTAATAGTAGATGTTGAAATTGCTCCATTTTCCTGCAGTTCTTATACCAGCCTCTATATTTTCTTTTAATTCTGTCCATCATGGCCCAACATCAAAAACCAGTAGGGAAATGTAAAAGACTACCTTTGGATTCTCTTGCTTCCTCTTACATTTGAAACAGAATCTTGCATGCCTGTTCCTATTAGGCCAATATAAAAAAACAATACATTCATTTGTGTAGCTTAGCTCCCAAAATTCTTCTCCCTGACCTCCTAGCCCTCCTGTTTTAGGTGGAGACATTTTATTTCTCATAAAAACAAATTAGTTCCATCCACAGTTTTTTTTTGCCAGCTCAGTCACCTAGATCCATTGTACTCGACCATGCTGGGACCAAGGATAACAGAAGAATCCTTCAGTCCAGAACACATCACAGCGAAACTTTTTTTTTCAAAGTTGACTTTTAGTTCACCAGAGGGATGACATTTGGTGTTATTTCCATTGTGCCACGGCCAGGCGGATGAAATGAGTGACATTTATGTGGTGTGGTGGCAGCTCTGATTGGAGAAAGTGGTATTGTAAAAGCGGAGCAATGGTGATGATGAAAGTGATTGTGGTTTTGGAGAAAAAATGTTTCTCACTCGAAAAGGATTTTCTCATCTGTTCTCCTCCCCAGCTCCTTTACGCCACATACATTTCCAGCTCTGCCAGGAGGTGCGTAAATGTCGACACAGAAATCAGGAAGGAGGTGTACAACAGACTGCTGCCTGCGTTTGAGGATTTGTTTCATGGGGTGGAGGAACATGCACTTTACATACTTGTGGAGCCGTGGACACTGCTATGCCAGAGGGACAAAGAGTCATTTCAGCAGGTGTAGAACTACGTATCAAGACTTTTATGGTTAAAAAAATTAAGTGATTGTTTTTCCAACATTCATAGTACATTCAATATACAACATTGAAGTCAGCCAGATGAACATTTCAGTTTGTTGTTGCTGTGTTTTACTTTACTTTTTAATTAGTCCTTAAAAAAGATTTTTTTTTTTTCAAACTTTCCAAATTTTATATACTTCAAATCCAAGCTTTTTATATTACTTGAGAAAGTGATGGACTAATGTAAATTATAATGAATTATGAAAAAAAAAAATTGTATATGGGTTTTGATATATATTTGTTCCATTTAGAATCAACTTTGATTTCTGATATCCCCAAATAATATTCAGTATAACAGAGTCCCTTCATCCATTTAGTAAATATAATCCACAAGTGTGTTTCGGAGGCCTAAGAATTTATTTACAGAAAGGCAAGAAAACGCATAAAGGACTTAGCTGTTAAGGAGTTTAAAGCAGGATTACATTCTTAAGCGATAACCCATCTATGAATATGTCACAAAGCTTTGTTCAATCTATCATGGAATATGGAGAGAAGCGTGGCACAGCTGTAAACAAAAATATACCAAAACAGGAACATTCAAACAAACTAAATGACTCAACTTTCTGGATAAGATGCAAGCTGTTACGACATAGAACTGGTTTTTCATATCATCCGGAACACACCATCATATTTAAAAGCTGAGTGACAAAGACTATACGTTTTGAAGATGATGCAAAAGACTTGAGACTGGGGGAGAGTTTCGCCTTCCATTAGGGCAATCACTGTAGAAACACAGCCAGACCAAAAGGCAGTGGTTGGTCTTTCTACATGTAAAAAGCTGTTAGAGACAGGGTACACCTGTGGTCCTCAGTTCCCACTGTCCTGCATGTTTTAGGCATTTTCCTGCTGCTGCACATCTGCTGAAGATGCCTGTTAATTACCAGGCATCTTCAGCAATTCGAGACATGGAGGTGGAGCAATAACGTGAATCAGGTGTGCTGGAGTGAGGACCACTGGTCTACACCAAAGGTCCTGCACATACAATTGCAGTCATAGGCAATTATATAAAGGATGGATTCAGGTGGCAGAATATTAATGCAAACCATAATTTGTAAATGTTCTATTCGTAGTAAATATTTTTCTTTAATTTTACAACTATACATAATTTTTTTTTACTAATGCATGACATACAATATCAATAAAATACATTTAAATTGAACCGTAAAGGTTTTATTTTATTTAAACTGTCAAAACAAAGTAAAATAAGCACAAAAGTGCCCTGTCAATTATTGAAAACATCAGCCTGGATCAAATTTTCTAAGATCTATTACCTGTTAATAACCACATATTCAATCATAAGCTAAATAATTGCGTTTGTGTTCAGGTGTGTGTGAAGAAAGAGGTGCGCCACATCGACAGTCACGAGTACAGAGAACTCCAGAGGCTGTGCAAGGAATCAGAACATCAGCGAAGACGGGTCTGCAAGCTTCCTCAATTAAAGGGTTTATTACAGAGAAACTGGAGTTATGTTTGAAGTGTCAATCAGTAAATTCTCAAATCTCATACGCCATATTTTGATGTAAAATAATTTCTTTGTGTATCTATCCATCCATTCATTCATTCTCAAGGTAAACATTTGCATTTATACTTTAAACTGGTCTATTTCTGGGTTGAGGACCCTGGAAAATATGGAATTTTGACAAAATAGGCAGGAGGAAGAACTGTTATAAAAAACATACATTAGAAGGGATGAACCTCTGAGAGGAAGTCAATATTTAATGGAAACTGAAATATTCTACACTATTTAACTATTCTATGATATTCCAATCTGCAAGAATACAATTTCCTTGTATTTTCTTACTTTCTTCTTACTTTTGTGGTTTTTTTCTTCGAGTGGAGCAGCGCAAGGCCAAGTTTCCTCCATCTATTGCTCCAGCCACAGACCTGTCAAACAATTCCCGGGCCCATGGTTCGTGGTCCAGAGTATCTCCAGATTACCGCAGTTATCGTTTAGGTTCCATACTTCAGCATCAAGAGACCGGACACTTCTTGGCTTTCCTACAGGAACACGATGCCAGGTAAATGGGGTTCCAAGCAGGGAGATTGTATAGTAAGGTGAGGTTCATGCCAAGGTTTTTATTTGTCCCTATGCAGTATCCATTTGATGTGTTGGTTGGACCTGCACCAGTACAGGCGGACCTCTAGGAAGAACAAGGCCATCAGACTGGAGATGTCATCTCAGATTGCTGAGAAATACCTGAACAAAAACTACTTCCTTGGCGCTGATAGTCCTGCCACAGCAGAACAACAGAATGATGTATGTCGTTTCATTTAATCATAACTTAAAGACAAAGAATTTTACCCACAGATATTAGTGTTTGGAACAACAAATGTAAGTAAAACAATAAACAAACAAATTAGGATTCAGTATCTGAACTCAGTCCCTCAATACAGTTGGAGACACTTTCCCCTCTGAGTGTTGGTGAAGAATCAGCAATAAGACAACCAGCTTAGAATTAAAACGAGATGATCAAGATGTGCTCAGTTTCCATCTGGCTCCAGCAACGATTTAATAAGATGAAATTGAGCTTGATATTTATAGTTGAAGTTTGGATTTCTAGATTCCATGATAAAATAATCTAGGAAAACACCCCCCATTGTTTAAAGTCTATTACATCGGCTCAGAATCATGCTTCATGTTGAGACTTCATTAACACAGAATTTACTCCATTTTACTCAACGAAAAGAAAATGCTTGTGTTGAAATGACTTAAACTGTGGAGCAAGATGCAAACAATTATTAAAATTGGTTTTGAACTAAAAACCCTTTCAAATGCTCTTTAACGGTTGGCTCTGGCAGCTGTTCTCACATGTCACCGTTGGTTTTCAGAAATGTGTGCGACGCAGAGAGACCGACGGCTTTACTGCTTTGGTCCTTCAGTCATTCTGTCATCCAGTCACATAATGCCCCTCTTTCATCTCCTGATTCCCACTCTGCAACTGGTTCTCATTTCCAAAACCTTACAAGAGTAGATGAGGGCAAGCACAGCTGTGCACGCCACAAACATAAGAAAAGACGACATGGTCAACTGAACATGTGACGTCTGAATAATGCAGAGCACAGGAGGAGAAACCAAGGGGAGAGTTTTTCTGTTTGGTTTCTCTCCTTTACTTTTAATTTTCTTGTAAACGGTCTCATGTGTTTCTCATGCAATCTCTGTAGTGTTAAGCACAAGTATAAAATCGGTTTGAATAAATGCAACCACATGTATCTCTCCTGGGTATGCAGATACTACGTTTGGCAGGTGGAGAGGAGCGGCTAAAGTTAGAAGGCCTCTCAAACCCAGTCGTGTTGGAAATCCAGGACATAATCAGGAATTACATAGAAGACACATGGATGCCCTTGTTCCTTTCCACAAAGGAGTTCAGTGAGCGACAGAAAAACAAGAAAAAGGTGAACATCTTGTTTCTGCCGAACCAAAACTGCTGCTAAACTAATCACTTGTTATCCCACAACACAGTTAGGCATGCATAGTATACATTTGTAATCTGTTGTTCAGGCCTATACAAATTTTCTCATCCACCACTGGGTGGCATCCTGTTACCTTAAAAGCTGAGCTTCACAGTCCACAGTGGGGACATTTTATCGAAACTTTAACCACCTGGTCAATGATCAAAACTGAGAAACATTTTCTGGGATGTTGTTTTATTGCTTATTGTCAGGAATACTGATGATTTCATCAACCAGCAGCTGTAAATGACCAAAAATGACACGGCGTCAGTCTTCTGTGTTCAGAGCCTTTGCCAAAAGTGTAAAAAATTCCATTCATAAATCTTACATTATAAATACAAAGCCCAATATTTACAGGATTTGAAGTTTTGACATAGTTTTGGCTTCCAGCTAATAAAACCTACAAAAATAGGTAGTTATAAAATTCAATTAAATGTTATTCAGTTTTTTGACATATAGCGCCAAATTACAATTTAGTGTGCCTTTCCTTCAGGAATCAAACTCCTGAGAAAGAAAACCTTAACTGCTTGAGGCCCAGTGTGAAATTTCCACAGTCGGTGCTTGTGTTGATAAGCTGCTTTGTTAAATCCAAGGTCAACACAATATTGTACCACAATGTTTAAGATGACTTTTTCCAAAACGCAGTAAAAAAAAATTAACTAATAAACACTTTAAATAATTTAAATTTTGGGTCCTGCATCTTTATTCAATTAAAATTGAACTTTTTATTTTTTACAGTTTTAGAAATTAAACAACCTTTCCCTTATATTGTATTTTTTTTGTGGAGGGTCTATATGCACACTCCTTAAAAGCGGCCGATTTTCCAATACTTCTAAAATGATGCCCTGGAACGTTTTTCAGCAAACATAAACATACCCTTACACTGCAGTGCAAAAACGACACATGCCTTTGCCAAATTTGGTCAAGTTACAATCATATTACATTTTTATTTATAATGTGATTGAGTAAAACAAAGCATAGCATGTGTTTGAAGCAGAGGAACACATACATGGTTTTAAAATTGTTTTACTAAGATATAGTTGTGTGCCTAAAATGACAAGGCTGACAAGCAGAGCATTAATCAGTAAAGTGGCCTGGGGGTCCTCGATAACTCTGGACACCTTAAATTGGCCTGCTGGCATGTTGTCAAGTGGCATGCATGAATTACAGCATATAGAAGATGGACTTCTCGGCCTACATATATCAATGTGTGATGGAAAATAACCATTGTACATATTGTGATGGCAAGTCGTGGTAAAACGTAATTTGTCAGGGTGGCTGAATAAAACGGCCACATTCTTATAACCATATAGGTATTTGTGCCTGGAGTGCCAACAGACACACATTAGGGTTATAAGATCAGCCACTAAATGCTGTCTCCAGCTTGCTACTCTCTTAGGCTGCTTCTTTAAGTGGAAACACACAAACCACAGATTCTGCTGCTCTGCCTCATTATGTTCTCAAGTGTACAAGGTTTAGTGACACATATCCTCTCATTAGGTAGTAGATGTAGTTTAGCATTACAGTTTGGAATGGGAGATGAGTGTAAGGGTGGAAATAAATATTCAAGAGGTGAAATGAGGACAGAAGAGGTCAGAGGGGGAGACGGAAGAGGGGATTGGAAAGAACGTGTGAGATTAAAGGTACAAAGGAGAGAAGGAGGGATACGTGTGAGGTGTCGCCTCAATGGTTTCATTTCTGACACTTGGTCCTTTTGTTTCTGTGTGCTAGTGGCAAAGAGACGAAAGGTTCTCGCAGAACGTCCACCACCGGAGCAGAGCAAGGAAAGGAGTCTGGGAGGTAAGAAGAAATCCCTCTTGGAGGGCAAACATCATGAACAGACAGAAAATGGAACGTATACTGATCAGCGAGGATTCGGAATTTTCTTTAAAACTTTCTAAAAAACGTAGGCTCCAGGATAAATTCAAGAATGATCATTGCTAACATTAGCATATTAATCTAGCATGTCTTTTTTAAAGAGCTCAGCACCCATCGTCTCTTCTCCACAGTACATTATTACTTTCATGTGACTGAGAATGATTAAAAAAAGAGGTTTTAGGTCAACGTATCTTTAATGTCCCCTGAGGGCCAATTTGTATTGGAGCAAGCAGGAAAAAAAGCATTAATACTGAGAGGAAGAAGTATCTGAAAAGAATGGTTAAGCACCTAAAAATACATTCTTGAATCTTTGTAAGAAAATCTGCTTCCTGATGGTTGAAATTAAAACTGTTTGAATACGTTTTTTTAGGTGGGGAAACGGCAAACGTCTTGCAAAAGTTAACAGTGAGATGATTGCAGTTTTTTTTCAGTATACCTGGTTAACATTATTTCTACCTGCAGCCCGAGGGGTTGTGGATGAGTTGCTCCAAAGAGATCCTGCTGTTTCGGAGAGCTCTTCTCAACCCGTCCACCTGCCAGCAGTTCCAACACTTTGTCTCCCTGAAAGGAGACTTCCTGGAAAATGACGTGCGATTCTGGGTGGAGGTGCAAAGATACAAGGTAAACCAAATCCAGCAAGCGTCTGTGATAAGGGGCTGCACCATCCACTGACCTTCAAAGATCCTTGATCCTACGGCAATACATCCTTCATTCTTTAAATCTCTGTCTGAAAACAGGACCTCTGTCATTCGCACAGTAATCTGGCCATAATCCAGCAGAAAATCTCGACAATCATCAGCTGTTTCATCAACTCTTCCATGCCACCAACTCTGCAGATAGACATTCCTCCGGATCAGGCTCAGTGTATTCTGGAGAAGCGCAATGAGCTCGGCCCTTACATCTTTAGAGAGGCACAGGTACCTATCGTGTGTGTGTATTTTGCTATGCTAATTATTCTGTGCTCTTGTATATTCACAAACCTTCTCAATAGCAGTTGGTCTTATGGAGGACGAAGCTCAGTCCTAATGCGTCCTAAATTTTTTTCCTCCGTTGTTTTTTTGTTTGTTATCAAGATATCCGTGTTTACTGAACTGCTGAAGTTTTGGCCTGAGTTTCAAGCACTAAGCAGGACAGTTTGCAAAAAGCAGCTTCTTCCCCTGCTGCAGGAGAAGAGAGCTAATTACAGAAGCAAAGAACGGAGACAGAGACGAAGGGAGGAGGAGGAAGACGAAAGAAGAGCAAAGGTGAAAAAAAAAAAAAAAGTTAAACAGAAGAAAGAAACAAAACTGTTACTCAAGATTAAAATGAAATAATTTGAAACTTGTCCAATACATTTTTACAGGAGGAGCTGGAGAGGCAAAGGTCATGTGTGAGAGAAGAAGAGGATGAAACAGATAAGAGTGATAATGACCTGGAACAGGAGGAGGACGAAACTGAAAAGCGTCAGCTGAGGTCACAAAGGGACGTACTACCTGCTACACAACCAGTGAGAAACATTTGTTTTTAAAGCAGAAACATTGTGTATGTTTACAGAAAAAAACAAATGTATTCTTAAATCAAATGGAAGCATTTTAAGTGATGATTCCTTAGTGTTAGTAACAAAAGACCCAATCATTTTTTATTGGGAACACATTTCTATCTGAAAAGGATAGATGGTGTTGCTCATAATGTAGTTATTGCTTAACGAAAACTAGTTTATGCTTTAGATGAAAACTAATAGTGCTAAAACTAATGTAGACAATCTCGCAGATTGTCTTGTCTTTTAATTCATAGCCTTTATTAGGTACATTCATTAGAATATTTCAGCAGTAATATGACATGGATTTAAAAAAAAAAATCTGTTCAAAAAAGTTACCAATGACTAGTTTAACAGAAAGGCTATGATTTTTGTTCCCCCTAACAGAGTAGAGCTCACATGGGAGAGAGTTCTGGACAGGAAGTGGAACCGTAGCTCAGGATTTCAGCCTCTACAACTGTTTGATCCGTTCTGGCTTTTAGGGATTTTTAGCTGAAAAAAAAAAAGCATCTTCTAAATGATGGTGCACTTGACAGACAGGGAGTAACGACTCAAAAAATGAAAGTACATTTCTCTGAAATAAAATGTAGACATATTAAATTTCATGATATTTACAATTCGACACATGGGTAATTCATCCACTGCGAATTATATATAAATAATATATATAAATAATTGTTAATTACTGTACTGACTACCGAGCTTGTCAGTACTCTGGCAAAAGAGCATATATATTTATGTTCATAAAAGATTCTGCTTGAAGACAGAATACAATTTTTCTCCCACGGTCCCACCAGATGTCGCAGTCTTTTAAGATAGAAAACTGAACATCTGGTGGGAGCAGACAGAACTATGATACTGACCACTACACTTTCTTCGCAAAATATTTGATATTTTGCTTAGGAAGGGAAGATTGGAGACTGGTTGATAAATATTACATTGTCAAGGTCCAAGTCTAGGGTCATTGTGAAGTCATTTTTAAAGCTGGAGGGAGGCACTGATACAGACTGGGAAAGAACACAAAGTTGGTGCACATTTCTTAAAAAATGTTATTGACTGGGATGCAGTGGGGGAAGAGAGTAAATCTTGTATAGATCTGCTGCTGTGCTTGGAATCATCGTTGTGTGACCCAACCTCTGCAAACTTTAGCGGTCACTTGTATGGCGTCACTTTTACTGTAGAATATTTATGAACTCTTCAACCCAACGACAGATGAGATGAAAACCGTCACATCTACCATCCTTGGTTTAAGGCGTTTGTGTTCAGTTGATGTTTGACTTTGGTCGCATCCTAAAATAGAACAGCTAATTCAGCTGTTGCTACTCTAAGGTCATTTACTGACTTCTTACCATCATGTTAAAACTTTTCTGTATGGCCCAGAGCAGCAAACGCATAAAAAAAAAAATCCTACTGTTGCCAATATTCGTCACCATCTGACAAACTGTGAGCATTGTGAAATTAATACTGCAGAGAAGAACGAAACGACTTAGAGCTGATGTCTTGACATTTGACCCCTCAGCTGCTGTGGTCGTACTCCAAGTACGTGGCGGGTCTGAGGAGGGAGGAGGCACTGCTGAGGAGACAGAGTCGGCTGGAGAACTCAAGTAAGCATAAATATTTTACTATTCTCCAACTGTAGTGTCAAATTTCGAAGACACAGAGGTAATTATTGTTTTACATAAACTCTAGCATGAATATGAAGAACGCAGGCTTTACATGTGAATATTTGGTAATCACAGCACTGCATATAAGAAAGGCAGTTTGTTTTTGTGTTACATTAAAAACGAAATTCAGAAAGAGATGATCACCAAGAAACTCTCTTCTGCTCAGACTCCTGCACTGACTGCAGCATCAAGTCAGCGAGCAACCGGCTGACATCGGATAACTCCACTAAGACTTTCAGCAGACATGACAGTGAGTGATGACGACTCACCTGGAGAGATTTTATATACCAAGCTTAACGTTTTCTGTTTTACTATAGAAGGCGTCCGACCATCCAAGAGGACGTGAGACCACAATTCTGGGCTTGGGAAAGGAGGATGAGCGACGCTACTGTGTAAGCACGACTAAAAAACTGAGATCATGCTTCACCTGTAACCTCGATTATAAACTAGCAGTTGGAAACCGCATGACGTAAGAATATTCCCAGTTCAGACCTTAAACACCATTGGCACCACCAAATAAAACACTTCAGGTGTGACATTTTTTATTATATTTTATTAAGAGGCTTTTCCGTTAAGATTTACAGAATACATTTCATAGAGGGAGCTCAGTGAGACTATAAAAAAAGCAACATGTTTGCATCAGTGGGGTTTGGCATGAACACAAGGTACAAACAACAGTGGCTCTTCTAAACAAGTATGTTACATCGTCTTAGAACGTTTGGTCAGCAGCTGGTGTCTGGAGAATCCATCAGCGTGTATAAATATTGCACTTTACATTGGCATGGGACAACTCACAGAATGTAAACACAGAAAGCCCGCAGTGTCGAGTGAAGCACTCTCCACTGTTTCAACAGGAATGAAAGATCCAAGTGGCTCCAGGTTTTTCTGCAGACTTGGCTCTACCTTGATTAAACGCTGCTGTAGTGTAGTTCTCTACTCTGAATGCTCACTGAGTTTACATGTGCTTCTACGAATAAAATGATTTCACCCATCAACGGCCCTTGCGGCTCTGATAAATGTTTTGAACAGAAAATATTAGTCCTAAAACTTTATTTCTAAGGCATGAGTGACCTGTTAAGAGTTCCATAAGAAAACCGCATCAAAAAAGTTGTTTTATTTCCCATGGTAACTTTCAGGACGAAAGCACAGAGTGAAGGATTCTTAAGGCATATATTAGATTTGAAAGGTCCGATTTTCACTCATCAGTGGAATCCGATGCGTATAGCTTTGTTCTTCACTATAGTGAACCTACTAACAAACACCTTGGCAAAAACAGGATCCACCAGGTAGCGGTAGCACTTGGTGATGGAGGGCGGTGGTTCTGCCAGCGTTACTGGAGGCTGGAGCTGGAGGGCGGCAGCTGAAGGGGAGACAAACTGGGAGGCTCGGATCACGTAATCCACCAGCCACTGATACTGCTGCTCTGACAAACGCTCCCGAACACCTTCACCCTGTGGAGAATGAGTGTCGACCTGGTTAGCTGAACTACGCCACCAAGCATACATACTTATAGAATAGTGAATTATTTATCTACTGCAGTCGCAGTGATACCAGGAAAGTCTAGCACTGATAAAGTTAGGTTGAATTTAAAGCAATTGTATCTTTCAAATTCTGCCATACATGAGACAGTTGTGGAAGTTGCTGTATCTTTGAATGAGTCGCTACTTTTCTAACCATCAATTCAGTCATCTGATCTCCCCAAAACTAATTACTTTGCATTTTCTTTTGTAATCCCTAATTATTACAGTAGAATATATTCAGAAGCCTCAGGGCTTATGTCAGGATGTATTGATAGTATGTAGTGGGAAGGTTATTTTGATCTGCTTTAATGGAATAATGCAAAGGTTCTCCTAAAACATCATGAGCAGGTAATGTCTTACCTATAATGAAATATATCTCTTAGAATTTATTTTTATATCATTCCAGATTAAGGCAATCCTAGAGGACAAAGTTGATAGCAAACGTTTTAAACCATCTTGTTTGCATTACACAAAACTCATCTGAGAACTCCTACTAGCAATTGACTTCTTTTTAAATCCCAGGCTATGTAAACAAGGCAACACATTTCCTTCAATATTGTTCAGATATACCAGGATAGTTTTTTTTAAAACTTATAACAGAATCTTTCTTTAAAATTATTAACTTTTCCTTTAATAATTAAGATTAAACCGTCTGCTTTAGGCGAAACTCAGTAATCATGAATAAAATGCTATCACTCTACCATTCAACTAGACAACAAAGGAATAAAGTTATTTTGGTCCAAGAAATATTGCTGCACAATTGAACTTGTTAGAGAGATTTGAATGTTGAACGTGGATGTTTTGAGTTTACGATCTGTTCTACCAGCCAGCATGTGAGCAGCTCACCTCAGAGTCGCTGGCTACCGTCTGCTGCTGTAACGTGAGCGTGAGCTGGCCCGGCTGTTCTGGCTCCTGCTGACACTCCACCTGGCCAGGAAGAGAGGTTAGACAAGTCCTTCACTGCTGTCTGTCTGACCAGCGACTCAAACACGACGACGCCGACTTGGTCTGACAGTATTGTTGTAGGTTTACCTCTGAGATGGGAAAGGCCTGCTGCTGGGTGTCCTCACACAGGCTGACCACAAACAGCACCTCAGAGGTGAGCAGCAGGCAGCCGGCGTGCTCCTGACCTGAACCGCTTACAATAGTCACGTCCAGGGCCATGTGGAGCTCCGGCCGACCCAGAGACTGCAGCATCTTCCTGCATTCATATCGGGGAACAAACACGACACACAATCGTGATGATCCATCCAAGTTTATCACTTAATATGTAAACTGAATACTGATCCAAGCATCTGATATTCCTCCCTCTACTAGACAAACAACCTAGCTAAGCTCATGTTCAGCGGTGAGGTGCTCAGTGATTTTCCTCTGACAGTGTTTACTTTGGGAGGCAGGTGCTCACATTGCAGAGCAGATGTTGGGCAGCGTGGGCCTGTTTAGTGTTACAGCGCTCACAGTAAGAGATCTCGTAAGCACGGACTACCTGTTGTTGTAAAAGTCCGTGATGAATGCCTGACGGAAACCAGTTGGATGGTTTTTGTGGTTCAAATAAAATACGAGAGGACATCAGATGTATGTATAAATGCACGGCTGAGCCCGTCGGCTGATGACAGCTGGAGAAGAACGTTTTCATGCATCAACAATTCGGACTTTATCACCGACGGTGGCTTTGAAACTACATTAACTAGCAGAAATAAATGTCATCAAAGCTTCTTAGGCGGCTCATCATAACCTGTATACAAAGGGTGCTCATTAATCTCTCTTAAATGTGTCTGTGAAACGGAACCGAGAGCTTCAACTCACTGGATCCTACGGCTTGTAACGAGGAGTCTTGGTTGAATGTTAAGAACAACTGTAGCTCATTGTTTTGGCTGGGTGCTTAGGAAAACCTTTAAACATGACACTTTTTGATGAGAACAAGCGAAGGTAGACTGGCTACCATGTGTGAGATTCAAGGTAAAGAAAAGTACACAGGCGTCTTTGTAAACTAAACAGTGGAAATGAGGAGTAAAACAAGAGGAAAAATACATCATTTCCTGGAGAGAAACCAAGAAAAGCACAAAAGCGGAGGTGACACCACATGCCCCACTTATAAGAAGGAGGTGGGCAACAGTAGAGTTGTAGGTAAAATATGTTGTAATTGCTTCAGGGTCATACCAGACATATTTCAGATGGCTGTTGGAGGCCAGAGCACACGTGTCCTCCGCGGGCAGGAAGAGCTGTTTGGGAAGCTGCCAGAGTCCTGCTCCATGGAGGATCCCTGAGAACAGCCAGGACAGTCGAGTCAGGGCAGCACGACCTCAACACTTCTACTCAAATACAATTAAAAGGTAGCTGTACAAATTTCACAAAAAGGCTACTAAAGAACATCATTTAACATTTCAGACAAATATCAAAAAGTTATGGGACAACTGTGGTGTTTTAAAGACTCAAATGAGAATAGCTACACAAGAAATTTTAGGTAGAAGAAATACTTTTTCCCATTGACTAACACCAGTACCTACAGCAGATCATAGATGTTGGTATGATATGTTGGATCAAGGTAAAATCTTCTTTTTTGCTGTTATGGTTTCCCAGTTGTTGTTTTTTAGCTCCAGCAGAGAGTGTGTGTGTTTGTGTGTGTTTAAGTTTGTTTTTCATGTATTTTAATCTCCGATGGTCAGGCAGATCAGAACCAGACTCTGGGCAACAATCGCTCTTATTTGGAGCTGTTCAGCCAAGACTTGTTAGCACCCCACACACACACCAGCCGCTGACCCTCTCCCAAGCCCTGCTCTCTATACCCCTAATAAAACACTAAGTAAGTCCAGAGAGCGTGTGTGATTAGGCACATAAGCGTGTGTGTCAGGGGTCTTTCAGCAGCTCTCTCAAGGGTCCTGCTTTAATAAACACTTGCCTCCTGTATGAATTTGAGATGTGAGGGGTAGGGGTGGTGGTATTGTCCACTCACTGACGGGTTTGTGATTTTCCTGACACACTAATTCAGACGTGAGTTTATTATTGCCTTGGGCTGCTTAGAACATTACACATAATTCACATATTTTGAGCTTGGCTAAATAAACTGTTTCAAGGCCAAACTTCACTTTGCTGCTGAATGTGTGATCTAAAAAAAAAAAAAACCTGCTTATTAGTTTAGAACATTACAGCTGGCATCTGTACGCAACGCACTTTACGTGAGGTTCAGTCATCAGTGACTGGAGTTGGAGCAGATTTTTGTTACTGGACTTAAAAGCAGGAACCTGCCAAACTCTCCAGGAAACCCGATGCTCCCTCTAAACATGGATCAAGCATTGCTAACATAACGCATAATGTGTTTGTTTTTCTGTTAGTGACTTCGCTTCGGAAACAACGCCTGCTATCTGCAACTCTGCTGTCCTCACCGTATCCAGTCTGCGAGACCAGTTCGGCTGCTCCCCCGATGGGCTTGGTGAACACACCCACAATTCCTTTCCCCACTCCAGAGATGACCCCCTTGGCTTTGCTCCCAGCAGAGCTCTGCAGCTCCCAGTTCTTCTGGAAGTTTTGCATTGGTTGGTCAACGATGCCGGCAACAGCTCCTGGTAGAAGAAAAAAAAAAAACACTTTGTCAAATAAACTTTCAAAATTGGTTGAATAAAACTCAAACACACAGGAACCAGAAGCAAAATATGCACAAAAGGTCACTTATACGTATTAATTTCATAGTAGATCCATGATTATGATTGGAACTTAGAAATTATAGCTAAAATTAATAGCAGCATTTCGTGGCAACTGGCAATACAGCTTGTGACTTTTGGAATCTGATTTGAGTTTCTTTGCTTTGTGTGTTTATAAGGTCCCTTTTGCACTTTGTAACACATGTGTTGCTGTGTTTTATTGGACAGCACAGAGAACATGTTCTTCTCTGCTCTGGGTGACCTAATGCTTCAGCAGGAGGGATTTGGGTTGGCCAAAAGAAAAAAACAACAACAACTGAAACAAATATGCCTGATTTCGATGTCAGAAAAAGAAAATTCTGTTCTCATGTCCGCATACCTAACAAGCTGATTCCCAGGCGGGACAGTCCCTGTCTCAGTCCATCACCGAGGCTCTCTGGTAGCTGCCGTCTCCACTCCTCCTGCCTGGTGTAGTGCTCTTCATCCAGGGACAGACGGTCCATGTTCCTCGCCAGACTAGTGGCTAAGTTAGTGATGGATGTCAGGGTGCCTGCACATGGAAGGGAACATTTATTTTTAACATCGAGTATTTTCAGTGATTTAGGGAATGCAGCTAATAGGCAAAGAAAAGAGAACACAAATGAAAATCAAATGAAAAAGAATTAGGAGACCTATAAATCTACATGTCCATAATGAATCTTCTGATCTGCCAAAAACTAAAGCCGAACCAGAAATGAACTTTAGAAAAGCACAGAATGCAACTTTTAAGAGAAAAGATGTGTCATGACTCAAAGTTCTGGGAGAAATTTAAAGGGAGCTGAAACATGAAATATAGAAAATATAGACAAAGAAAATAAGAGCTGAGAAAGTTTGTGTTACCTTTTGAAATGTGTTTGACAAAAGACGTCGTCCCTCTGGACACCCCACTGACAAAGGCCCCGGGCCCCCGAGTCAGGCCCTCATAAGGAAGCCGGAAGAAGTCAGACACACCGTTCCCGATGCTGCGCACCAGGCTGGCAGGACTCCCAAGGATCTCCAGAGATCCCAACACCCAACCTGGAACAGAGCGAAGCCACAGCAGCGAACCATCAGCTCAGGAAATCTTAGATTTTTATGCTAAGAGGCTAAAATGCTCTTAAACTACATTTAATCTAATCTTAGAAATAGGCAAATCATTTAGAATCTACTAGTTTTAAGCTGAAACAGGGACTCAATGGTCAGACTGTACTATAGTAGTGTTGATTGCTGTTAATGTTGGAGAGAGACATGGTGCATTTTCCATTTAAGCTTTCATTTTAAAGGTAAGTTGAGGATTTCTATTCGATAGGAAACACAGACTGAGACTGTTCTAGTAATTTCAGCTAAATTAACTCTGTTGGTAAATTATTAACAACACAGTTTGAAATTGAATTAGAAATAATAATTAGAATGTTTCTCTATCTTCAGAAGAAATAAAAACCAGCATTAAATGGATTGAACCCCCCTTTCAAACGTTCTCTGTAAGAACGCTTGAAAACATATATATGAATATCTTCAGAAAGATTAATCCAGGGTTTTTTAGAAGATGGATTTCCTCACAGCAAGTAAACCTAAAAAAACCTGGACTCTCTGCGACTAGTTAAAATTTTTAAAATACTGTGTGAAGCTCATCGTAATAAAGGATCATTTTCAAATCAAACTCGGCTGTAACGTTTTCAAACCGCTGACAGACTTTTTTTTTTGTCCAACAGCAAGGAAAATGCATCCATCTAAAACATTTCCTCTTGGATGAGTAACCCACATGTGTGCATGTAGAAAAAACATCCTTTACTTGCCAAAAGCAATTGGAAATAATCATTCCAAATTCTTATCTCAGGAATACAAAGATTTAAAAAGCCTTTCACGCATAAAACTACACCTGCATGTAATCATAGTGGAGCCCCAGAGAGATTTACAGCCTCCTACTATCTCACCTCTCTCATTCATCCACTCAGTGGCGCTCAGATGGCACGGCTCACTGATATTTACGCTCTGAGAACTGCATCACAAAAATCAAGCGGCCATTTCTCACGACGCCCGCCTCTGCTCTTATTCCCTGTCAATTTGTGCTTGACTGATGGATTGTAATGGGAGGAAACCAATTCCAGGCGGAGGCCAGTGGTCCGTTCTGCTTCAGAGGGTCTCAGAGTTGTGGTTTTGATAAAGTCAGAAGTTAAACAGAAGACGATGTTGGAGGGCTGAGCTTTGCTGATAAACAACGCACACACGAACACATATGGCACACAACAGCGCATGCAGTAGGTTTTGAACGAGCTTTCTAACATTCTGTATTTTTACGTGCTTGCTTCCAGCTGGTGTGACGAGGATCACACTGTTCTCTTTTGATCAGCCTCAGAGTGAAATGCTTCCCTGAGTTTGAAGGCTGACAGAGAAGACGGCAGTGATCTGCTGAAATACGAGCAGATATCCGGGCTCTAATGAGAGACAGCAGGGAGGGGGGCATGTTGCTGCAGCGGTGATTTCTGACGTGGCAATAAAGAGGTTAAACCTAACCATGTGTGGGAGGCTCTGACTGGACAGGAGGACAACACATAGGAGACATAAAGGGCTGTCAGGTTCTAGGAGGTCTACCTATTCTTAATTGTGACCCCAACTTTCCCATAAAATACTATCTTCAAACACATTACAGACCATAACTCATCAGTTAGTAGTAATGCTACGTTCGTTTAACCTTTCCGAGCCGGATCTCGGATATGACGTCACGTTTCCACTTTGAGCGTTTTATTAAACTTTCCGATGTCCGACTCGGAAGACGTGAAAAACACCGTTTTGTTTATTCCCCATGCGATTTTCACTTAATTTCATTGTTAATCTTCTGCTAGCAATCCTTTAGCAACACCAGTGTTATTCCTTTGTTTTGTTTATATTACATGTTCATCCACTAGGGGAACTGTTATGCAGGAGCATATGTTTTTGGGGTTTGTGCTATTCTTCGGTACAAGATTAATTGCTGTTCGTGCGCAGTTCTTGGTGGAATAAAGTTGACAAAGAAACAAGTTATTTTTATTGACCAACATTGGTAGCAGAGGATGGTTAGTAACTACAGAGTTCCGCCAACGAAAGCTGGAAGAATGAAGTCAACATTTGGACAAGAGTTACAGATTTGGAGAACAAAAAGCAATCGCTCGCTGTGGCCCTGGCGCTGTCGCCCTTGCGCTGTCTGGAAGAGCGCGGGACACGGCGATGGGAATTCCAGTAGACAATTTAAATAATGACCCTGGAATGACCACATTGTTCGCTACACTAGATTACTTGTTCCTAAAAGAGGAAAAGGATAGAATCTATGAGGCGTACTCGGATTTTGACAGAATAAAAAAAGAAGTTAACATGTCGATGGCGGACTATATTATTGATTTTGAGCAGCGTTACTCGCGTATGAAAAAATACAACATGGAGCTACCTGACGCAGTTTTGGCTTTTAAGCTTTTGGACACCGCGTGTTTGGATGTAACGGACAGACAGTTGGCCTTAACGGCATGCTCAGATGTAACATTTGCTTCTATGAAGTCCGCTTTGAAGAGAATATTTGGTGAAAAAAGAGGTGCGGCAGCAGAAGGCATTAGCCAGGAGTCCGTGTTTGCAACGGGGCAACGGCGGCAACAAGGCAAGTACTGGCGGCAAAGTCCCCATCAGAACACTCCGCAGCCCGGAACAAACCCACTGGATAACTACGGACGTCGGTCGAAATGTGCAGTGTGCCAAAGTACTTTTCACTGGGTTAAAAACTGGCCGCACAAAGCTGATAGTGTTAAAATTGCTGATGATACAAAAAACGTGGAAGAGTGCAATTTAACTCTGTACACCAAAGAATCAACAACAGATGCAGAACTATTCATGACAGAATGTTTTGGCTCGGCAATAATAGACACTGCTTGCAGTAGGACAGTTTGTGGACAAGAGTGGCTGGATTACTACAGTACTGTATTACAAAAGAAAAGTGTGAAGACTATGAAGGAGACAGACACACAAAGTCACAGGCCCTTCAAGTTTGGAGATGGAAAAAGCGTGTACTCCATAAAAAAGGTAAAAATACCTGCTAAAACTGGCAACATAAAGTGTAATATAGAAAATGAAGTAGTACCTGCTAACATCCCGCTGCTTTTGAGTAAAACCTCATTAAAAAGGGCAGGGACCGTTTTGGACATGGAAAGGGACAGTGCAGTGATGTTCAACCAGCCTGTCAAACTGGACTTTACTAGCTCAGGTCATTACTGCGTGAACATTGTGGACAGTGAAAATAGAAATTTTATTCACTCTGATAAGCTATTAGAAGCTACGGAGGAACAAATACTGACTACAACTGACAAGATGAACACCAGTGAAAAGACGAACGTTCTGGAGAAACTTCATAAACAGTTTGGACACGCCTCTGCTGGTAAAATACAAAGACTTTTGACTAATTCTGGCAACAAGGACACAGAATGTGACAGCCTGCTGAAAAAGGTTGTGAACCAGTGTGAAGTGTGTCAAAAACATTGTAAGACCAAACCAAAACCTGCTGTCGGCTTACCATTGGCATCTACATACAATGAAATCGTTGCTGTGGATCTGCACGAACTTGAACCTGGGGTTTGGTACCTACACATTATTGACCAGTTCACCCGTTTCAGTGCTGGTAGTGTCTTAACCACCAAGAGGTCTTCAGAAATAGTCAAATGTTTCATCCATGATTGGATTAGTGTGCATGGCCAACCTCAAAAGTTGTTCAGTGATAATGGGGGTGAGTTTAATAACGAGGAGACATGGCCGAGAACTTTAATATTGAAGTTAAGACAACACCTGCTTACAGTCCGTGGAGTAATGGACTGTTAAAACGCCATAATCAAACTCTGACGGAGATCCTACTGAAAATCAAAGCAAGTACTGGATGTGACTGGAGCACTGCCATGGACTGGACCCTGATGGCAAAGAACTCTATGTTAAGAACTCTGTGTTCATGGATACAGCCCACATTAGCTGGTGTTCGGGCAAAATCCCAACCTGCCCTCTGTATTAATAGACAAAGCTCTAGCTCTAGAGGGCACCACCAAGAGCGAATGGGTTGCCAAGCACATTTCAGCCCTGCATGCTGCAAGAAAAGCCTTTTCAGAAGCAGAATGTTCAGAAAGGATACGCAGAGCATTAAAGAAACAGCTGCGGCCCAGATACGAGCAATATGAAACTGGAGACATATTCTTTTACAAAAGAGTGGATTGTCCAGAATGGAAAGGAACAGGAGTGGTGATTGGTGAAGATGGTGCAGTTGTTTTTGTTACACACGGAGGCATCTGTGTCAGGGTGCACCAACTCAGATTGAGAAAAATTACTCACGAAAATGAAGAACCTCAGATTGCCTGCAATGAGGAGAACAATCAAGTACAACATACGGTGGACATCATTGAAGGGAATTTAGGAGGAGACACTATTGCAGTAAATCCTGAGAATCATCCTTTGCCTGCTCCTGAAAATGCAGAGGCAGAGAGACAGCATAATGGGAACACCATCATAAAGACGGGTCAAATTGTGACATTCAGAAATGCAGAGTGTGTCTCACAAAAAGCCAAAGTGTTGGGGCGTGCTGGCAAAGCAACTGGGAAATACAAGAACTGGTTTAACTTGGAGCTGCTTGAGCCTGCAGAAGTGGCTGGCAACAGTGAATCAGCTGATCTGTCACAGTCGGAGGATCTTCACGTCCAGGCAGATGTTGAGGATACGGATACGCACGAGGATGTTTTTGTGAGTAAGGACATTTCGTTTGATGAAGCAAAGAAAAATTAAATAAAAAGCTGGAAACAGAACCAAGTGTTTGAAGAGGACAAACGACAAAAGTGTGTCTCCACTCGTTGGGTGTGCACTCTGAAAGAGACTGAAAATGGAATAATACCAAAAGCAAGACTTGTTGCACGAGGATTTGAGGAGCTACAAGTTTCTGACCTACAAAAGGACTCTCCAACCTGTGCCTCAGAGTCACTGAGACTCCTGCTGGCAGTTATATGTCAAAAACAATGGGAACTTCACTCTATGGACATTAAATCTGCTTTTTTACAAGGAATGGAACTGTCCAGAGACATTTTCATCAAACCTCCCCCAGAAGCCAATAGCACAGGTGTGCTTTGGAAACTGAGAAAATATATGGTTTAGCTGACGCTTCACTGTATTGGTATAACAGTAAAAAGCATCATGGTTGAAACAGGAGGCATAATGTCTAAGGTTGACCTTGCAGTTTTATATTGGCTGGATGAGCACAAAAATGTAACAGGTGTACTTTGGTTGTCATGTTGATGATTTTATATGGGTGGTTCACACATGTTTTCAGAGTCAGTCATACCTCACCTGAGGTCAAAGTTTAATGTCGGTCGTGAAGCACACAATAGCTTTCCTATGTGGGGGTAAATCTTGTTACTGAAGGTAAGTAGGTACAAATACACCAAGGAGCATACATTCAGCACCTGCAGTGCATTCACCTCTCACTCTCACGAGCAGCAGAGTCAGCTTCACCTCTCACTGTAAAGGAGACTGAGCAGCTCAGATCTAAGATAGGCCAACGTCTGTGGGTGGCGAGACAGAGCAGGCCTGATGTCATGTTTGATGCTAGTAATTTAGCATCTCGTCTCAAACATGCTACAGTACAGACCATAAATGAAGCAAACAGAGTTGTGTGTAAACTCAAAGCCAAGTCAGTTGAATTGAATTTTCAACACCTAGGGGAAGACAGTAACTTAAAGATGGTTACATTCACTGATGCATCCTTTGGAAATCTTTCAGATGGGGGTACTCAAGGTGGGCACTTCATTGTTTTGATGGGTGACAATGGGCGGTTCTCTCCCATTTCATGGCAGTCAAAGGGAATCAAGAGAATTGCCAGAAGCACACTAGCAGGTGAAACACTCGCTATATCTGAGGGGATTGATACCGCCATTTTTCTTTCTACACTCTCTTCTGAACTAAGTGCTGGTAGTACTGATTGTACTCCACCTATAATCTGTGTAACTGATAATTTCTCTCTTGTTGATGCACTTAAGTCAACTAAGTTTGTTGCAGAGAAACAGTTACGTCTGTAAATCAGTTCAATTAAAGAGCTGATTCAAACTAAGAAAGTTCATCAAGTGTTGTGGTCTCAAACAAAAGACCAACTTGCAGACAGTTTAACAAAGAAGGGAGCATCCACAACCTCACTCCTCAAGGCTCTTTATGAAGGTCTTTGGATTGTTCAATAAATTCATTCAAAAGATGTTTCACATTCTATCACGTTGAAACTGTTCTAACAAAATCCTTAAGGGCTGTGTTTTCTCATCAGTCGTAAAACATATATATCTTTGTTTTTTTGTTTGTTTGTTTTTTAAGAAAAGTGGGAGATTGTTATTCCCTTGTTTTGTTTATATTACATGTTCATCCACTAGGGGCACTATTATGCAGGAGCATATGTTTTTGGGGTTTGTGCTCTTCTTCCGTACAAGAGGAAGTGCTGTTCATGCGCAGTTCTTGGTGGAATACAGTTGATAAAGAAACAAGTTATTTTTATTGACTAACAACCAGTTTTAAACAAGTTTTCGCCGCAAACACGGACGCAAAAAAAAAAAAGTCAAATGAGTAACTGAAATCGTCATTAAACCAACATAGTGGTCCAAAAATAATGAAAATCAATACTTGGAAGTGACACTCGTCTCACAGAAAGTTTAAAAATGCTAGAATTCAAAAATACTTTTATTCCCTATTAATCCCCAAAAAGTATATTTTTAAGTATATTTCTGTACTACTACTGTGCCATGAAAAAAGAAAAACCAAAGTGGGCAGTTCTATAGTACAGTAATAAACCCAGTGAGGTATTATGTGATAACAGGAAAAAAAGACCCAAAAGGTTTCTTATCTGAGACCCACCAGCTCTGAAGAGGGCTCCAGCAGCGTAGTGCATGGCTAGAGTATGAACCAGCTGTCTGGCTGTGGTGAACACCGGTCCTCTTTCGAAGACAGAAAACGACAAGGGTGTGTGGTCTGAAGCGATGTACAGCTTTAAGGAGGCGTGGATGCTGACCAGCAGGTTCACCGGCTGGATCGTGAGTCTCTGCAGCCTCACTGGGCGAACCAACGCCGTCACGGACTGAACCACCTGGACACAAAAAAATTAAATAAACTCCTTGTATCAGCATGAGTATCATTGCATTTTATTTACAAGGTATGTGAGAACATTATTTGAAAGCAAACTGTTTTTATAATCAGACTATAATTTGACATAATCCGTAAATCCCTGTGCTGTTAGGTAAAGAACATACAAAGCTTTGGTCCATGAAGAGCCCACCTGTTCAGGGAGAGGTCCAGAAACTCCCCGCTCTCGGCCCCTCTTGGACTCCACCGGCCTGCTGGGGATGTATGTGTCGAACAGGGTCTTAAGGTAGTAAACAAAGGTGTCCTCAATGTAGACTCTGGCAGGCTGGATCTGGAAATTAACCTGAGGTAAAAAAAAAAAAAAACTAAATAAAAACAAAGCTACTAAAAAATTATTTTCCAAGAAAACAAAGATTTGGAAAGACATTTTTTCCCCCCCAGGAAAATATTGTTGTATAGCATATAGATTATGAAATTGTGTATAAAAATATCGTAGTGTGTGAAAAGATACACATGCATGCTTCCGTTCAGACAGAGAACATAAAGCGCCTTAACTTACACCTATGTGTAATTTGAACCCTGTATAAATCCTGAAGGCTTCAGAGGTTTGTTACGGAGCATTAGCATTCCTGTGACTTGTCAATGTGCTTCTGGGCAAGGCACTTAACTCCAGGTTAACTACCGATTTACAAGTTGATCTCCAAATGTGTGCGCGTCTTTTAAAAAGAAAAGTGTTATACAAGTTAAGACGATTTACCATTCGTAAATACACAGCTTCAGTAAGACCAAGGAAAACAGAAGTTAAAAAGTATGTTAAAGCTATCCGCCCATTCTCTCTGTCCAATAAAGTTTGTGGGTTCGTCTCCAACAGTCCTTGAGTTTCTTGCATCAATGCAATCATGCCAATTACTCTGATGCCTATTGTGCAAGTACATCATGTCAAAAAAGCGAAAAATCTGCGGAGCTCCACAGCTCAGATCAAAGAATCTACCAACAGGACATTCATTAGCATAACACAAATCTGGCCTTTATGGAAGAAAAAAAATAAATTTCAGTCATAGTTTACAATCTATCTGGAGGATCGTGCTATGCGATAACACAAAACAAGTGGCGATGGCATTAACATTGGCAAACATTAGGATAATGATATCAGGCGTGATATATGAATGTTTTCTTCCTTTCTCACATTCTAATCTGTGCATCTTGCTCTATGACCATTGGTGTTTTTGGCAATATCATTTATGTCTGGTGTGAGTTTTCACTTCCATGACACTAAATATTGCATTAAACATACGTATCATATATACTGTAAACATTGTGAAGTTGTAAGTAAACACATTAATGACCTCCAAATAGACCTTATTGATATAAATATTGACTGCACAGATATTGCAATGAAAATATATTTGCGACATATTGTCCAACGCTAAAGCAAACAATTGAATACATATGGAAGCAGCTGCTTTAATCAGATAAGGCCAAACTGTGTATTTTGGCCTTTTTGTAATGTCAAGCAACACACATCCCACCAGAAAAGGTCACATGTTTAAACTTTTAAGTTCAACATAGGGCAATTCTGGAAGATAACCAGTTTAGGCTGTAAAACTATGGAAACTGTGGCAGAACTTTCTTCTTCCACAAAGACACAAAGAACTGTTTAAATCTTAACACATTTGTGTGTTAGCCTAGTCCCAGAACAAAATTAGAGTCAATCTGCCAATGTGAGAGCGAGCTGTTTTGCAAAAAATATTAAAAATATAAAAGGGACAAGGGTACATATCCCGAAAAAACTTAAACAAACGCATTGTTTTATTAAAGAAAAATGTCTTTGTCTTTTAAATCAAAATTATACTCTACGTTGGTGTATTACGAAAGTAGCTCTAAAATTCAAATTAAACACATTTAGGCTTGTAGACAGAAAGTGACAAGAAGGGGAGAAACTCAGTATAAATGCATCTGTAAGACTCTGCATAATAACTTTGAGTCAAAGAGAGGAAGGAAATATGCATGGGGGAAAAAAACAATAACAAACAAAAATGAATTCAACCTCCTCCACAGTGCGTCTGTCCCCAGTCAATGTTATCTTCAACTGGAGAAAACAGGAGCCTTTGAACTCATCCAACCCTTCAGGGGATTCGCTGGGATTAGCATCACTGCTCCACGCACCCGCTGGTTCAGTCGCCCCTCTCTGATCTTGGCACAGCAGGACAGGGAAGTGGAAGCTCGTTCGGTTATACAACTGGTTGTCGACTTGCAGGGTGTGGCAGTAGACCTCTATCAGAGAGGCGTCAGCCATGAGAGCAGAGAACAAGCTGGAGGAGTCATCGGCCAGCTCGGGAGTTAAGGGACTGGGTGCTGGAGCGAGGCTGAGCAGCAGCTTGGTTAACGTGAGTCTCAGCAGCTCCATGGAGCCGCTGGGATTTGTGATGTCATCACTTAACGCGATGCTGGCCTCATCCAGGAGGATTCGGACAGACAACTTGGAGGACCTAGAAGACAAAATAAAGTTTGCTAAGTCTACAAACAAAACAGGAAGAACTCAATCTTGGTGTTTAAACAGGAAAAAAAGCAGCCATGCATGACATTGGCAAACAGCCTCCGTTTTCCAAAATATACATAGCTAATGTTTAAACATGGCCTGCGGTTGATGACTGATTAGTTGTGTAGAATAAGATACCAGACTAATTCATCTTGGATTGATCATACCGGTAACTTTAACAAAGATCTGTGTCTGATGTCATTTGTTTACCCAACAAGCCATTACAATTATATCCTGTTTTGCCAAAATGTCACAGCGGCTCTGTGTTGATGTCATGGAATAAAGTTGTAATAAAATGCTCTGCTGCACCGATAATTTCAGCCATGACAGCAGATGGGGTTTTTATTGCCCCCCTGTGGTGGAAACAATGTCTGCTTCCTTATGTCTGCCCAAATAAATCAGCCAAACATTCCAGAGTAATCATTAACTATGTTTATTGAGTACATTAAAAGCATATGAGCGGATATGGCTAGAAAACAAATGCCTTGGCAGCGGTACCTGTTGTGTTGGTTGATAACAGCCTCCACGCTGCCTTCTGGTGCCAGACACAGAACCAAGGTTCCTCTCTCGAATGACACGTGTACGTACAGACATCCGAAGCCTGGCAGGAACACCACCTGATCAGTAGCAAAACAATAGAAAAATACAAGACACTGTTTTATTTGACAATTGTACATGCACATTTTTGCCTTAAATCAACTCCCAGAGAGTAATTTTAAACTCCCAAAAAGTCATAGGCCAGGTTAGTGCTTGCTACGTTGCCCTGCCTCCCTTTAACCTCCATCCCAGGTTATGAGTCATCAGAAACTCATGACGAAAGGAAGATGATCGGTGCTTCTCTGAGCAGTCAAAACAAGTCTGACCTCTGACCTTACACCTCCACCACTCAGGTCAGATTCACATTTCACAGTAACCAGAGCTACGCAGCCTTTGAGTCAACCCCGGCTCACAGCTGCCTAGACACAACACCAAACATTACGCACAGCGCTCCTTAACATCCTATTAACTCCAAACATCTACACTGAGACTGATACCGGTCTGCAGGCTGTCATATGAACACAGGACAAACAGACGTTACACTGAATAGGAAATAAACGTTATGTTCTTTTTAACAAGGAACCAGAGGGGTATAAATACCAAAAATCCTACTTAACTCATATTTTTATACAAGTTCAAGCTAAAAATCCAAGACAAATCAGCCAAAGTAACAAGCAACGGTTCATAACATCTGATTTTATATTTTACAACAATAGCTATGGTATTTTAAAGACTAAAAGTAGAAAGCATTTACCGTTACAAACACATTTTATCAATACAAAATGCTTTTCTAAAAATCTTTGACAATAATCATACAACACTAATATTTAACGTGTGCCATGTGCACGTATGTTAAAAGAGGATAGAGTACTTCCAGTTACAGCGAATGGTGTTTACTGAATGCTGACTAGACCTCCAAATAACCCAACAGGCTCAGCAGGAAGAAAATAATATTAGAACAGCAAAGATTGTGTACAAACTAGAGGTGTCACTCTACCATAAATTGTGGTTAATCGTCTGTCTCAAGTGATTTTAGTTACCAATATTACTCAAGTAAAAGTAAGTGTGGAGTAGCTAAACTACTTCTTTAATTTTTTTTATAAATCACTCAACTATATGTAACTAAGTAACAGTAAGTAGTTACTACCTATCTCTGCAGCGAACACAACTTGGTTTGTGAGCACATGCCAAGCTTGCTGTACAAAGACAAAGTTGAGTTATTCAAAAAAACAAAAAAGACAAACTAAAAGAGTTTTTACTATCATCATAGGTCTGACTCCTAGTCAGCTAATTCAAAACATCATCTTTGCCATGGATGCAGAGAGATCTCTGGCTCCATCTAGCTGTTAAACGCTTGTTTAGCTGGGGAGACGTTGTGGTGTCTTGTTCTGGAAAACCCATTAGTTCCAAGCAAGAACGTACACCATCATGTGTTCATTAGAAGGTACAAATGTAAGCATGGACAAACTTTTGATAGGAAAGTTTTTTTTGTGTGTTAATTGAATACATCATCCTAAATCTAGGACAAACACATTTACCTGAGTGCCAGGACAGTTTATGTCTATGGGGTCGGTCCAGTCGGTGCTATTATTGCCTGACATGGTCTGGAGCTGCACAGTGGGCAGCAGTTCTCTTTGCTTGCACTCGGGAAAGCTGGAGAAGTGGTAATAGAGCTCATGGTGGAGGGAAGAATTAGCAGGGAGAGGGCGGCAGTATACCTCGCTCCTTGGTGTCTCTGTAATGGAGAAAAAGCAAAGGTAACATTACTGTAGGTAAATATGGGAAGATTGAAGGCTTTATTTTCAAATGAAAGGTAACCAATAAAAATAAAAATCCTGATAAAAGAACTGACAATTTTTTGCAATGCGTCTTATACCATTCTCCGTTTTGCCGCTGTCGTTTAAACAATAACTCTAGCTCCTTCACCTTGGATGAAACGCTTCCAAATCTTGGCACAGATTCCTAATTAGATTTACGTCTAGACTTTAAATGCCGTTCTAAAACGTGATCATAATTTGGTATTGTGGTATGAGTTTAATCCAAGTTAAGTTCTGGCCGAATAATCAGGACTGTTGAGCTGCCACAAGAGGAACTTTTAGTCTAGTCTCAGGTCTTCTGCAGGTTCTAGCAGCTTTTACCTCCAGGAATGCTCTTTATTTTCTACATAAACTCTGACCAGATTACCCAGTGCCGCCACCATGTTACTATAAAAAGTTGTGTGTTCAGCATTATGTGTAGAACTGTTTCTTGTTCTCAAATACATGGATTTTTCCCACAAGAAAATTTTTTCCATCTTGGTCTAAACTAATTTGAACCCATTTGCCGTCTTCCCTCCATGGTTTTGGACAAACTATATTTTTATGACTTTCTCTCCATTTTGACAGTCTCGCATAAAGGACAGATATTTTCTGAGGATAACTAGTAGCTTGCCTGTCAATAGATTCTATTACCCCCGCTATGAATGACTGCAGCTCGTTCAGAAGTTCTTGCTGATTAATACTTGCTCTGCCTGCATTGATGTTTAGGAGGCCAACTCTTGGTAGGTAATCAGTTTTGTCATACTTCCTGTTTTAAACCTCCACACAAACTGTCTGTTCCTTGGTTTTAATGACGCTGATTTGTCACTAATGTTCTTAAGCAAACCTCTGAGGCCTTCACAGAACAGCTGAATTTATAATGACATTAAATACGACACCGGGGGAGTAGGTTTACTAATGAGGTCAGTTCTGAAAAAATGTACAACCTTTGAACCACTTCGGAAATATGGTGTACATGCTGATAGTCTATTAAGTAACGTCAAATGTAAGAATAGACATTGTATTCATTGCTTACCTTTCACATTTTCTTTAAGAAGCAGTGGGACAGGACACTTGTTTTCAATTAGCATGCGTGGACAGAGGTCTTCATTCAAAGTGATGTACGTCACTCCTAGGTGTTCCTGGTACGTCAGTACTATGGCTCTGCAAAACACAAAAACATGAGTAAACAAACCCATAAATAACCGTCCACAAATTGTTCATAATGTCCTTAAACCACACTGAGATAAGAACTCACACCCATCTACAAATCAAATGCTGAACCTTTTCTCTGTCCATTTGCAAATATGAGATGAACCTACGGACAAGAACTAGAACCAAAGCCAAAAATGTGACACATCTTTACTCGGTGGAGCTCTGTGGCTAGAGTTTTATTTTCGTTTACAGTACATATCTGTACTGATTACATATGATTGTGAGCCAAAACACTAAATGAGAGGAGCCACAATCAAAACCAGAACACCAGAAAAACAGACAATGTATGTTCATTGTGGGGAATATGTGACTGCTGAAAGCTGTACAAACTGCCATCTAGTCTAAACATCCACACTGAAAATCCTAAAAGGCAACATAACATTAATTACACAAGACAACCTTGGAGAGCTTAAAAGTGGAAATGTTGAGAGTATATCTCTTCCTGCTTCATATCCAGTGTTTAACAAAGTGTAGCTAGCTGCTTGCTATGCTTTAAACCGCAACAGCCAGGAAACAACACATGCTGTCTCTCACCCACCTGCTACACAGGCCTCCACCAGAGTCCTGGTCCACAGGTATGGACATACTCTGTCTGGGCAAGTCTGACCGTACTGGGGTAGGGATGCTCCACGCCGTACTTCGTACGCCATTATCGGGTTTTGCTAATAGGCTGAAAAACATGTGTCTGAGCGGCAAAGGAAACGCCACCCTTCCCTGGACGCTGGTCTGAAGGAGGTCCCAGCACGGCACAGAGCACGGCTTAGGCAGAGATGGGTCATCTGAAGGAGGGAGGGTGAACACGGTGCTCTCTGGTACCTCACACACCTAGTTAGGGGACAACAGAACACAATAGGAGAATAAAAAATATAAAGGTTATATAAAGGTTGGATGGAACAAAAAAAATGCAATAAAAATGATTAGAGATATCTAAAATAAGCAGAAAAAGACAAACCAAAGCACTTAATACGCAAGTAATTACAACCAACTCTACTTTGTAAACAATGTTATCTACTTTATGCCCTTTTCCTCTGAGCTTGGTGCTAAATTGGTAGCAGAGAAGTCCCTCTGTGTTGGTTTAGCAACTCGCGAGTAGAGCAATCTTCAGCGATTATGCATTATGCATGATGAACAGCAACTAGAAAGAAATTCCCAGTCTAGGTTGCGGTCTTGTGTGATTTTTTTTTAAGCTATTGCCAATTCTTTAGATTTCTAATATTCATTTTTTTTTTCAATTGGGGGGCAAACTGGCAAGCTTCACCATTATTCTATAAAGAGATCTGAAGGACTGTTACATGACATCACATCATTGTTGCTCTCTTTGGGGACAGGCAGCAGATGAAAGCAAGAGGGAAAACCTGCATCCAATTCTGTGTGTTTGTCTAATGTCCCTATGAAGTGCCATTGCCACATGGCGAGAGCAGAGGAGGGAGGAGGGCTGGGGGAACATGATCTGATGGAAAACGGCTTGCAACACACAGTGTGGCTATGTGTGTGTGTCTGTGTGTGTGTGTGTGCTGGGGGTTTGGGGATTAGTGCTGAAGTAGATGAGTGTGTTTGACATGCAAAGCGAATATGCTGCATGGGTGAAGTTCAGCGGGTGTGCAAGCAGGTGTTATAGAATTTAAGACATCCTGGTATGGTTTCAAACGTCACATGTCTTTGTTACTTGTGCATCTCCACCTACAATATATATTTTGTTGATAAGCAGTTGGAAAAAAACAGACAGTGACACAATGTAGGGCTACCTGTTCACAATCTCCTAATGCATGGTTTGTCAGCACAGGCCTGTAGTGTATGCTGTACGGCGTGTTGTTTACAAGAATGGTTCTGTCCTCTATATGCAAAATCTGGACTCCATGCCTTACTTCAGAAGACACACAGAACTGGCACACCTTGACAGAGACAAACACGCATTAGTTACTCTACATAAATGACTTTTCCTAACAATGTTTTGAAATATACATTTCAATAATACGTATAAAAATAAACGTACAAATGTGCAATTAAATGAATGAACACCGTACAAAAAAATAACTCCTTGCATACAGGAAAAGATTTCTTATATAAAAACATGGCATCATGAATATATCTGGAGTTTTATTTAATACCTTCTCACCACCAGAGGGCGATGCTAAAAGAACGTTCACTTCATGCATGGGTACAGTTTGTGTAGAGTTTGGGTCTAATTAACGGTGTTGGCCGCTCTAACCTTGTTGTTTTCGCTGGAATTGTTGAAGAAAACTTCTTCGCCCCCACTACCACTACCAATTTTTGCCAAAACTGCGACCGAAGTTTGGATTTCACCAACAGCCAACATTCGCGACCACTTTCCCAATCTTAGCCTTGTTTCTTTCTGCTTGGGAGTTCAAATAAAGCTACTACTACTTGGCTGTGATTGGTGACGGGAGCATTTGTGGCACAAGTCCAGATTTTGGCTTCTGTATATTTTTTGATTGGATTTGGCTGTTTTTCTGTCCTGCTTTTAGTGCAGACTGTTTTTGCCTTACACTTCCTATAATTGCAATTGCTCGTCACTGCCTCATAAGCAGTATGAAAACAGGTGCCGTCTGTTTTCCCAGTGGTGTTCTGCCTGCAACCAGGATCTCTTTTCCTACCCGGTGGCTACTATTTTGGAGTTTCTCCAGTCCCTTCTTGATAAGGGCTGCTCTTGACTCTTAAGGTGTGTGTAGTGGCAATATCGTGTAATCACGCTAGTAGTGAGCTGTACGCTGATCCAGCATCTTTCTTTGTGTTGTGTTTCTATGTAGCACCCACTGGCAGTACCGCAGGCACCAGTTTGGGATCTGACCTACGTTCTCGAAACTCCGCGCAGGCCACTGTTTCAGTCTTTGGCAAAAGTGGACCTTAAGTGGTTCTCGTGTTAAGACTGCCTTTTTGTTGGGTATTGACTCACAATACACATTGGTTCACAAACTTGGTTGGCAAACTACATGTTCTTTCTATCAGCCCTTAACCTCTCAGCTGCGGTCTGGACAGCTCTGGTGTCACTTTGTGGCCAAACACCGCTTTTGTGCCTAAAGTGTTGACATTGGCACGGTTTTGGCCTACGCCAGAAGAGGCTGGTAGTGGGTCTGAGTTGCTGTGCCAAGTAATAACAGTGGAGGCACAAATTGCAGCTTTTGTGAGTTCAAGACGATCAGATTAGCTGTTTCAGAGTTATGGAGGTCCTAAGTTAGGTTCTCTCCTATTGGAGAGAATGTTGTTCGCCACACCTACAGTGTAGGACAACGCTCCCTTCTGGTCAGCGTGAAGGCACAATGTACCAAGAGCCTTACAGCGTCTTGGGCAGCAATTAGAGGCGTTCCGCTAACTGCCATATTTGCTGCTACGTCATGGACCTTTACCAAATTTTTAAATGTCATTGTGGCCGCCCCTCATCCTTTGGGCCAAGTTCTTTAGCAGGGATCCTCTGCGTCCTCTCAGTGAGGTATGTGCTCAGGACTACGTGTGACATCGCTGATATTAGTCATTCAGTACTTTTAGCACCTCCCTCTGGTTGTCAATCAGAATTAATAGAATCAGAGTTAGATTTGCAACTTTTAAGATATACCTTTGTATTATAACATGTGACATACAGCCAAGGGTGAAGGCTTACCTTCTGTTTTCCAGGAAAGGCTCCCAGAGCGATGTCAACCTCAACATATCCCTCCTCGTCCAGAGTAACCACGACTGAGCTCGTTCCATCCTTCCATCGGGGAGAGGTCAGATCGTGAACTAGTTTCAGTGCTGTGGACTTGTGGACTGTGTTAGTGTGAGCCCAGTAGATACCAATCTGAAAAGCTTCCTAGATAGTGGAAATAGACAGGATCCAGTGACAGAACAAAGAAATGGGAGGAAGATGTAAGGAGATTAGGAAAAAAGGAAGAAGTCAGAGATCAAATTACTGCCAGTCAAGACAAACCACATTTTCTAAAAGACAAACAAACCTGTCACAACCACATTTGACATCTGGTATTTGATTGCATTTTGGAAACAGTTGCAGGGTAAGATCAGCTGAAGCCTAAGTCCTAATAAATAAACTCTGTCAGTAAATGGCAGTTCTAAAAGATATGGCAGCTACATCCTCTACATCACTGTTTGCTGTGCGGGGATTACATAACAAAAGTGCCTAAAAGGTGGCTAAATTACAAAAACGATCGATGATCTGGCGGAGCTGCATCATCAAACAATCAGATCAAATCACCAGCCTTCTCCTTTCTAACCAACCTGGCATGTGGCCTACAGCTAAGACTGTCTTCTCTCCATTTGAAGGGCCTCGTTAAAAAAAAAATGGTGCTATGGAAACAATGATTTATTTGTGTTTCACAGCCTTTCACACACTTAAAATGCTTTGATACGATGCCTTTAGGCTCGGCTCCGGGTTAGTGAAATTGGTGTTTGTTATGTTCCGCAGGGGAAAAATCCTCCGCAGCTTTCTCTACTGATCTAAGCAGCCAGAGAGAAGACATGACTGCAGTGCACTGTGACAGAGCTTGGCCGTAGTGAGAGACGTAGGCCGGGAATATTGTTGTAATGGGGCTCTGCTAGATGACTTCAGGTTTTGTCCTATTAGTAATGACTGAAATGAGAAAAGGGCGGGATTCATAATATTGGCTGTGATGTCATCAGTAGCAATCAAGTGGTATTTAAATTTGTATTATTATAGTTTTTTTAGAATAAAACCTAAGTGATCTTAAAAAACATTAAGCAATGGATTTACTTTTAGGTTAATTGTTTTGCTGAAAAAGTTCAGGCTAAAAAAATGGATCTCCCTAAATTGATACTGTCACCATTTATTTTCAAGATGATTTGTGTTTGGTGTTGGGCTCTTTCCTCTCCATCCTGTCACAATGAGTAGCGATTTGTATGTATGGGTTATACCACCAGTATAATAACAGTCATTGTCTTTATGCTGACTTGACGAAACTATTTCTATGACATGAAATGACTAAACTAGGTAGATTTTGGACACATATAAAAGACCAGATTGGATGGATATTCAAAGAACATTAAAGGTACCATCCACAGAAGCAAAACCCGCTGTGGTTAAATCCGGCCCTTTTTATAGGAAAAAATAGGTTTATTTAAATCTGTGGAAATCAAGTGGTATTTAAATGGAAAGAAAACCTTCTGGAAATATTTAAACTTAAGAAACAGTGTGAAATGTAGAATCAAAATGTAATCAGGAAATCTCATTTCAGACAACTGGAATCACAATGAGAACATCAAATATTCCCATAAAAATAAAAATTAACTACACTTTCAACTTATGACACATCAAAAGTCCTGATAAAGCTTAGGAAAGGACAAACGGATGGGACTTTTGACCATTTCTAGAAAAGTTGCAAGAGAGACAAAATGGGTGTTAACACAACACTAACATACATTATTAAGATTGCATGGAATCAAACTTTGTGGTGGAAGTGTAGATCAGCAGCAGGAATATTTAGATATACAATATTCCTGTATTGTACATCCATTATGGATACATTGAATGTATCCTAAAAAAGTTTTTGTTATTCTAGGTGGTCAACTAACAGTTTTGATTAAGTTGAAATCAGTTCTGCCCCAGAACTTTAAATAAAGAATATATGTCATGCAGACTGAAATAAAAAATTTAAATGACAAAAATTTGGAAAAGAAAAAAGAAAACTAACACTAATGTTCATATTAAGGCTTCAATTTTACAATTTTTTTTTCTGAAAAGTGCTTGTTGGCGATAATCGAGCCCCATCAGAACTGATATTAAGGCACATTTAACATCGGTTTTGATTCTATTGAACATGCTTCTGAACATATCTAACCTTAAAATTTGGTGGTACAATGACTTTGCCGGCTGGGATCTGCAGCACGATGGTCTCCCCCTCAAAAAGCCACAGGTCCCACTGCGAATCATTGACCACAAGAGCCCATGGGAGGAGTTCCACCAACAGTGTGTTCAGCCCAGCTTTCCATCGGGACAGCTTCACCTGCATAGGACTGTCCCACTGAGCGAGAGGCTCGAGTGACGATCTGTTAGAGCAGTAGAACATTTAAGAACAATCCACCAGTACAAGCTGGGAATAAGTAAGTTATTGTTTAGAAGATGAGAAGATGAGAAAAACAATTTATGTTTATTGTGAAACTTATTTAATTTGATCATATCTTACCATTAAAAAATTATAACAGTTTTGTAATTGATTCTAATAAAGCATAACATGCTGCAGCTAACTTTGTAGGAAATAAGACAACAAATTAAACAAGCTGAAGAAAATTCCTTTATAGGGCTTGATTTCCATTGACGTCCTTGGGGTAACTGAATAAATCTATTGTATTATCTTAAATGCACCTAATATATATATAACAAAATAAAAAAATCGGACACTGACAGAACATTAATGAACTGACAGCTTTTGTAGAGACTAAACAACTATGCAGGGAGAAATTTCCTGTCATCATGTTATGTGACCTAAACAGATACAAAGACGGGTTGACAAAACACTTGGATCACACATCAGGCATGTTGGGACAGAGACAAAGCCAGGCAGACAGAAACACACAATCGTTTTTGCACAGATTCACGACACAGCAGCCATTTCAAAGTAATCGTGGTCTCACGACTTGTAAATATTGCTGAATGTTAGAGGAGAGCCAAACAAACATTTTCCACAGAATTCCTCTTAAGTTCAAAGCCATCAAACACGATCCAGTCACTCTCCCACAAGACCACCTGGAATTGGCTCAAGCTACCAACCTGCCAACTCAAACTTGTCACTCACCTCAAAGCCTCTTTGCTGTGACATGGGACCTAAACTAGGAACAGCTTTTCTTTACCGTTTACGGCTATTTATGTTGCTATGTGTGGTTAAATAGGTGGTTGACCTCAAAGCGGAGGACAGAAAAGTGCAGGGATCGTAAATCACATTACACAGCTCACAAGAAGGTAATTGAAAGAAAATTTGCTCAACTGCTTCTGTCAAAACCCAAAAGTGGAGTTTTAGGCTTTTACATGTAAAAAAAACGAACAAGAGTCCAACTAATAAAATATGGTAATTATTGCTGACATGGCTTACTACTATTAAATTCCACTTAGGCTACAGAAAACTATTTCACTTCCTATGACCAATTAAAACGTAATCATTAACCTAAGTACAGTTAATTCACCTGAATAGTTGATAACTAAGATGAATTGGTATGTATTTATAAATGGATTGAAATGACATTTCTGGTAAAGTGCCTTGGGATGAGATGTGTTGTGAATGGCGCTATACTGTATAAACAAAGACTGAGTTGAACTTAAATGAATAATTGTCTTTGCTGTAACAAATGCTAAAATATTTTATTTGTTTTGACAGTTTAAAAAATAAAGACATACTAAGTAACTAACAGCCTTTTTTAAATTGGATAACTTAAGTTCCAGATTTTGCTGTTACATTAAAGTTTTTTTATTTTTTTATTTTGAGAACTTGATTCACACAAACAAAAACAAAAACACATAAAAATTAGAAACCAGCCCACTCACAGAGACTTACTGTGTGGCATTTCATAAAATTCAACATATACAGTGGAGTACGTGTGCAGAATGGAGGCACCGTGTGTCTGTGTGTGGCCGAGTATTTGATACATTGTAAGGAGGATACTACGTTGGTTCTTCTTGAGGCAAACAAAGCTTTTAAGAAAGGAAGTGCTTTTTTAAAATAAGGGCTTAGTTTTAGGACTAAGGTGGGAATTTAGGTTAGAGATGGTTTAGGCTTGTACTGGTAATGACTACGTTTAGGGAAAGGTTCAGGGTTGGGCTGTAGAAATCAATGGAAATCGATAGAAAGTCCCTGCTAGGATGGAAAAATGTCATGCCTGTGTGTTTGTACATCTGTGAAAAGAGCATAGGATTTCAAGGAGCCACAGGCAGACGCGCGGCTCAGACATCCAGCAGATCCTACAGGGATCTTTGTAGTCTAAATCCTGAAGTCAAACATGTGGCTGGGTTTTCTACCACTGTCATCAAGATGTGACTGTTTTGTGACAAAAGATTATTTCCATGGAGAAATCAGTGGATACTATATTGTGTATATGCAGAATTCCTCCCATGCAAGCATAGAAGCAGAAAACATATATTCACTAAAGTGCAGTCCTCGACGAACGTCCACTGAAGGATGTAGGGCCGTGTGACTTAAGATTTAAGATCTAATTCTTTCCACAGAAGAGCTAAAATAAAGCTAAAAAACAATTATACTTATTGACTTAGATGGACTATGAGGTATAATAAGTCATTGAAGTGGTGAGAGAATAAAGCTGAGTGAACGCTAATATTATGATTAGTGGGAATCTAGATCAAAACAATTTTATTTCCTTTCATTTATTTTATTTGTTTCTCACTGTATGTAAGCACAGTTGGACAAAGAAGGTCTTTTCACATTCTGTAACTTACCAGGCAACAAGAGAAGACTGAAAAATTCTCCATCCATTCACTGTTTCATATTCATATTACTATAACTGGAATTTATAACTAATTTCCTCCTTTACTTTTCACAGGAAGTAGTTCTGGCTCACGGCTTCAATTTTTGTTACTTATTCTGATTTTCACCTTCTTAACGAGATATGAGTGTGGCAATATGAGTGTATAAAACATATTTTTAAGGGTGCAACTGACAAGAAATTCTCAGATGTAAGGAAAATCCCATCTAGAGCATGATTGTTTAAATAAGCCTTACATAAATATATACGAATATAAAGATTACAATACTGGACTGTTATATCACAATATCATTTAATGTAATTTCTGTGTTATTTTAGTATCTGAATAATGTGCCATGGAAAAGGTTTTGTTTTTATGTCATCATACATAATCCCCGTAAAGTGTGTTTAACTTCTTAGAGAAGTACCATATAAACGAAATGTATAATTTATTTATACAAGGAATCTACAGCATGTTTTGTCACAAACAAATCTGAACTAGTTGGAAAGTAATTCAGCCTAATTTCCAAATTCCTCCTAAATAAAGCTGCCTTTTTAACAACTACAGTTCAAACTGAACTGTAACATCATCAGGTAATTTTGTTCATTCTTTTTTTGCATCTTTGTGTATTTTAATGCTTTTACATCTAGTCGTTCCTC
>JAVLVB010000286.1:856311-918495 GCA_032876305.1 Orestias chungarensis
ATATATATATATATATATATATATATATATATATATATATATATATATATATATATATATATATATATATATATATATATATATATATATATATATATATATATATATATATATATATATATATATATATATATATATATATATATATATATATATATATATATATATATATATATATATATATATATATATATAGTTATTTAAATAAATATCCATTAGCAAGCAGGTTATTGTAACAATGATTAGGACGGAACCCTTTAATCTAAATTAATAGTTTTGTTAATGACGGTCTTCAGAAATTAATTATAGTTATTGCTAGCCAGAAATAAAGCTGTTGCAATGAAAAAGAGAGTTCAACTAGCATACCTGTCAGTCTCTTTGGTAATGTATGGCCATGGCGACTCTGCAGGAGTCTTGGCGCCGTAGAAATCAGCCAGGATTTGTTCTGGGTTGTCTTCATTCCCCGTCTTGTTCACGATCTGTTTGATTAGTCCGGTAGAGATGGGCACGGCACAGTGTGAGGCGTCCTTTTCCTCCCTGCGGGTAAAACAGCACAAAATCAGAGTCATAATAGATCCCTGTGTTTTTGTCAAAAATGTGCTGAAAAACTCCCCCCAAAAAACCACAGAAAGTGGATAAACTGATCACAGTTGATCTCCTGTTTGGTACAGGCCATGATAAGTCATTGTTTGAAAAGAGAGCTATAAACTGCTGTGTGCGTTTCTGCGAATCTGGCTTGGAAGCTTGTTTCCTTACATTATGCCAGAAACAATTCAACAATACTCTTTTATTTTAATATAAAACAAGACATCTCCTGACAGCAGCTAACTGTTCCCATTGTGACCTTCGGCTAAACTACACTTTTACCCTTGGAAACTTGAAGTGGGCCGAATCTGCTTTTTGTTATAATCTTTTTTTTTCTTCTGTCATGTAGCTTGCTTTACAAACACTAATTCAAAAAGATCACAGAAACAGCGGAATGGCAGTAAATAATCCGATTGGATACCTCATCCCCATTCACTCGGTCAATTATATCCCGGACTCAAAAAAAGAACAAAATCCAAACAATGTAATGGCATCTACTCTATCTTTGGGAGGCATCCAGGTCTTCTTGGCTACAGCAAGAAGACTTCACAACCCAGAACAGCCGTTTGTTAACAGAGCCCATTGTGCTATAAATGGAATGCGAGGCCTACAGCTTATGGATCTGGAGAAAGACGGAGGAGACGGACAAGGTGTTGACAGGAAGCTTTTCATCCAGAGCGGTCCCTGAGGGTGGAAATCGGAAGGACGTCTGATTATAACCCACCGTATTCTAATGTGGTGGCGGGGATGAGAGGAATAGGACAAAACAGTTCTGGTTAGGACTTGTCTGCGTCTCTTTCATTGTAGACCGCAGCTCTGCTCCCTACCTCGTCCATTAAAGTCCACAGCTATGTGTAATTACAGGATGGAAAGATGAGCTGTTGACCAGTGAACATTTAAGATTGGATCTATCGTAGAGGTTTGGGGTGGTGGGGGTCTTTGGGCATGTGTGTATGTTTACAGTTGAGGCTTGTAGTGTGTGTTTGAGACGATGAAGAAGGATGAGCGATAGATTGAGTTGGGCAGAGGGGGGGTAACAAAGAAGAGACTGGAAGTTTGTGCGGTCTGAAAGCAGCTTAGACAGAGGATGGATTGTAATTACAAGGAGCTCTGTGGTCGCAATCTAGAAAGACAAGACACTTTGTTTCTTTTTTCAAAGCTTGTTTTTTGCACGCATGAAAAAGATTTCTGTAAAACAACATCAGCCAAATGTATTCCCATGGAATGTATGCCCACTGTGGTTTCTTTATTGCAACTCAGACCAAAACAAACTTTGTAACCAGATACCTAAATACAACAGTTAACAAAAATATCCCAGGAGCAGCTCAAAGATTATCCTGTTTGTTCACAGGACCTAACAGAGCTATAATTTTTCTACAAGACTGCATAAAACAACAAGAATTACAGATGTTCAAATACTTTAATCCGTTGAAAAAACAAGACAATAAATTTTAAATTTTATTGCAGGATCAAAATCTTACAGTCTAGAGGAAAAAAAAGGGAATTCTGAGTGGAATTTTTTAGTAAAACAGAAATGCGTTCAGATTTTTTTTTATTTTTAACCTTCAATTGTTAATATCCTTTTACACAAGGCTGAAACACATAAATAGTGAGATAATTTTTTTCTTGTTACCAAAGTCTTTCTCAATCACCAGTGTCCCGGTTACTTTCTTTCACTCTTTTTTTTTTAGGTTTGGGAAAAGATTTGTGTCTTAAAGGAGGTGTATTTTGTATTTTCTGTCTACATTTTGAGGTTTGGGATTAAAATTCTGGTGAAAGACCTAAAAATCACAGATTTTAATTTTAATGGTTGACTCGTCCAAACATTCCACTTTCAAAAGATTCTGAGATTGTTAAAATAAAGGGCCGATATAGGGCTAATAGCATCATCTCAGTAGACATGAGTTTCCTACACACCCACTACAGGTTGATACCGAACAACTTAAGCACACAGTTAAAGTTATATAAAGTTTATGCCCCTAGTAAAAAGGCTGAATTGTGAAGTCTATAAACCCTCGGATGAACCGTAAAACTATGAAACTATAAATGTATTTAATTTTGTTAGAACAGTAAAAAATATATATAACAATGGCCTATCTAGCCATGAATTCAGATTTTTAAGACCAAATTAACAATTTTTCTATGAAGACTTTTCTTGAAACAGGAATATATGAAAAAGATTAGAAAGTAAAAACGCACCCTTAAACTATGAAAAGGAGAGCATAGCAATGATGTATGCGACAAGCGCTGATCATAAAGGTCACACTTACACTAGCACTTAGCTAACCAGCACATACACGGCCCACACACATACAGGACACATGCTCTCTCACTACACGTCTGCGCATGCACGCACGCACGCACGCATGCACGCACACACGCATGCACACACACACGCCAGCTGGTGTGTGCTAAAGCTCATATCTAAATGAGGTGTAATTTCGATCCAACCTGACATTCTGGAATCAGAGCCGTGTCGCAGCTGCAGCCTAGACGGCTTACTGCTCCCCTGAAATCTGCACAGATTCTCATGGATCATGTCTTCATTAATGGCTCACAGAGTGTAGAATGTGCTGTGATGGGTTCTTAGAAACGTGTTTGACTTCATGCTACATGTAGGCACACACAGAAAGCCCCCATTAAAACAGCAGAGTTGCTGCGTCCCTTGCAGCTGCATGAGCTAGTAGCTCATGATTGAAGACAATTATGCACTGAAAGAACTAAATTGTCCTGTAAGTACATTCCGCTGGCTTAGAACCAGGTATGAGGAATGGAAAGAGGAAGGGAAGTTACCGTTTCGCAAGCAGGATTTGTTTTATTATATGTGTTTGACAGATGTACGTTTGTATGTCGTACCATTGGGTGTAGGGCCATGTGAGCTAGATGCTCCACACATGGATTGTTTTTTTGCACAATTACACCATTTTCAAGTTCTCAAACATCCTTTAGGTATTAAATAATATCATTTGTAAAACAATGTAGGTTATGCATTAGTAGGTAATTGATTACAACATAATTTAAACGGCTTTTCATCCACAGGTTTTGTGCTGTAGTATCAAACATTATTCTATTTACCTGGCCTGGAAAATAAGGTGGTGGGTAAGTTCAGCCTCCGTGTTTAGGAGGGGTTCCTGGTGACCTTCTCCAAGTATCAGCTGGCTTTCTCTCAGTCCTAGACTTCTTTTCTCTACATGCACAACGACTGGGTCTGGCAGGTGGCTCCTCATGACAAAGAGTGGACTAAAAATCACCTGAAAGGAAAAAAAGATTTGGAGAGAGAAAAACTTGTCTAAAAGGAGACGCTGGTCATCTGCAAAGACAGAACTGCAATGCATAATTTGAATTTCACTATTTTCTAAGCATTTTGATTTGTTTTATAGCAATAATGGACCGATCAAATGTGTAGACCTTTTATGACATTTATGTTTTAATTGCTTATATATATTTTATATTTTTTCCTTTTCTCTAAGCTTTTGTTAAGCTCGCAGTAACAGTCACAAGAGTTGCTTGAAGTATTAGATCAAATGTGTAGATGAAATTTGAAGAGAATGTTGTACAAACTTTTATTACTTCTGAAACTTTTATTTACGTTGATACATACATTTATCTTTTTTTCCAAGTATCTACTTTTTTTTGCAGTTATAGGCCAGGTCCCATGTGTAGCTGAATCTCAAACTAACAATCTCGGAAAAACCTTTAAAATTGTGACACTACGAGGAACGAAGACTTGTGCATGCAAGAGTGAGAGCTTGTGCAATACTTACGAGTCTCTGTTGCATGTGCGAGTCAGGCTCAACTGTAATCAGTTTGCACCAGACATAAAGCAACGAGCCACTGGAACAGGCCACCTGAAAGACAACAAATCTGTTTTTACTGATCAATCGAACCCTATTCAGTCGGTTTCTATTAAGGACATTTACGAAACATGATTTTAAACCGGCCATACTAACACTGGAAAGCTTTTACCCAGAACCTCTTATGTCTTACAATAGTTGCAACCAGTAAAAAATGAACAGAGAGACTACAGAACAACACGCTTCTAATGTTTCTGTCTAGAATTAGACGCATTAGCTGCCTCCGTGTTTATAGTCCACGAGCAGTATTGCATTATAATGTTTTGTCATTAAAATTACTGTTAAGACTTTTTCAGTTTAAAATATTGAGCCTCCCTAAAGCAATATTAGAGCAGAGGCGGCAGACAAACGTTAATGCCACATAATGGGGTTTTACAGGCAGTAGAAGTTTAGCTAGATTTAAAAGCTGACAATTTGCCCATCCAAAGCTGAGTGCTCTTGAGGTTTCGCTGGTCTCTGTCCTATTTACTACCCTCTTCTCATTAAAGCACTGAGATGCCAAGACACATTACAAGTGGTCCGATTTATGACAAACAGGGGACTTCATTTAATGCTGGGGACATAAGAGTGGAACAGAGAGAGCGAGCTTTCAGTCTTAATATACGAGCCTTTGCATAACTGCGTTGCTGGGATGGGGGCGTAACTTTGGCAAACGGATATATAGGTTGGATCCAGTGAAAAATAGTAAAATAAGGTCACGATAACCTTCTCTACTCTGGTAAAAGTACAGAACTCTAGCAAAAAAGATAAAATAAGAGGACTTCAGAAGTCTTACTGATAAAGAAAAGGATCAGATAAATGGGGAAAAAAACGATACTGATATAAGAGGGGATAAGAGGGACAGACAGGTGGACAAGCCTGGCGCTACAGGAAGACGAGAGAAATAAAAGTTAATTTAAAGATGCATGAACTGGTCAGAGCGGGGAGAAACAGAAAACAGACAGGGACGTATGCAGGAAGAGACAGGGAGATTAACATAACCATCTTATTTGCATTTAGCTCTTATCTTTTATCATATATATATCAGACATGATCACAGCAACATTTCGAACCTATAGCAGCTTACCATGTTATAAAGCTAATAAAAATAGAAACGTTAAAGGAATCCCCGAACAGGAAAAGTAAAGAAGAGGAACAGTGGAGCTTGAACTGGCATTTATCCAGCAGTGTGAAAGTGCCTTTAAAGCCTCTGGGTGCCCACATATCAGCTAGTGTTTCCTGTCGATGGTTAGTGTTGTTATGAGAGAGCATAAACTGTATTTTCTACCTCTCAACATGGTCAGGTTATGGGTTGGAGGGCCTTTGTAAGCCTATCTGAGGGGAAGATCTCAATCTGTTTCCTAACAGCGAGCGGCAATATGGAAGCTCAGCAACTCCGGCCACCCAGAAGAAGAGGATCCGGTCATAGTTGGTGGTCCAGTCACCGGATCCAAACATGCATGTGTACAGAGTGCTGGTCTTGGTGTGTGCGATGTTTGTATGTATACCTTTTTTTGTGTCTGGCTACCACATTTGGACATTTTTGAGTGCAAAGCTTCGGTAGAACGGCATTTTTCCATCCTTCAGTATAAACCAATTAGTCCATTTTAGAAAAGACTTTCAATGCTACGTTCAAAGAGCAGGTTTAGATACTCAATTCTGCTTTTTTTGCCAACATTTTCTTTACACTAATATTACTAGTAAGCCAACTAGAAAGCTTAGAACATAGATGTTACACATAAGCACAACATTTATGGAAAGAACAATGGATGAAGCCGTCTGCGGATCCATTTTAAAGTTTTTGAGCAACGGGTGCTGCCCGTATCCTCACAAGATCAGAACAAGATGAAGGAAGCTGAGAAAAAACTGGGCACTGCTTATTTCAGACATTGTTTATGTCTGGCTTCTTGGGGTGAAGATTTATGACAAAATATGGAATTATGATGCAAAATCTGGATAAAATATGACATGACTGTTCTGATTACCGAAGCTTTGATACGTATCTGACCTACTACCACACATGGGATTTGCACCATTCGGATTTTTTGGGCCGTTCAGACTGCAGAGAAAAAGTTAGATTTGGGTCGCGTATCAGTCAAATCGCACGCTGTGTGAATGTCACATAATTTTAAGAAATGAAGCCTGCAACACCACAAACTACCTAGATTTTTTGTTTTACAGAGTCCCAGCAACTGAGCACAGATGCATGGATCTACCTGAACAACAGAACTGCTGCTACAGCCCTTCTCCCTCCGCTCCAGCCGGACATCTTGCAACCAATCTTCGTCTCCGCGAGCTCTCATACATAGTTCTGTCATCTCCGCATCTTCCAGGACGTAGGAGGGAAGCTTTGCTCCTGCTTCCAGGCAGTCACAGTGCTCTCTGACCACCGTCTGACCGTCAGGTCCCACGTAGTGCTGCACAACCCGCAGCTCAATGTCCTGGGACAGATAGCTGCACATAACCTGTCGTCCACAGATTATTATCTGGAAGTAAAGTAACACAGAGAAACAATAAGACATATACGCCAGCTCTCATGGAGTTAAAAGATTCACTCGAAGATAAGGACTGATAGAAAAATGATTGCAAATTAAAAAGTCTGTTTCAGCTCAAGGATGAGTGGGAGATATTTGACAGTGTTTATACAACAAACTGTCGCTACTATATGGCATCTCAGATGTTTCAGGAACACGCCGACTTTTTCTTGCATCTGTGAAAAAAAATTATAAATGGAACATGATTCAGCGCCGCTGTCGTAGCAGGCAGCTGGTAAGATATCTGGTTTTTGATTTCTTGTGATCCTCGGTGTGAATTAAAGGGACACATTTTATTGCTTCAAAACAGATGACGACAAATTGAGAAAAACAGAAAACATTCGGTTGTGAGCTAAGCAACAACTAAATCATCAGATACAAACAGAGGGTGGCAGTGGTGGGAGGAGTCGGGATGGGGGGTTGGCTTGTACATCGGCCAGGAGTTTTTGAATAATGCTACAAACATGTTGTCACTGTTCATTTCAAGATTTTCCTCCATGGTTTGGCGCTGGGATCTGATCTGACGTCTACGTTCCTGATGTTTTTAAACTTTGATCTACGTTTAGAGCTCTGACATGTTTGTGCTGCATGTATTACTAACGCTTTATTTTATATTTCGGGGAAATGTGTGAAAAAATAAAAGTGTTGGCACCACTTGATGATAAGGCTTCCCTTATAAATAGTTCATGGAGAATAATTACGCTGTAAATACTTTATTATGAATTAATTAAGCACGAGTTATACTGCTGGGTTTCTTGCCAAATAGTATATGAGATCTTTTTACCTATTGATGCAATCTAGAGTGGAATAATTAAACATTTCAGACTAAGATACAACCTTGTAAGCACACTGAGCATTTGTAAACCAAATTCTTTAGCATTTAAAACTGTACTTTATAACTGCTTTATTAGTATTTGTAAGTATGCGTTTTCAAAGATGAATCAACAATGTATCTATAAACTATTTATTAGCCATCTAAAAGTGGAGTTTCATTGCGAAATGGTACTAAATTGTCCAAAATGAAAATATTAAGAGTACCTGCTTCTGGACACCACTGAGCTGCAGAACCTTGATGATGAGTGAGGCAGTGCGTCCTTTATACTGAATGGTCCTGAGGAGAGTCCCAACGTTGTCCACGCTGAACGGCTCAGACCAGCGCCAGTTCCCCCAACCCTCAATGCAGATGTGTAGAAGCTAATAATGGGGACACCATAAAGCACACATTAGTTTTCTTTAAAAAGAGGACAAAAAATAAATAAAACGAGCTGAAAGTCTTTTTTTCGCCCAATCCTCTGTGGGTAGGTTGCTCAACAGGCTGCAGAAACAGAAAATTGTCCACAATAAAGCAGCTGGTAGAAACCAGCTGATGTGGAACATCATTATGCCCGTCTGTGTTTGTGCAGTTTTTTCTCCACACATCTAAATAAGAGGTACTTCTCGGTCATTTCAACTACATATCCAGCTCTGCTCTGTGGGAGCCACCAATGTGTGTGACTGGGTGTAAGCACACAGCCAAACGGAGACAGCAATAAACATATGCTTTCCTGTCTTTTTCACATTCAAAACCAGTTTAGAGTGGTGACGATATTCCAACCATTTTTCATGAAATTTCTTGTATTGTGGGTCTTTCGATGGCAACAGGGATCAAATTAAGTGAAGTTTCATGACATTTGCCCTGACTAAACACCGCTGTTTTAATTGCCCTTCCTAGTACGCAATACCCACATTGCAATAGTTTCAACAAAGCCAAGCTGCATGTTTCTGTAGACTTTTTTCTGTCTGACCTCCTTCAGCTAACCCAGTAAACATGCAGTGCAAAAGGCAAAGAAACTGGTCAACTATTCATCACACCTCAGCTATCCTGAGGTCATCCAGAGAGTATCCATTCATTTTTCACCACAGTTCCCTAAACACTACAAAGCAGAAACTCTCATTTGTCAAACAATGTGAATGTTGTCATAAGATTATGGTAATAATACAGGAGCAGAGTCATATATATGCAGGGAGATCTAAAGCGTTGTTCGCTCCTGAGGCCCGGGGGGTGACCTTTAACCTCACTGAACTTTTCCTGTCAGTCCCACTGCCAAGGCAATGTCAAACTTTTTTTTTTTTTTTTTTTAAAGGGGTTACACCACGGGAAAAGTGAGGAACACCAATGAATCTGAAAAGACAAACAAAGGAGGCACGGGGAGGAGGCGGGAGCTTTACTGGCTCAATAATCTTCCAGAGAGTTAGCGACCAAATCAAAACAAAAGAAAAAGAAAAAAAAAGAAAAAAAAGAAAGAAAGGTTTTGAACATTTACACTTCAGGTCATTGCTTCAATGTGGTGAACATTGAGCCAATCTGTTTTAAGGAAAACAAATTACCCTTGAGGTGAAAGAGCATGTTGTGACCTTGGTCAGGACCTTCTATGTTTCTCTCCACTGCAGCCTTTCCTCTCTGTTTGAAGACAGATTTCTTTACAATAACATTCTTAATCAAAGCCTGTGCTCGCTTTCTTCGTGATCGCTCTTCGTCCAGGTTGGCTGCATAGAAATTACTTAAGTTTCTTGGACCTCTGGCTCAGAGGACATATTCATAGAGGAAGTGGCAAAGTAGTGTAAACAGCCAGGTGGTGCAGGTTAAGGTTAAGCCTGAGGGTGGAGACCCCTTAGATTCCCAACGCCAGCGCTAGCCTCATAATCAAGAACAGTTACGGTTACGATGGCTAAAGGGAAAGTTTAAATAATTTTGCAATTTTTTCCAGTTTATCACCCAATGACTTGTTGCTGAGAAGGAACCCTTCTCATTTACCGTTAAAATAAAATAGGATTTAAGTGTATTATCTTCTTGGTAACATTACAGTGTAAAGTGAGTTTTTAATGTTGAGCAGGCAGAACCCTGCATAGCCTGAGCACCCTCTGTGAGGACAGATTAGTTATTTCAACATTCTCCACCACCCCCTTCTCCCTCCCGGTGCCTCTGCACACTTTATCGTGCCTGTGGCTCAACTTGACCTTTAAGGCAGAAGTCATAATAACGGCTCTACTCACACTTCAAACAGCCACTGCCACTTTTGTTTTAATTCAACTAATTCTGCTCTGACTCAAGCAGTGGAGGAATAAGCAGCAGTGACACAGATGAACTGAACACGTAGGACGAAAAGAATGAAAAATAAGAAGCTGTTTTGCCTCTTTATGACGTACACAGGGGTTGTGACACTGAGAAAACCCAGTCAGCCATATGTGGTTATTTTATGCACATTCTTTAGGCCTATTTTATTCATTTTATTATGCACCCCTCTCAACACACAAAAAAGGGGACAATGAACGAGTAACTTTGTAATTAATAGTTAGTTCCTGATTTACTTTTATGCAAACCACCTAAAATAATAATCATAGTTTATGTACCTTTAGCTCCAGATTGTAAAAGTTCTAAAGACTGGAGAGAGAAAAGAGACGCTCGGTTTAAAATATATTTTTTCAAAATGAATATCTTCTAAAGCTGATGAGAAACAAAATATTGGAAGGTACTGATACAAGTTTTGCACAATGTGGTGTTTTTATTAATCATTTAAAATGCATTTTAGTCCCATCCAATGCTAGCTGAATTGTAATCTGCTCTGCTTAGAAATATTAAAAAAAAAACGCACACGCCCAAAGCAGCTGACTGCCAGCACAGATTTCGCTTCCAAAACCAACTAAAGACATATCTCTTACAATATTATCCCAGGTTTTTCTATTGATTGTGAAATAAAATCTACCATCTTTCTTCATATCCCTTTAACCCCAAGAGATACACTGTGATAAGTCTGATTTCTGGTGAACATTACGTTTCACGACTGATACATTCAAAATTATTTTTTTGCTCCGCTCAAACACAACATTTAGTGTATTTAGATGTATTAGACGCATAATGTTCATCTACCGTAGGTACGGTACATCTATATACAAAAAAACTATTTTACTCCCAGTAGACTGTATTTAAGTGATGAAATAATACTCAGTGCACTTCACATTTACTGGATTCCCGGCTGAAGCCTAAGCCTCTAAACAAACCCCTTTTTTTATTGCAGCAGCATATTTTTACACTTAAAAGTTTAGAACATGAATTTTATTGGCTGGGGGAGAAAAACACATTACAAACTATATGTTTTGTTACAAATTCACTGCTGCCACACTTATTTGCACCCCTGCTTTAAATAGTTTTTACAACCTCCTTTTTCTAAAAGGAAGGCAATATGATGCAAGGCAGGAGAATCCAAGAAGGATAAAAATACTTTTTTTTATTTACCTGAATCACCTTTTTGTTTTATGTGATCTTCATCTTTATCTTATCTTGACCAAAACAACATGGTGCCAGGTGTTCATAGAAATGTGCAAAATTCAAATATTTCCATCTTTGAGTTGGACTAGAAAAAAAAAGAAGTAATTGTTCCTATACCTGCAATCCAATTAATTCAAACCCAACTCGAATAACCCACTACTACACTTGCAGCTTATCATCAATTTTTTGGTATTTATTGTAAAAGGAAAGACTGTGTCCATCACATATTTAAAGGATTAGAGATATCATGCCGACGATTTCAGGTTACCATGGAAACCAGACCTAAACATGAGACTATAATGTGAAGAAATGGTGATTAACTTCTAAGAAACATCAACCACACCTCAAATATGAGACGTATTTACTGAGTCAACCAGCATACCAAGCACATCATTTGGAGGATGTTACTTCTACTGTCTTGCTCATTGCCTAATCTTGTTGAGGTAGAAAATGATTTCTAACAAGTTTCCTGTAAATGACAACACGGTATTGGTCATGAGTAAAACAATGACAGTTAACTTTCTGGTAAACAAACAGTCATTATAGCCTTTACTGGTATTACCTCATATTTCTTCTTTAAAATGATTATTAGGGTTAAACTCATACACAGTGAGAGACATAGGGATTAAATGCCTCTTACCCTGGGACTCCTGCAGATAGACTGAGTCAGTTCAGTCCATTGATTGTACTCAGGAAGTAATGTGCTTCAGGAGACACAAACACAAATTATCCGTCTGTCTTCTATGAGAATGAAATCCACGATCCCGGAGGCCGCACAGATGCTTTAAAATTGTCGTGGGCATTGGTTGTTTATCCATTCATAGCGTTTATTCTCTCCATTTCATTCAAACAATATTTGGAGACTTGAGATTTACGGACATGTGGAGGTATAAACAACACCGGTAGCTTTACTCACAAGTCCCTAAAAAAGCCCAAACAGTTCAGGCACATCTTTGATGGTTTATTAAAATCATGTGAGTTCAGTGTCAAACACTGACAGCTTGAAAATAGTTTGAGAAAGTCTCTGCACTGCCAGTTTTATTTAATGTTGTACAGGCGCAGATGAAAAGAACAGAGATGTGAAGCAGAGGCCTGGTCTTGTCTGGTGAAATTACTTTGGGACAAGGGACTTAGCTACCCACCTAACAAATTGGAAACAGGCTCACATTTGGACACCAAAACAAAATGAATATGGATTACTTTGCCTTTAGAAAAATTACTTTGAAAAAGAATAGTCAGAAAGAAAGACAGAGGAAAGGAACAGCAAAAAGACAAAAAGGGCTAACCCATGTAAAAGGAGAATTATGGTGGCTTTAACAGCTGTCTACAATGCCTTTTCTTCCTTAGCTTTCTTTCTGACAAGAGAAGAAAAACTGCACAACATCAAAGTCAAGATTTGCAAGTCTAAGAGGTGGTTTGGGAACTGGAACTGGAAGAAGGTGCAGAGAAAAGAAGACATTGTGTGGGTCCATTGTTGACAGGGGGATGTTAAGAGGTTTATGCTCGACTAACATTGTTCCATTGCTACTCTGGTTTCTGCTATGACATGTTAGACGCGCTCAGGCCTCAAGGGTTGCAGAATACGCAGAGGGGAGCAAGTGCTTGCACCAACTGACAAAAGGAGTACTGTCTTGCTGTCCGAGAGGATAGAGGTTTGTAAACCACATTGAAGGAGAATAACAAAATTAGTGGTTACAGACACATTGTTACACTCTGTGAAACAAAATATAGAAAAGTCTACCAAGATGAACACAACTGTTGATCTGTGTTTGATATGCTTGGGATAAAAAAGTTAAAGTCAAGCACATTAAGCACATTGGGGAGACCTTGGTTGCTCATACCAAGACCACAACGTCAGTGCTTACCATCAAATGTGGGCAGACTAAAGTCTAACTCAGACAACATGTATGCAATTGATATCCTATTTTGTTTGACAATGAACTGTAACACTGACAACAATGAAACCAGCTACCATGTAGTAAAACCACAAGTTCTGCTTCTGAATAAGAAATTAATCTTTGCTTGGATGTACAGACCTACCTCTTAACACAAAACTGAGGATCAGGTACTGTAATTTAAGTTCAGGAAAATATAGAAAACATGTCTTAACAACATTTTCTTAAAATAAAATAGTTATATAAACTAAGAGCATATGTGCTACGGTAGTTTTTTTAAACAATCTTTAAATTGTTCTTTTTCTCTGAACATATGATTCTGATCCCTCTTTTAATACATGGAAACACGATGTTGCTTTCCCAAGGAGTGATATGTTCTAATGTGACTAAAGGTACTACAGCTTTGAGACTCTCCTTTGGACCAGTACTCTGCACTGTGGGACTGTCCATGGTCCTGAAACCAGGAAGGCATCATCAACAGGCATTGCAAAGGAAATAAATCAGTCATCTTTGATTCCTTGACAAGGACATAGAATTATATAAAAGCACAGAGATGGGAAAATTATTATAAAGATGCCTGTTGAAGATGCTTGTTTCTTTAATGGAACTCAGTACGGAGTTTTCTTAAGTGGTGCTTCTATTGTTGTGTCTGCATTTGGATCATATTTTACAATACTTGTAAATAAAAGTTGTCTGCTTACCATCACCTACAAAATTAACTTTCTAAATGTACATGTGTTTTGTTCCAACACAGGTTGCACGCCAAACTTGGCAAAAAAGAAAATACCCTAAAGTACCTTTTACCATCATCGTTTAGAGAATCCCCACTACATGCTTAAGGCTAATTAATTTTTGTAGCTAAGTTTAGCATGCATATTTTCACTGGAATCCCATTTCTAGTTACACTAAGGAAGCTTTATTACATCATGTATGAACAGAGCATGAGTTTCTGTTGTTTTAAAACTACTAATTTGATGAAGGCAATGAAAAAGAATAAGTAACCTGGTAATACAATGGCAAGTTATAGTGTCTCATACATTTCTCATGACATTGATAACTAGATATTCTTCTAATGTCAATGACAATGTTTCTTTTTATAAACAAACCAGATAAAAGCGTGGAATAATACAGTAATAGTGAAAGTGACCAACGAGATGGTGATCTCTAATGGACTTAAGCCAATCAGTACTGATGAAACTAAATGTCAGAATGGGTTGTTTGGATAAAAAAAAAAAAAGAGTCAATAGCATTTCAAGTAGATTTCCAAGATTTTGCCTTTTATTTTTTAGGTTTGCAAGCTGCATTTTCTTACTATATTTCAGATATGCTTGCTGCAAATATATATAATGGAACATTTTTCCATGGAAAACAGGATTAATTTTACTTTACATTTTTTATATGAACACCATCCACGCAATACCTCCCACAACAGCTTTGTTTATTAGTTCAACTGTACATTCTAGATTATTTTCATTACAAAAAACTTTTAAGAGGCTCTCTATGTTTAGAAACAATAAAAGGCAGTTGGAAAACTATGTTGCAATTACATCCCCAATTAAGTTAATTCATGAGTGGAGCCAGTATGTCAGTGAACTTTGGACTAATGTCTTACATTCAGGAAACCTACCTTAAAACGGCTCAATATGGTGACATTAAAGCATCTGTTTGGGCATCTGGTTTTCTTGCTTACACACAAAGTTATCTGGCTGTAAAATGTCCTATATTCTGTTAAGTCCAAAATATGTAACCTTAGCAAATTTGATAATGTAGTGCCTTTTAGTTTAATGTTACTACTGAATGGAAGTACAGTAACATGTTTTTGAGCTGCCTATTCAGACACCTAACTTGGGTCTAAGAGGGACTTCGATGGAGATAAAGATTTCGGCACAGGAATCAAACCCTTAAGGGATTTGGTATTTTAACCCACACACGTTTCCTAAGAAGGGACTTAACACCCTCACTTTTCCATGGTTTTAAAAAACCTCTTAACTGCTCTTACTCATTTTCTCTGGACATGCTGTGTGTCTACGCCGAGGGTGCTTGCCTCCTCTCCTACTCCTGATGGCTTGTGGTTGGCCACTGCGGCCCTTTTTGTGGTTCTTCATGAGTAAACTGAACTACCTTGTTCATACAGGTGTTGGGTAATGGTAGCTATCCCTGACAATATGTAATTCCCACGTCAGGAACACTTGGCACTAAGAGTTACACATTTTCACTTTGAAGAGCTCATGTGAAGCCAAAATGTTACGTTTGTGGACTTGCTGGGGTAAAAGTATTTACTCATTATAGTTCAGTAATGCTAACTAGGACTGAAAATATGATTAATCTAAAGACACCCTTTGGAAGGTGTCTCGTTACTTACTTATTCCTCCCCTTGAGGGGAATAAATAGGTAGGGATCATCACCAAAGTTAAAAATGGCAAAAAACAAACAAAAAAACACAATACACAGAAAGCTTACATAGGTATAAGAAGATGATGTTATTTACATTTTTTTTTTTTTTACTTCCCACCAGATCTAAATCTGCCAGAGGTAATAATGTTGGGCTTAATTGTGTCTGGGGCCATTTAACTTCAGTTACAAAAACAAGGCCCATGTCTAAAAGACGTTTGAGTAGCTTTCCTTGCAGAGCAGGTTCTTTATACTTCCAAGGTGTATTCTAGTCCAGATCTCCTCATGTAAGGAGGAGAGAAGCATACACCACATAAAAAAAGGTGCAGGAAAAGTACAGTTTTGTAACTATAATTTTAGTTTCAATCTTTGTTCTTTTAACACAAAAACCCTACTGGAAGAAACCAAAGCAAAATGTTATACCCTCTATCATTAACCAGGACTCTGTTAGAGCTGATTCCCTGAAGAATCATTTGATCACGTCCTTATAAATATTTTTTGAATTTTAACCAAAATTATAACAGAAATGTAGCTCAATGGGATTTCAAGACAAAATGTCTAATATTAAAACTGATACAAGTTCTACTGCAACCAAAACATTGCTTACTATACCTTGAGCTTTTTCTCCTAGTTCATTCTTGAGATTCTTTAAAGGTGGCTTTAAAGCCCACTAACATTGTATGAGAGCAGGGTTGTATATACAAAAAGAAAAATATATGTGATAAAAACGTATGATTTTATAATGTATAATGAGTGGCAAAAAATTGTAGTAATATTTTCAGATTTTGACAGATTCAGTCAATAAAAAAATGTCCTTTCATTCATTTGCCTGTCACATAGTTTCATTCCAATTAGCCAATTAGCACACTGGCATGCCTGCTGCCAACAACACAGTCATTCTAACCACAAACCAATACTTCTTGTGCTTTGCCCTCATGAACACCCACAAAAACAACCAGAACCGGTGCAGAAACAAATAATGACACTTGTTCCAGATATCAAATACCTAAATCTATACACATGGATGTAAGCGGACATTCAAAAAGAGGCAAATGTGTAGTGGAAGTTTGCTTCTGGAACAAATTAGAATTTATTCAAACTCAGTAATGTTTCTTGTAGATACTTAAAAAGTCCTTTCCAAATCCAGGGGGCTTTTTACGCCCCACTCCAGTCTAACCACACTAACCACTGGGATTTCCATCAGCCAGGCTGCATCCTGTACTGAACAGCCAGCTATTTCAACCATCCACACCACACCACATGCTAGAACCCTGAAAAACAGAAGGGTGGGGACGGTACATGTCAACGTGTAGGACATTAGAAGAGTCTGCATAGTTTACAAATGATCATGTTTTTTTGTAATTAGTGATGAGTTAATCCATCATCAAGTATCGCCCTTTTATCCATTGCAATCTTTCCTTACAACAATATTACATAGAATGAAAAAAGTTGCCTTTATTTTGATACATTTTTACACTGACTGCTGAGAATGTGAAGATATGCTGAGCATGACAAATCAAGACATTGTAGCAGGACTCTGAATCCTGGCATTTTCTGGCCTTTGTGGTGCGTAAGTGAGAATTAAGTAGGTTAGTGTGTACATCAGGTCATAAATTAGACTACAACAGGTGTGAAGACTCCATCAATTGAGCCTTTACTGAATAACATATGAAACATAGTAGCTGTGAAAGACAATTGGAGAACAAAGGATGTGAAAAGCAGCATGGCTTGGTCTGAAGTTCCCTTGTCAGGGCAAAAACATTGTGCACTTTTTTTTTTTTTAAACAAACAACAGATATTTTAAATTACATCAACAGGACAGGCCAGTACTGTTTTCACATTCTTTTTACACATTTGAACACAGAGGAAGCAGAATATTCAAGGACTTCAAGAAACAAAGGTTCTTTTAGGATCCTTTCAGCATCACTGAAAGGTGCAAGATGCATTGTTGATATATTAGGAAGTGCTAAAAAAGTAAAGGAAACCAAGGGATCCTATTCTCACTGTCTCTAAGCTAATTTGTAATTGCATGAGCAAGGCTCATGAAGTATCACCACTGTTTCCCCTTTTAATAATCTTGTTTTTGTCAAGTAAAGCTGTACATGGTCCCTCTTGACAATTTTATGTAACCCATGTTTCAAAGTTTTGATATTTGTCTTTCCATTTTTTTTGACACATCTGCCTCCCTTTAGGATGATCTCATGTCCAGTGAGTTCTCCAGAGAAAAACAGGGACAGATAACTTTAGTAGCCTTGGCTTGTTCGAGAAAGTGGATGCTTATGAGAGAAATCTGCAGGGACACTTGCATCACACAAGATTCATGACAAAACATGCTGATGGTCTGCTTGGTCGGGCCCCAGAATTTATGGACAATATTGAATTTAAACATCACGACTCCGCTTCAAAGTTTAAGCATGCACCCATATAAATGCACTTAGTGAAGGGGGGTAATGTTTCATAGTTTCTGTTGTATCGAGTGAATTGCATGAAATCTAGGTTTGGTATAAGCTATCGCCATTATCTAAAAGCAGTTTATTCAGATGGTTTGACATATCCCCCTATCGAGGTTTTCAGGCTGCATCCAGCTGGGACAACAGAATGAGGCAGACACGGAGCATGTTAGGGGATCATTCGTTGTGGCTTGGGAATGCCTTGGATTTCCCTAAGATGGTTATTTGGTAGAAAGTTGTATGGGTTTTCCTTTTTGACAAGTTATCTCCGACAACAGTAGGAATTGGAGGACACGGGTGGATGGCTTGGTTGATAGATGGATTATTTGTTTAATTTTGGTTCTGTTTCCTTGCTTATGAAAAATAGCTAAAATAAGAAAGTAACCACCTTGTGTTAGACATCTTAACCACACATTCTTTGATTATTAATAATTAGCGGAACTAGTTTAATTCCCTGAATGTTAAACAACAAAACATTCCCAAGGAAGGTGCAAACTGATATTTGGTCATTGTTCACTACATAAATATCACATGCCAGGTTTAAAAACGTTCAGGGGAAACTGCCCAACTAAGAAGGTATGAAAACATGATTGGTACAACCTTGTAAAAAATGTTTTAAATAAAAAAGGTCATATAGAGGGCAGGAGAAAGTCATGGACTAGAAAAAAAAGACAATGCCTAATGAAATCTGCCAAGATGACTTTAAAACACCAGAACACATGGCCTTGCAACCAGCATGAGAAAAAAAAAGACAAGAACAATGCAAGAAAGTTGTCTATATTAACTGAACAAAATTAGGCTGAATTGGCAAAAATGCACAAGTCAGACCCAGAACTTATGTGAAAGAAAGCCCAAATATACTGTACTCAGTTAGCTGATGCATCAGGGGAAAAAAAGAACTGGGCTAAAACATCATCATTTTACAGCTACATGGTAACCATCTTATGTTTACGTGCACAAAATTCCTAGATGGGATAGAAATGTATAAGGAATGAATAATTTAAATGTCTCAAGTACAGTAGCGCAAAAATAAGTAATCAGACCATAATGTGTTTACATGCGCCATTTTGTAATTCAGAATACCAGGTCGTCAAATTTCCTGCAACCAGCTGCAGTAGACGTACTTCCACCTGAAAAATTAGTAAACAAGCGTAGAACTGTGTTAGTTCAGAGAGTTGTTGGCTCCTTTAATGGACCCATGCCGGGTTCTGAGAGCAGTCGAGGCAGTGTTTTATAATCAAGCTTTAGGTTTAATGTAGCAGACCATTTGTTTCCCCAATTCTTCAATATGCATCTATTCATTTCTATCTGGAAATCCGGCTCAATCCAATTAAGCTGAATTCCGAATGCTTCTTTGAGGAGCCCTTTTTCCCTGATCGGCCATAAATTCCCATTACTATCTATGTGAACATAGCCTCTGTTACCTTGAGTTGTAATGAAAATGCTGTATGTTTCAAAAACAACTTTGCATTAGAAGTGTATCTGGCCTATTAAAATTTGCCTTCGTGATTTTAAGAAGTCCCAACCCTTTCCAACCCACTTCATCACAACAATTATTCTTCATGCTGTCCATTGATGTTGTTTCCAAATGTTCATAGAAATTTTGTAAAACGGAGCTACATTATACAACATTGCTTTTGCAAAGTGACAACTTAGGATATTGTTGCTCAATCCCGCCAGGTGTTTGCTGATTTGCAGCCGCCGCTAGTCTGGTGGAGCTGTGTGGGGGAGGCATGGCAAATGTGTGCTCTGCAGGGTGAGATTTCGGCTGGTACCAAGGCAAAGCTATGGGTAAAATAGCCGCACATTGCAGATGAAAGCATTTAGGGCACCTCCAAATGGCTAAAGCCCATGAGGATAAATAGATATAATTCTCAATTAAGTCGATTTTGTGTAAGTACATTAGACCAAGCAATAGCCAATGCACGACTTCTGAGTTGTACATTAGCAATGTGCATCAACAACAAGTCATATGAAGAAATATAGAGCAATGAAAAAAATATGTGAGAAACTGCAAAGAGGTCAAAGGATCCAGAGACGTTGCATTAAAGTACACAGCAGGCCCACATGTAGAAAGAGGGAAGTTTATAAGGCGGGGTGTGAAAGACATAAAAAATAATGCTGCAGAGGGATCAGATTTGTTTTCGATACTCTACAGCATCATGGGACTTAACGTAACAGCCCAAGCATTTAAAATTCCACCTGAAAGTTAATTTTTATGGGCTCCAACAGCACTTTGCAAAACTATGTAACCATTAAAGAAATAAAATCCTTATTCTTATCAGTGTCACTATTATTGTAACCCCAAAATGTAATTAGGGGTGTTTGCTACAATTTGCTGAAGCGGACACATTGGCTGGGTTTTTATCACCATGCTTAAAGTTAGCTAAGCTGTTTTGGCAACATCACTGTTTCTTATTTTATCTAGTTTCACAAATCATGTCCATCTTAAGAACACACATTTTATATTGCACAAACACATGCTTGAATAACACATGACAGAACCAGCCTGGAATCACATTCTTCATCTATGATGACATTTGGCTCACTCGGACAATCTTTCATCCAAAACATCCTTGGAAACCCGGAGGTCATTTTTGCCTCACCGCTAAAAAGAGATGCGGTATTCGTTGTACCGATATGCCAGATTGCCACTCACAGAGTGTGTGAGTGAGAGTGAGGTAAGAGCACAGATTAACCACGGTCGATGATTAATACAACTTGACTTACTGACTTACTGTGAGCAATTATGGCCATGTCTTTTCTCAAGCTTGACTTTCACTCATTGTGAAACACATGGGGGTCCTGGAACATGTGCGTACCACATACACACGCTGCACACACATGCCACCAGCCCACCCTCCACTCCACCTTAAAACCACAAAGGGTTAAATATAATCAATCTTCTTTAACAATGCTGTCAAAGAACTGTCTGAGAATGCTGACAGGACCACTCCGATGGCTGCTGCGCGTTGATGACTGTGTGTGTGTGTGTGTGTGTGTGTGTGTGTGTGTGTGTGTGTGTTTAAGCCTCTAAGGACAGCATTTTAATGTACTGCTCAATGTAAACAAATTCCTGTGTTCCATTTAACAAAAGCCGTAAAAGAATGTATACAAGCAAATTAAAGCGTCACAAAATGTTTGCAGAAGCTTCTATTTATCCACTCTGTTGAAAGAATTATACTATCTGAGTACTTCTTGTTTCTGTGGCATGTAAATTCTGTTAAAGAGTCTGACTAGATCCATGCATTTAATATGTTGTAATTTATAAAACTTTTATTTCATGCAAGAAAATCTAAACTTTAATTGACAATTTTGTCTGAATTTCAATACTATTCTAGACCTGCTGCTACTATTAGGGATTTACAGTTGTCCAAACAAGCTAACCAAAACCACAAACATGTGATCAATAAAAAAAAAATCCAAGCCTCTGAGAAATCCATATGAACATGCATGTGTGAACTACCTGAGCAGACTTGTGTGATCTCCAGCTGTACTGGTGACTGTGAAGGCTGGCCAGCAGAACATTCTCATCTGTGTCCACCTGGCCAAAGCGCAGAGTCTCATTTGTGTCATTACAGATCACATAGTGACTGTAGAGCAGCTCCTCTGCATATTGGTTCCCATTCTGTGAATAGGGGGATAAGTTTGGTTATTTTAGGGATGGGATGAAGTAAATCACACATAGACTTTTCACTTCACATTACAGTATATTAGGAAGACACTGGTTGTATAGTAATCATTTCACTTTAATGTTTTCTCATTTTTTCACACACCTACATGCAAAACGCTTGGTGCGACAGCTACTACCACACATTGCTCAAACCCACCATAACCATTGTAAAAGGTAGCGGTGGCTGCAATATGCTGTGGAGAGTTACTGTAATAATACTGCAAGAATCAGAGACAGCAAAACCCTTTAGCCTACTAAACAGACAACTGATAAAATGTACACATATACATCACACATATGTTTGGAATGTTCTGAAATCGATTGCAATTTACATTTAACAATGTGTTGAAATGAGTCTGATACAATCCAACTAATTTTTGAAACATTTTTGTGTCTAGAAATGTAGATGGCGTAGGAGTTTTAAGATCCTGGTGTCTTGTTAATGAGAAACATTTGGAAAAATGCAAGCAGGAGCGATCCATTGGGGGTTACTGCACAGAAATGATCGGCCTGGTCGGCTGTGGTGATAAAAAAGTTGACCGAAAAAGCTAGATTCCTTTTTTCCTACATAATAAACATTCTAACACTCACTTATGGTCAAAATATACTGACATTGACCAAAAGAATGAGGTCTCAAACACAACGGCAACATTGAACTAAGCCTGGGAGACATGGGTAACAAACAGAGAGCTCTGACTCTCTGTCAGTTGAGCTGGCTCAGGTATCTCAGATCTACATTGGGTTTTTTAAGAAACCTCCTTAATGTTCTTGCCTTGGTATAAAACCCAATTAGGTTTGGGTGAACTCTGAAGAGACGTTTGGTAGTAATGAGTATCAAAACAGTCATTTTGTGTCAACTTTTTGTGATAGGATGTAATGTTACAACTGATTGCGGCACACGGGAAAAGTACATATGTGCTAACGTCCAGAGAAAAGATTCATGCTTATTTGTTGTAAACTGCATGTGCTGTCAAACTGCTTAAAAAAGGAACTTGATCACAAGTGTGGGCAAAGTTTAGACAAATTGATGTCAATGAAAACATAATTTGTAGGTCTGGTGGCAAAACATCTTATGTGATGAAACACAATGCAGATCATTGACAGTGCTCCATGTTTGACTGCAATAAGAGCAGAACTGAGACCTCTGCCTGTGGGAAGTACAGAGTGCCCTAGCTAACAATCTTCATCCCATGACTCTGCTTTATCCCAATGTACTTAGCACTGAGTCTGTTGCTTCAACAGATAAGTTTATGCAAGTTAATATGACCCTTGTAAAAGGTCACGCTAGACCTAGGTAACGATACGTTTAAGAATATAGCGTGTAGCTTTATTTTATGGCAATTTACCTAAGCTAAATAAAAAGATAAATGACATCAAATAAGTAGTCATGCATTGTGTGTCAAAAAATTTTGGGATCTATTCTACATCTTTTTTTCACCAGAGGAAATTGTAGCCAATGGGATGGTGCCCAGCCCTCTAAGGTTAGAGGTTTGAAGCCTTGAAGATGGCACCATGTCACTCATACATTAACCTTTCATGCAAACAATGAGAGCTCCTTTAATGAAAACACAAATATAAGAACGTAGCAGTGTGTATCAACTCTATAATACCAAATAATAGTGCGCATGAGTTGCTGCTGTTAATATTGAGTTTTTATTTATTTAGCTCCTTCTCTATGGGGTCTCTGTTGCACACCCACTACTCCGGACTCAAACGTAGCAAAAAACAGCTTCTCAATCATTACTCAAATATGCTAACAAAGAAAACAATAATCTGGCTAGCTCTCTCTGCTGGTTTAAAGAGGCTGGTTGAAAAATCTCAGACTTTGACTGCCAAGCACGTTCAGGATCCTAGGGTGGTTGGTTGTTCAGATGGAAAACGGATGGGAAAGTTTACACCACTTAAAAAACAATTGATGATGGATGTGTGTGTGTGTATACGAGTCAGAGTAAAATATAGATGGGACAGCTGCAGCAGTGAGTTTAACAGCATTTCCAGTTTTATAGTGGAACACATTCTGTGCCCTTTTGAATGTGACACTGCGATTTACAAACTTCCTGCTGCCATCTTAAGATGCCATTGCTAAGCCCACTCTCAGACCATATCGTCTTTCTGCCCTGATTCACAAGCTAATGTGATACACTTATCAAAAAGCTTATTTTAATAGTCTTGCTCACTCTTTAAGTATGTAGGGTCTTAAAAGGGATAAACACCAATATGAAGAAATTTAACATTTAACTCATAAATCTTGTAAAAGAGAACAAGATGACAGCTTCTTCCTCAGACAATGTACTAAGCGGCATCATATTAACCCTAACTTTAATCCAGTTAGACTCCAAGCCATAGCTGTAGGGCCCTAATAAAAACAAAAGGCACACAAAACTGTCGGGAAAACTGATAGTTAACAATGGCCACCTTACAAGATAAAAGACATGGAAAATGAGATGCTGTCAGTGTTACAGTAACATTATAAACAACAAACTGACTCAGATTTAATCTACAAACACAAGAGATGCTTGTCTAAAAATTTCAAAAGTACGATGGACCTATAATACAGCCAAGAACCTAATATGTGCATTCTTTTGTTTCCAGTTGCAAACAAATCCTGGAATTACTGAAGCATGGGAATGAAAGAGAATAATTATAAAATTATTAAGAGGAAAAATTCTTGTTGCATATGGATCAGCCCGTGACTGGTCTGTGAGAAAGCGCACTGTGGAAATACTACTGGGCTATTGTGTGGCTCTCCACCAAAACAACTGAGTTAGGAACTGAAGGGAGCAAAGACTGAGAACGGCACTGGGGACAAACAGTTGAAAATGGAGGCATGGGGATGCAGCAAATATAAAAACAAAAGAAAGATTCCAACAGTTTTTTATTTTGTTTTTTATTTTACAAAACCTCTGGAATTGTTCTTTACTCCATTTGAGTAAGGATTTAAAGGTTACAGCAATAAAACAGGCCAGCCTCGAGCTTTCATGTTATGGTGAAAATCATAAATTGATGCTGATAACAAGAATTTGGCGCATGCAAAATGATGGAAACTGATTTCATTTGAAGAACTATGTAATGCCAATATCACCATTGAACACTTAGTGACTTTATGTCAGGTTCATAAAAAGCGTTTTTTACTACCATTTACTGCGGTTCCTCTGGAAGATTTCCATTTCTTCTGTTTGTAGTGGTCTGTTATGTCTATTCCTGTGTTTTATGGTTGCAGCACAATTTTTAATTAAGATATCTGCTTTATTTCAGTGCCGGCCCTGAAGGTCACTCAATCACAAACCTGCCTGTTGGCCTTGATCCAAAGAAACAGAGACATTATTGCTAAAAGATGTATTTTTGTCGCAGACGAGAGACAATCGTTTAACATATCTGACAACTACTAAATAAAACTTTATTATTTTAATAAATCAAACCTTTGTTTATAAAAAAGAACGGGTCCAAAATAATTAACATTGTGTTCAGTTTGAGTTTAGCGGCACCCTCATTTGTAAATTACAATTTGTAAGCACATTAAACATAACTTGGCCAATAGAGTATATAATCCTTCATCTTTTTACAACTGCAATTAATGTATTAGAGATCAGTAGGTACAGTCCTGAAAGCCAGCATTTGTTTCCACAAAAATAGTTAGGTTGCAACACTCAAAACGAGCCCCAAGTGGCCTTTTACTTTAACTCTAGCAACAGTCTTAAGTTTTATTTATGACTAAAATAACCAGAATAAATAGGGAACAATGACTTGTGCTGCCATGACGCCGCTGATCAAAGTTGACAAGTCAGTAAACAGTCAGTCAAGCTTCAGTGATGTCATTGAGTGAAAACCAAGGTAATAAAGTTCAAGCCAGAACAATTATTTCATACTGTATTTTTATACAGCTTGTGTAATTTTATTTTCCACAGGTAAAAGACCACAGCTGTTTCGAGAAAAACATCGGCTATTGTTTTCTTTTACCTAGCGCTCAGTTTCTGCACGCATGTAAAATCCTGGGAGAAACTTGTGTCTCTAGAGGCCAGTATATGAGTCAGCACAGCTAAGCAATGGAGAGCTATGATACGGGATCTAAAGCCTGCGTGTGTGGTGTGTGTGTGCCTATTGAAGTGTGTTCAGTGAATAAACATCTGGGTGGGGAACTAGGCCCAGATGAAGTCTTGGCAGGTGTCACCACTCAAGTTTTACCATGTTTTCATGGGCATCACTTCACACACAAGTATCCTGGCTACCAGAAACGGTGTTGAGAGCTGGGATCTGGGAAATGATGAGGACCAAACCCGGTATCCTCACAATTTACACCAAAGAGAAAGGCAATTCCCTTCTGAAATTTGTATTAATGCTGGCGTGCAACCTGAGCCAATCTCATGGAATCCACTCTGTTTGTCAAATTAACTCATATTTCATCTGGGACAAAAGGCAGATATGTTCTGATTGTGCACACATATTTAAACGATTTCTAATGGTTTCTCTAAGTGCCACATGGTGCTGTTACAAAAGCCTTATTTCCAAGCCAAAAAATTAATTAAAAATAGTCATAAGGCAATATCCAAACCTTTTCCTAACTTTCTAAGTCGTTCTAATATGAATATCTAGAAATTTAAATCTAAACCTTAGAAACTACATTTGACTGGCCAAACAAGAAATTAACAAGTCTCCCTAGATTCACTTTTAGTCATTTACAGATTCTAAAAAAAGTGGATTCTAAGCTTTTTAATCATGTAAATCACATAGAAATCGAGAAACAAAACAAAGTAGACATGGCACTTTAATATTAGCCCTTTCAAAGTGGGAGAAGAATTGTCCCAAAAGCAGATGAGTAAGCTGGCTGTGTTAAAGAAGACTGTTCACTTACATTGCTTTTCAATCTGCCCACTCCTCAGCATTGACTGTCAACTCGTTAAAACAGGGCTTTTTAAACTCCCTTTTTGTTCAAGTTCATGAATGTCCTACATGAGAAAAAACTGCCCACTAACAAACTATTGAATTAATAAATAGCTGCCTCTGCATTGGCCAATAACCAATAACAGAAGCGTGTGAACAGCAAAATAAAGCCTGCTGTGTAACAAGTATCCTGTAAACAAGCTAAATTCAAACACAATGTTTACCGTTTTAAAAATATCCAAACTGCCACTTGACACGAGTAATACATTTGTTTACAGTTTTTAAAATGGTTTGAAAGTAGGAGTGCACTTATTGTTACGTGATGGGAAAATGTGCTTTGGTATATTTGTAAGTTGTTCTGTGAAGCACAGCAACAAAGGTGCATGAGCTCCTGGGGAAGAGGAAACTGGAGGCAACTGGTCAGCTGACAGAAATGAACAAACCCCTCACAGGTTTGCATCAAGAAGCTAAGCACATGTAAGCTCAGCATGTAAGGCTGCAAGATCAACCTACAACCTACTGTTTTGGTATCTTTTTTACGTCCTCAATCAAAAAACATGTTTTAAGGGATGAATGAAAAAAGATACAATTCTACGGTCATTCAATTCCTTCAATTATCAACATAGTAGACATGACTGAGATTAGAGTTCGTCTCCACCGATAAATGTGTTGTAAACAGTACCTGATGCCAGCTGAGCAGTGCCGTGTCCATGGTATGGATGGCATACTGGCTAATGTTGAGGAACACTGGATCCACAAACACATTCACATCTAAAGAGCTGGTCTGGGAGCAGGTGATTGCAGTGGCCTGTCCCTAAAAAGGAAATCAAAAAAAGTTTCAATCAACATTCTTTCATTTTTTTGCTGACCAATCAATAGCAGAGTTTATTGCCGAGCTAACTTGTAGTGCACAAGACTGGAGAAGCTGCAGGTGGGTTAGGTTTCGGTATTCCAGTAGTTTGCAGTCCAGCTGTGTGGAAAAGCTTATCTCCTGACAGTGGCGGGGTCCAGTGTTCCACTGACGCATGAAGACCTGGGGCTGCCGAGAACCAATCACCATGAACTCTTGTTCTTGAGGTAACTTTCTGTCTGGCAGGAAGGGATGAAGTTTCCTTGACGGAACTGGACAGAAAAACATTTTAGGTCATAACTCCTAATTGAGGTAAAAAAATCTAGTTGTTTAAAGGGTTGTGAAATAAAGTCTTTCCACAGATTTTTACAGTCTGTGTTCACTATAAGGTGAAATACGAGAATTTGTGTTGGAGCACTGTTTATTCCACCCTACCTGTACCCAGCTGCTCAAGGTGGTGGTGGAGGTGAACTTCCATCTGTCCTAGTTGTAAGGACAAACCCAATGAAGGTACAAACCAGGGGGCGAAACAGGAGTCCACACGGGTACAAGCTGCCAGTGCCATTGGGGAAACCAACTGATCACATGGGAGCTGGGACCCACACTCACTATCTGAACTGGAAGGACGAGAAATCGTGATTCAGTAAAAAAGCTAATCCTGATGATGGTAAATGGACTTAGCGCTTTTCAAATAATGGCTACAGCCACATTCACACCAGCACACAAATTTATACAGATCAATGTCGGACCTACAACCTGCCGATGCAAGACGAGTATTCTGCAGACTGAGCCAAAAGACTGTATGCTGATATCGATCATGATAATGACACACTGCTTGATCAACATGAATATACTTTCAGTTATATTACTTACACTGCAAAATCACAAAAGCAGAAATATTTTTGTTTAGGTTCTGTTGCAAACATATTCTTATCAAGACAGATTTTTCCACTTGTTTTCTTTATGTTTTGACTTGTTCTAAATCAAATGAAACACCAGAAACTGGACAAAAATACTTTGTATATTATATAATATTATGTTTTTGCACAGTAGAAAGATAAATGTTATTTACAGCACTCACTATCACTAAAGTTTGCTATGTTCATCTGTAAAAGAAGAGGAAAAAGATGGCATTCATCTTTCAAACATTGTGTGAGACCTAGAATCCCTATTGAGGAAAACACAAGGACTTTTCAGAAAACCTGGTATGAAGTAGACAATACCGTAGAGAGGGCCTCCTTACTGTCCAAGGTTGTTAGGTAAATTATTACAGCCACAGTTTCCAGGAAAACCCCTTGGTGGACATTAATTGCACGTCATGGTTGATGATGTTGAACTGGAAGTAATTGAAATGAGTGACCATTTGTTCTATAATTTGCTGCTACCATGATCCACTTTAAGAGAAAAACTCTGAAGAACTGAAAAATGCAGGTCCAGCAGGGCGCACTTTAAAAAGATAACCATCATATGTTGACAATTTTCATTACTTCCAGTTGGCAGGGTAGCCAAGTTATTTTTCTGGTGGAAACTGAAGTATGGCAGATAAAATGAGGGAGTACGGAAAGGGGAATCAGTTTTGATCAAAAAAGACAAATAATTTAAACATAAAGTAAATGTATTGTTTGGGTTATGATTATAATGAAATACAGATGTTTGTTTTACTTCACACACTATATGGTCCTGAAGAGAGTTTTGTTTCTGCTTTTAGATCATTTTTTCCTTCCGCCCCATTTGTTTTCTGAAGTCGTGTAAATCATACAAAATATGGGTTTGGCACTTCTTTTACACAAAAGCTTCTCGAAGTCCCAAAAGGAAGCAAAAATGGAAAAGAAATAAAGACTGAAGTATATTAAGAAATGGAAAAAATGCTAGGCTAAAATGTTTTAGAGACTTGTCTAAACCCCAGAGGTGTAACACAAAGCTAAGGGAAACACAAGGGAGATGAGTGGAGAAACCAGTGGCAGCAAGAAGAATGAAGTCAGAACATTCTCAGTGAATTGTTAGAGCTTGGTAAGATCCAGCCCTGCCCAAACCGGGCTAAGAAAGGCCTAACAGCTCACTAGCAAACCTGAAGGGGGTTTGACTCGTGCTTCCCATGAGCTTCCCCTCGATTAGATACACTCAAGGTAACCAGGAAGGAATCCGGATGGGCCCTGACAGGCACTTGGTGTGCTGGGAAATCTCATTAGGCCTATCTGAACGCCTTCCAACTCCGCTCCCTGCTCCTGCACACCAGATGTGGGGTGAGGGACACATTTTAGATCTTTGTGCTCTGCAGTCTTCGAGCATTCGGCCTCTGTTTTCCCTCATACCCGGTGGGAACAGAGACTGTAGACCCACACACATACCTGATATAGGTTTTAAAAGACTCTTTGTAAGGTTCATTAAAAATAGCTAGAGATGCATATAATAAATATATTTGTACTTTTTCTATTCTTACTCACTCCTGTTTTTGCCAGGGCCGTAACAACATGTTTTTTAGTGTTTTAATACTCATAATAATTACTTAAAATGAAGTACAAGGAAAGACCTTCGCAGTAAAACATGAGAAACAGGAGCAGCTTTTCCATTATTATTTCTTTCAGAGTATGCAAGAGGACCGAAATAACTTCTCCTACATATAATCATAGTTTTAACCATAAAAACAGAGTGTGCCTCACCTCTGCTCATCTCCTCCTTCTCCATTATGGTTGAGCACAATCCTCCAGAGGTCCGAGGCCACCAGCTCCTTCTGCTGATCAGTGAGGCTGAGACTGGGCAGCTGCAGCTGGCAAGCACAGCTTTCTGACAGGCTGAACTCCCGGTATGGGACAAAGGCCTGCTGGATCTCGTCCCAGTACTCCAGACCGCATGGTACCTGAAAACCATAAATTGGTAATTTACATAACTTTCAAAAGCAACTTTTAAAAGTTAATCATATTTGAGGGTTTTGATTTTCTTAATGATCACTGTTTTTTTTTTTTTTGAGAATGTAAATTTGTCTTCCATAGCTATATTAATCATATAAATTGATTTTATCCCAAACATCTTATTTTTCTCAGGAATACCTTTTATGCAGTTAATTTTCCAATTAAATAAAATTTAGCACAAAAAAAAGTATCCCTTTAACTATTTATAAGCATGAATCTATACCAGTCAAAGGTTACTGAATGTCTGGAAAAACAGATCACGAGTTGGTAACCTAATGGTTTTAAACACATTGCAACATTTATTAAATTAGCTGAACATGCAACTCCTTAAGCGTGGTCTACCGTTCTTTCTTTCTTTCTTTCTTTCTTTCTTTCTTTCTATTTCCATCTATACGGAAAACCGTTAAAGCTGACATACAGTTCAGAGGGATGACTAGAAATACCCCAGACAATTGTTTTTGAAGCAAAGATCCTAAACTGAGTATTTCAAATGTTAATCTTAAATATAACCATTGCTACTCATTAGTAACAAGTGAGTTGTTTGTACACTTGCAGTTATACTCTGAATACCAAAAACTGCAGAGGACTGCTGAACTTCACACAGTCTCTTATAGGAAAAGATTTTTTAAAATGAAGACAAGTTAAAAGGGTTATGGGCAGATATCTTATCCGCAGTAAAAACCTTTCCCAATGGTGGGATTAGTTGAATCTATGCAAACAGCTCAGAGTGACGCCTGGACCAAAGCTGGCGTTTACTGCTTCATAATAACTTGTATCTTAAAACTTTCAGTGTTTTTCTTTTCCTCTATTAAACAATGTTTTCTCAGCCCCTAAACCCAGGTCATATTTGGTAACAGGATAGATCAGTGGGAATAAAATCCTTCCTGTGACTAAAACCTACTGAACAGAACATCTAAACCAGTTCCAATCAAAATAGTCATCTAAAACAGTGTAAAACCTAATAGGCCATTAGATTATTATTATTGTTGTTTTCTTTTAACACCATTCCACCTTCAATCAAACTAATTATTCTACCTGGAAACAATCAGTGTGCACTCAATGTGAATTCAATAAAGAAAGATCATTAGGGTTGCCTCAACTATGGTTAGATGCCCTATTTAAAAAAAAAAATCAACATATTTCTAATCTAGTCTAAGAATCGACAGCACTTTAACAGACGACCACCAACATAATAGGACTGCAGCTGATCTTCGCTATTGGGCCTGATTCCTAATACTTGACAAGCATATGACTGAACCAGTTTTCCCACTGAACAACAACTTCTGCTCATGCGCTCTTTTAAAGAAGATGTGATGAATCTTTGGGCCCGGTGCCAAAATGAACTTAAATGTCTCCTGTTCTGCCGTGTGAACCAAACCAGCTTCTCACATTCCCCATGACCACCTGCACAACTTTGCTACTGATGGATCAAAAGTGGCAGAACACTCCTGAAAAAAACACCTGAAACACAGCAGGCAGAAAGTCATGAATAAGTGTGTGTGTGAGAGGGTTAACAAGTGAATTGCTCACCACAGGTGTAGAGCTTTTTGGACAACTACCAAACTTTTAGGAATGCCCTAGTATTGTGTGTGTGTGTGTGTCCATTTGTCAGACAAATGAGGTAACTGGAAGCTTACATCATGGATGAACTGTCATACAGGTTTTCCAAGAATCAACTCCTCCTAATTGTACCTGACAGAGTTGTGCACCCGCAATCCCAACACTGAGCCACCAGAGCGGAAACTCACCGAAATCCCTTTTGAGAACTCCCAGAGCTGGTTTGCTAAAACGCCACACATGCTTTCCCTCCACACCTGTGATAGCCTATACGTATGACGACATGCAGAAATAGATATTTGAGGCATATATGGTGCAGCGAAATAAGTTTGCATTGCTGAATGTGCGTCATTTTCCTGTCCACCTTTGGCTCTGGCAGTGGAAACAAGGTTGAGATGAATGACAACCAAATCATGGTTGGAAGGAAGGTTTGGAGGGTGAGCACACCTGTCAAACATCTAATAGATTGTTTATCCTAGAGACTATTCCATGTTCAAGACAAAGGAAATCCTATGTGTATACACAGGTGTGTGTTTGTATGCAAGTAGACGGCTCAGGGTGGCCAGTGTGACTTTCATCTGCCTGATTGTGTGTGTACCTTATCGAAAAAACAATATGCAAGTCAGAATAGCTGACATTCTCCCATCTGGACGAGGACAATCTGTTTTCCTCAAACATTCAACAAAGTGAGCCTGGCAGCTAGACCTTGGGCAGAATATCAGTCGATGTGATGAGCGAAATGTTTTGGGTTTCATTTTCTGAGGGTGGTTCAAAGGCCTTGAACACCGAGTTGAGGAATTTTTAAGTAGTTAAATATTCCAAACTGTGTACAAATATTTTACGATTCAGAGGTGTTTGCAGCTCACATAAATCTTTCCATTGCTGACACCCAGCTCTGTTTAGGAAAAACTACAATCTAAAGCCCTATGGAGATTTTGTTTTTTGGGTCTGTTTGAACAGTCCCGGCTTCTCAGAAGGTTAACTAAAGGCAGGAACTCTAAAGAAAATATACCACAGAAAGAAATTATTTCAGGTCCCGAGTTTGGCCGAAGTGTGATTGCTGCTAAAAATTCAAAAATGTTTCTGCAACTGAAGACTCCCTAAGCTCACGCTGAGACTGCAGTTGCTGACAACCACAGCACCGTGTGCCATTACTTTTATTAACATTATCAACACTGCTATTATGTGATTTCATTGATGCCTATATGCCTAAAGAAATCCACAGCGAGCTCCCTCTTATCAGCTAGAAGACTAATTGAATTGACAATGTCTTGAGCAAATGTTTATTCAGCAAATTCAATGAAAATTGTTCTGAATGTGACTCCAGCTATGCTGTCTCATATGGGTTGATATACATTAACATTAATCAGTGTGGAAAATCAAGAATAAGCCCATGCTGAGATCTTCAAGCTGTTATTTTTGTTCTTGTATTCCTCCCTAAACTGGAGAAGAACTTGTCGTTTTTAGTGGATGAGGTGTAGAAACTCCAGATCAAATTAACCACATGGAAAGTCTTTTATTTTTATAGTGCATTAGTTGAGACTAATTTGGGTCTGCTTGAGCACTGTCCTTCCAACACAATAGTTATCTTGGCTATAATACCATTCCGCTCATTCTGGTTAAATATGTTTATCTGAAGTGACATATCCCACAACCTGAAATCAGAATGAAACTCCTGTAAACAAGTAGATTATCTCCACAAACTGGATTAAGAAAAGCATGTATCCATGAAAATGGAAAGTAGTAAGAGTGGTGGTGGAAGCGTGTTTCTCAAAGAACATGATAGAGAGAGCAGCTCCAGAAACGGTAATAGCTGCAGGTTGCTAGATCATCACTGGACATTTTTATGACATCTTTGTCAGGCCAGCAGGACCTTGACAGCATCCGATTCTAGCAGTCACATGAAAGGCAATCCTAACACTGTTATGCATAAAGTCAGCGGTCAGGAAGCAGATGCTATGAAGTTTGTCTGAAAAAAAAATCTGATCCATTTGGAAACTTGAACAGTACGTGAATGTTAGCCCATTTGCACACTGAACAAAGATGGTGTGGGTCAAAGTCGTTCAAATGAGAACTGAGCATACTTCTATAACCCCATGTTGTTGCTCTCTTTTTAGTGTCTTTTATCTTCTATTGTTTTCCAAACGTTGGATCTGGTTGATATAGCCAATGTTTACTCCAATGCCAGCACATGATTCTTGAACTTGAACACTCAACAGGTGGAAACCCTAACGAGCCAATTCCCGTGATATTCCTCCCTTTGTACCGTATACGAAAAAAACAGCAAGGGCAGTAATATGACATTAAATAAAGTAAGGTGGCTTGAATATCCCCTTTGAGATACTGGAATCAGTTGGAAAACCACAACTATTTAAATGCAGGAAATCTTGATTTTAGAAAATGTTCATACTATCTGCCCTGGGGAGAAGCAAGCAGCAAGGCAAAGAGTGAAACCCCCATTCAGCCGCTCTCCTGCTCATCTATTACACATGACTGAAAGAAGAAGTACAACAAAGACAGAGAGGCATTGATGGGAACGACAAAAACAGAAACACATGTGACAAGGAGGTTAAGTGGCAAAAAAAACCTCATTTTCCATTTAACTGTTCACGTGCAACGCATCTGTCTCACTTATATGCCGTCAAAACATACTGTCTAAATGACAAAGAATGATCAGACAGTTAATGCTAATTTCCTCTCCCTTTATTACATATTGTCTCTCTTTCTTTACCTTTACAGTCTTCATTTCTTCACAACTATCAGTTTCCACCTCCAAATGGCTACAAGGTAATTTTATAGGCCTGTGAAATTCTGTGAGCGCTGTCTCTTACGCTTCAGGTTCCTTGTCTGCGCGGACAAGATGTTAAATATATGAAATTCTGTGGGAGCGAAAGTGCAGCTACTGCTGGGTGTGGATTTTTATGTACTCTTTCTGGTCATTTGTAGACCTTCTATAATATCAGAGGAAAAAAAGAACAGTCCTACTAATGCTAAAAATAATATGAATATAAAGGGGGTAAACATCTACAATATGAACTTTGTATATGTTTATTGCTTTTCCTGATTCAAAAATTTGAATTGTACAGTTTGATGCAGTTTGGAAGTGATCAGACGTATAAACACAGAGCAATCATAGAATAATAAACTGGGAATACTGGGATTGGATGGCCCTCAGGTTATTTTCATACCAACTTTACTGTCAACGTGTGCCTGTTAATCTTCCGATGATTATTAAATGTGTCTAAACTGAGTGATCCTAGTGAACAACTTTAGTCTGTTAGGTGACCAAGAACCAGATGGTGACTCTGTTAGACCTCTCTAGCGTTGTTCTTCCTTAATAAAGGGAACTTCCCATCTGGAGTTCGCCGAAAGAGCCCTTAATGCTCATCCTTTAGGGTTTACCAGGACTCTTCGCCTGGAGTAGATGTTGTGCAAACCAATCCTTCACAAGGTTGTGGGGAACACTACAAATCTTTGACTGGAGTGGTGTGTTTCAAGTGAGGTCAGTTGGCTCTATGAATGTTAATGCATTAAACTGGCCCAGTCAAAGTCCAGATCAAAAATCCATTGAGAATATGAAATTTATTTCCAATTTTACTAGCAGTTTAGTTTAGTAGTAGTTATCTTAAAGACCTTACCCTGTGATCTCATAACAAGGGAAGTTCGTCCCGCCGTTGATTATAAACTTCAACAACTAGTAGTATTATTTATTTATAATGTTCTTACTTCTCAATCACAATATTACAAATTTCCCTACTCGGTTAATGTTACCATAAAACAAAAATCCTTTAAATATCTGCTTCTGAATCCCATATTATGTGCTTTCAATAATAGATGTGTGCCTGGAGTATCATCTTTTCAGCACCATAACATTTACGCTCCCACTACCTTATTCCTTTTAACAGTCTTGTCACATGTAATAATTCTTTGACGGATGACAAGAGCAGAAAGATATGCAAACCACATGTTAATCAAACCTCGTTTCAAACTCTCCTGCTGCTGTAATGCCCACATTCACAGAAAAATGTTTTATTTGGTTTACCTTCAGGTATGAGCTGTGAGTGTACACAGAGCGTGAAGAAAATGAATAGATACTTTCTAAATGTTGCTGATTTTGTTGTGTATATCGTACACTCATCAGCCAGAAAAAACAGAGTCAAACTGAATCTATTTCAAATCTCCATTTTAATCATCTGTCACATCTCATATTTTTTCCATACGGAATCTTTATCTCTTAGACTCTTCTTACCTGTTATGACTCACATTACACAACTTAATCTTGTCCTTACCATCTATCACTACATCTTCTACGACTCCCACTTCTAAGCAAATCTGCTCCATTTCCTACTGTAACCCAATCTGTGGCCAATCAGCCAGAGGCTTCAGCGTTTAGTTCCCTGCAGTCTTTTCAGCTGCAGGGGCCTCGCTCTAAAGTCACACAGCTGGAGCACCTTCCAGTGTCCTGCCTCTCTTGGGCCGACACGCATAAACACAGTGAACATCTGCAACGTAGGTGGAATGACTGTGGGAGTCCGAAAAAGAAAGAGGGAGATAAGCGATGATGGAAAAACAGAAGGAACGGAATGAGAAAATGTAACTTTAACAATAAAGTTAGATTATTTTGTGTAAAAATGGCTATAAAAGAGCTGAAAAGGCAATGACATAAGGTCATTTTCTATGAAAAATAAGAATGGTAATAAAAACATTAATAAGTGATCCTTGATAAACAAAAACTTGCTTTTATGTCGTTACTACTTAACTCTCAAACCTCTTGAGAAACATTATATGACTGCAACAATGTGCCGTTTTATCCTAATCTACTTTTTATTACATTTTTAATGAATTCTTGTATCATATCACAACAGCAGATGTGGATAAATCATTTCTTGGGCTACAGCTGCTTCTTATAAATAAAGCTGAATTTAGCAACAACAACGACATAAATCTAACAATAAAAAATGGCATATATTATTTTGAAAAATGTGATTTACATACAGCAGGGTGGGAAGAAAGACAATGATATAAATGGAAGATGTCTAACTGTTGCTATGACGACGTCACGTTACATCTTCATAGGGGAAAAGTATAAAGAGGAATTTAAAAAAACAAATTGGGTTCGGTGCTTTACTCAAAATAATTATCTAGACAGTGAAGCAGTGGGTAGAAGGACAGCAGATGAGTGATTGGAGGAAAACAAGGAAGTTTTAACCCCCACCGAGGCCCCGCAGGCTCAGTAGCTGCAACAACCTGCCAAAATATAACCTCATCTGGGGTTGAAGGCACCTGGCTACTCACACCAGAGCATGGAATGACTTCCACAGCTGTCTGAGCATGTATTACAAGTTTGGAGACACAGCAGAGGTCTCGGTCATTCAGTAACAGGATTCCTGACAAGGGAATCACGATGGCATCCAGCCCAGATCTAAAACCGTTTACTTCTCTTGCAGTGCAGGTGATTTTAGGCAGGGACCGGGGAGAGAGAGATGTGTGGATTCTCTTCTCGTCTTACATCGTATTACCCCAACAGAGCAGCAGACATCCCAATTGAGCTGAAGTAATAAAGATAAACATGCAACATGTAGCTGCCTGATAAATCATCAGCCTTGCGCTGATTGGAGTTGTGTAGTAAATAAGATCTGAGGCTCGTTTGAAAAACAGAAAGAGAAGATATTGGTTTGTGTTATCGAAATATGTGAGCTCACACTACCTGTAGGACATCTCCCAGGTCAGCTGTGCTTATTTCAGGATCCTCCGTGGTGTTAAAGGGGACGGGTGTTATCCTGACAAAGGTCAGGACACGAGGTTCAGGGTATCTCCACAGCATCATCCCGGGGCTGTCGTCTGTCTCGCTGTAAAACACCACCTCTTGGGGTCCAGGCAGTTTCTTTGATCCTGAAAGAGAACAGGCTAACAATAAGAGAAACTGAATGGGATAAAATAAAATAAAAATGGCACAGGGTTTGGTATTTTCTCAAAATGTTATCAATCTAACATTGGAAGTTAACATGAAAGTCACTTTTTTTCACAAAAGCTTCATTCTTCTGCATAAAAATAATCTTTGCAGACTGAAAAACTGTTAAAGTTTGACTCAAGAGACAAATGCAAACATCATAACACCATCAATCACAGGTATCCCTCTGGTAAGCATACAAAAGGTTTGGAACATCCATAACAAACTCCTAAAGCCTACCTAAAAGAAGCTTAACAATGTCCAGGCTTTGTATGCGAATGAGTCCCATTTAAAGTACCATTTTTATTATTATTTTTTTTTTTTACAGATTTCCAAAAGCTAGAAACTATTTCCTTTATATTTCTGGGTTCATCCAAAATAAGAAATCTGGAAAGCCTGCCTCTGCACTTCCTGAATGTTTATGTGTGTCAGAAGCTCTGCGTAAACGGAGTGCCTTAGTAAACATTTTTGCCACTCTGTAAACATATATTGATTAAACTGTGCCAAGCACCTGCAACAGCTGCATAACACAGGATCTAAACTCCAGAGAGATGTTTTACATCCTAGCTGCTGTTTGGGATTCATGTTTATTCGGGAGAAGGGGAAAAAAGGCAAACCATTAACTGCTGCTTTGTCCGACCCACTCTGCCTGAGTCTAATTCTCCTCTTTTGGTCAAGAAGTAACGACCTTTATCGTAATACAACTTCAGACTAGTTGAAAAAAAGTATATTTGTAGGTTTTGCTTTATTCCAAGGGGTAAGTGAGTCACTGTCTCATCCATTTACCCTGTGAGTGACGCAGTGACTCTCACCATTCTCTCCAAACACCTTCCATTTATATGTTACCCATGCGACCCAGCCATCTCTGAATCGGATCCCCGGGGGACCCATAGCCTGCCTCTGTACTTTGGCGCACTGACTTTTCTCACTGTTGACAACATGTTGCAGACAGACTGTCCTCTTGGTTCCAGTTCACCACTGTACGTTCTTCAGCTACGGCCAGAATATTAAATGCATCAAAGAGCAGTGGAACAGTGCAACAAACAAAGACTCAACCACAGCTGACAGAGTGGATGGCTGGTCTTCAGCCAGAGAGAAGTTTGATCCTCTGTGTATGTTGCTGTGAGTGTCTGTCTGTGTGTGTGTGTGAACACAAAGCACAAAGAAAAGGGAATAAACACAAAGTTACTTAGAGTGGAAACAGGCGGAGATGCCTGCTGAAACCTCTTTTAAACAGACATCTTTGATCTTACACCGTTTTAAAGCTCATCTGCCTTTTTTATTATTACATATCATATCCCCAGGACAATAACTGAGATGGATCTGCTAGCTTCAAGATAGCAGGGATGGTTTAAAAAACAACTATATTCTTAACTTTAAAATGCTCTATAATCGAAACCAAAAACATGATTACCTTCTGTTCAAAAGGCCAAGGAAGGAGAGATCTAGTCACGTTAGGAGGCTAAGGATTACTTTGGTGAAAATCTGTCACAGTTGGAAAAAGATGTAAAGCTGGGGCCGAGTTTCCCCAGAACTAGTTGGATCAATGAATGTTCCTGTATATTATGTGTAAAAAAATGTACACAATGCTTAGCCTTTTCACATTTTGTAGCCTGATTCCAAATTCAAATTCTCTTACCCTAAAATTCTACACATAAATATCCCCGTTTTGACAATGAGATTGTTATCATTATTTTGCAGATTCATTAAAAACACAAAACCAATCAATCATTTTTTTATGTTTTTACTGCATCATTTGGTTAATTCACCTTTTGCAGCAATTAAACACTTATGTGCTTTTGAAAATGACAATTTTTGCAAAGAGACACCAGACCAGCCATGTTCAGATCTCTCCAGCGATGTTCAATCAGCTATAAGTCTGTACTCTGGCTTGGCATGAGGCTATGAAGCAGGTTTTCATCAAGGATTTCTCTGTACATTCCTGCAATCACCGTTCTCTGTATTCTGACTGGTTTGTTAGTTCCTGTTGTCAAAAGCATCCCATTTATATGATGATGCTGCCACCACCATTCCTTTAGGGATGGCAATGGTTTGATGGTAAACTTTTCCTAGTTCTTCCAACAAGATGTCTGGATTTCAGACAGAAGAGTTCAACCTTTGTCTAATCACAACAGAGAATTTCATGGTCAGTTTTCATGGTCTAAGAGTTCTTCAGGGCTCTTTCGGCGAACTCCAGAAGGGAAGTTCCCTTTATTAAGGAAGAACAACGCTAGAGAGGTCTAACAGAGTCACCATCTGGTTCTTGGTCACCTAACAGACTAAAGTTGTTCACCAGGATCACTCAGTTTAGACACATTTAATAATCATTGGAGGACACTTTTCTCAGTGACCTTACAGGAGCAGCTGTGTTCTGGACCCTGCCTCAGATTTGTGCCTAAAGACAATCTTGTCTAAGCAGTCTACATACAGTTCCTCTGATTTCTTTCTTGGTGTTTTCGATCTGACATGAACTGTCAACTCTGTGACCTTTTATAGACAGGAGAGAGTCTTTCTAAATCAAGTCCAATCAGCTGAATGTACCACTCATTAACAAGACCTAAAAATTCAATCTGCCATATTGGTTACTGGATAAACATTTACCTGAGTCCTGAATGTATTGAAAATTTCCTGTGCGCAAGTCATCTGAGCTGTGCTCCGTCCTGGGAGAGGGAGCGACAGGAGAGGGAGGAGGCTGGGTATGACAAGCCTTTCCCTTAGACCGACCAATGTTTGAATCCTCTTTGTTAAGATGGAGGTAGTTGCGAAGATGTTCCTCCACCAGCGTCAGGCAGTTCCAATGTTCTTGACCCCAAAATAACTTTTAGGGAAAGTACAAGAGAGTTAGATGTGGAAAAGAATGACATTTACAATTAGATGCAAAAGAAGGAAAGGGGAGTTCTTCTGAGAATCCAAGTTACCCAGAATTAAACAAGACTAATATTTATTTTCATAAAACATGGATCAGCAATAGCAATTCCTTTGCCAAAGCAAGAAGTCAAACGGTCGGGGTTGGCCTCCACATCGCCCTTTCACAACCTCACTGACGTTACACAACACAGCCAGATATTCTCCTCATACACCCATGGCATTCCCCTTCCTATGCTCCATCAAAGTGTGTTTGAACTGAGTTTTCGATTTGAACTGAGGGTTAGGAATATTTGAGTCAAGGATTTCACACACGAAGCCTGCATGCTTGCCCACCGCTTACTAACTTGCAAGTGTGGGTTGTAACTAAACACTAAAAACAGGAAAATTTGGGTATTTTTCGCCCAAGGTTTTTGAAAACATAACCCTAAAAGAAAAAAATCGGAAGGAATTCCAGTGGTTTTGGTTCAGCAATGGATCGCCACACCACCAACTGTAATATTTGGAGAGGGAAATGTATGATTACATATTAAGTGTTGAGTTGGAAGTGATTTTCCTGTTAATGGACATGCAATAAAAGCATTAAAGAAACCTTTACATGCGCTAGGGTGTTCCCCCAGCGGAAGTAATGAGGAATATTACTTTGACAAAAATGCGAACCGTTAGTCACATTGAAAAGGGACTTTTCGGCGTATCCATTATGTAACTTCTCACAAGCAAAGGAGGTAACATCTGACTATAAATAAATTTTCCTAATCCCACTACTTAACTAGGATAAGTGAGTCAAAACTAAAGAAGTTCCACTTTAGCCCTAACAAGACAGAATCCAGCAAAGAAATACACTATAGCAGCATATTTAAGAGATGTCAGCTTGTGAATTTGATTGAAGATTTAACTTTTAGAAGGAAGACAGTTCTAGCTGGAATAACCTCAAAAAACATGGAACGACTCTCACTCACACTCTCACTTTCTACCAGGTGCAGAGGCACTGCTCTAACCGTAACCCCCATGAGCTGTTGTGCTGGGAAGTAAATCTTATGATTGAGAGAGATGAGCTGATGTCAGAGGCACACAAACCTGCAGCAGACCTCCCTTCAAGTCCAGAAGTAGTTTAGGGGGGCCAGGCTCTGGTCCTGGGCTGCCGCTGTGCCGGCACCACCGAGCTTCCAGGGAGCTGCTGCAGGAAAACGGTCCCAAGAGCACGTGGCCCCGGTCCTCCAGTCCCGTTTTCACCAGCATATCTTTCACCCTCAGCAGGACAGAGGCAGACTCAAGTGGGTCTAAGGGGGGGAAAAAAAATAAGACAAACATTTGTTAAGATCTATGCTTGTGGAAAAAAAAAACACAGAAAATTTCAGCATATGAAAAAACAACACACCAGTTACTAAATTTACAACTTTATAAGGAGAAAGTTTTACGGGTAATTATTGTTTTCATAGCTTACTGCATCTTAGCTTGGAATGTAATACAATTATAATAAGCAGACAGGACAATTTGTTTTATACAATGACAAGGATGTTTTACCACTAAGAAAAATGGGACTTTTTTAAAGTGAGAACTTAGCCTTCGTAAGATAAAGTACACCCAAGTAGGAAGAATCAGAAGGTAACAAAACTTAAGGCATTTTCTTCTATTTTGGTTAAAAAGAATAAATAAAAATAAAAACATTACTAAGGATGAAGGTTGTTCTTAGTTCTGGAAGGAATCAACTTGCCGGCAAAATTTTTCAGTGTGGAAGAAACTTGGGGAGGAAGATTTGATATTAGTGATTTTCAGCATTATAAAGATGTTTAAAAGTGACATTAAAGCCCAAAAGCTGTAAGAAACATTTATAAAGGAACTACTTTGTATGGTATGTTAAATACTGAAGACGTGAAGTGAGACTTCAGAAAAAACACAAAGCAGAATCCTTTCAAAAATTAGAAAAACGTTGGCAAACTTATTGAAGCTTCACAGCTGAGGTAAAGGATCTCATTAGTACCCAGAGAAAGCACACAGACTGCCATTAGTAGTGCTGATCATGTAAGATCATTCGAAATAAGCTGTTTCTTGTTTGGTTTCTGCATTTTAACATGTCTAGAAAATACATCTTTCCCAAAAGAAAAATTGGACTTTCTAAAAGTTGAAATAATATATTTTATTGTATTTATAGGTTTCTACAGACACATTTTATTTATGTAAAGTTATTGTCTGCAGGTCAGAGATCCCAGGATTCTGTGGACATTGGTCACAAACTGGCCATTTACTAGGACATCTGTATTATCGGAATAAGTTGACCTTCACATAAAGCCAAGATTGTTTTGACATGACATAGCTAACTCTTACGGTTTTCAGTAATGAGTGAGTATGCTGTGCTTGGGGTTCATTTGGGGTAAAAGGAGAACAAATGGGGCTTAAGAGAGAATGGAAAGGAATATGGAGGAACTGAGGAAGGAAGTGATAAATGACAAGATCAACAGATACAGACAAGGACGGTGGGAAAAAGTGTGAGAGACAAAAACTAAAGGGTTTGAGAAGAACTGATGTATGACATGATGAAATGACACACAGGAATACTCTGATCTTTCCAGGCTCGGCGGATTGACTCGGAACATCTTATTAAGCATGAGAGCGCACTAACACAACAAGAGTGATCCAGTGAAACCGGGTCTTGCTTATATAAAACAATCTGGAGGAAATATTACACTGGGATGACTCATCTCTCTCAGGAAAAACACTGTTGATACAAGCTGGCAGTTTACCTGTTAATAACTCCTGGTGATGCAGCACAGACAGAATTGTTGGATTACTTATTGGACTTTGGACATTGGGCTTATTTTCATGGGCAGGATTTATTAGACAGCCCAAGGGAACTCCCAAACAGGCTTGTTTAATTGAGAATCTTTAACTAATGTATATATACGCAGGTTTAGTTTAAGCGAAGGCACACATTGACACACAAACACAGAAAAGTACATCCAAATGGCTGCATCACTGTACATGCAGATGTAAAAACAAACAGGCTTCACACCCAGGTGAACAAGTGGAAACACATACTCACACATGCACATTCTCCCTCACACATGCAATGAGCGGCGAAACCGTTTCTCCTGTCTCACAGTGCGTCATTTACAGCTCAGTTGACCACAGCATCCTGGTGCGAAAGCCAACTGCAGCAGCCAGCACGCTCCATAATCAAGCAAACTGGGAGTGGTTTTAATGGGGGGAATCCCTTTCTTTCTAACTTTATTCCTCCTTCCAAGCTAAATAACAGCCCAAGGCAAATTTCTCAAAGTTCTCCATATTTGTGTTTTCCCTCTATGACCAAATTACCACCCTAGCTTTGTCCTTAAAGATTAAGCAACCAAAGACACCTCGGCTGGAGTTTGAAGAAGTGGAGGGAATGTAAAGACATACAAGAATCACTAAACTATTTCATAAGGGAGTAGGCAGTACTTTTGGGCTTGTTACGATGTTTGGTCTATTTCAATGTTTAATTTCTATACCAGGGTTTGACAGTATGAAGTCTATATTCCGGTCACAATCAGTGGCTACCCTAACAAACCCAAACGTTCACACAAACAAACCATTTACAAATTAGCTCTCCCCAGTTGCGTAACTAAACAAAAAAATTTAAACCAAGGGTAAGATGTAAAAGCGTAAAAGAAACACAAAATCCAACTTTTTTTTATGTCTATATTACTCTCAGAGACATTAAGCCAGAAGGGTCAAGGTCCCTTGTAATGGAAATACTTTTGAATATTTTACAAGGTTATAGGCAAGAAACAAATACATTTTTGACATTAATAAATCTTTCATAGATCAAACCTTTTCTTTGGTAGGGTCTATTACGTCCACAGGTGAGTGGACTTCCCTGTTTGCTTACAGTGAAGAGCTGCTCCTGTTTAAAATATGTGATGCCTTATGAAGAAATATGATACTGTGCAACTTAGTTGAATTTTCACTAGATCTTTTTTTTATAAACGTATGCATATATGTAAAAAAAAAAAATTTAAACCTGTACGACTAATGTACTAACCTATAATCCAGTGTACAAGTACATTTTCTCTGCAGGCCATTATAAATTAAACCCTTTTTCCACCACCCTTCTGGGTGGTTGGAAATCATTCTAAAGTGAAATCAATCTACGGCAAACACCCGGGTAAGATTAGATAGGACTGGAGACTGATTTACCGTGTCGGTTTCTCCCTGGCAGCAGTTATCTGACCACTGCCTGGCTGATTTATACCCCTCCGTGTACTGGTATCAATTAGTAGAAACCTAAAGGAGTCATTACATAACTAGCAGAGGCCCCTGAAGACCTTCTGGGATGCTAAGAGTAATGGCAGTAATATACTGTCAGTCACCACAGAAATACGGTATTCACTCACCACAAGACCACTATAGGACACTAGAGGAAACTGGTTTTGTAGAAAGGGACACTGTCAGCCAAAATGGCACATCGCAGGAAGCTGTGTGTCATCCAGCCAATTACAAATGCAGACCTGATGATTGGTGATGCGCAACATATGGGTTTCATGCCATGAGGCATGCGTAAGCCGAATATGCGTAACTGATAAGATGCAAAACTAAGTTTTATATCTAACTTTCAGACAAGAATAAAATAAAAACAACAGACAAACACAAAATATGAAAAATATAGAAAAACAGATGATTTAATATGTGATATTGTTAAAAAAATACCTACAAATGAAAAAAAAAGGGAAAAAAACCTACAAAGATGAACAAGTGGTGGAAAGAACCTAAAAAAACAAATATCTTTGTTTGAAATGTAACACTTTTTACTTGGATAAATACCTTCTGAATATTTTTCGTCACTGTAATTAACACCGTCATAAACCGCAAAGTTACATCCTTATTTTGTAAGTAGCTTTGAGTAAAACCATCTGCCAAATGCATAGACATAAAGGTCTGTGAACCTAATCCAAACGTTTGTCTCCAGCTGCAACATACGGTCACCAACCACTTCATTGTTCAATTGCTTGTTAACACAGTCATTAAATCAGCCAATTGCATGGTAGGAACTTAACCTATCTAGGCTTCTAGATGTGGTTAGGACAGTATACCACATGTTATTGTTCTCCTGTGGCAGGCTGTAAATTGTTTTTATTTTTTTGGTATCTGCCTAAACCAGTTAGGGTGGGTTTTACATACATAAATGGATGGATAGGACTATTGTCAGCGAAATGCATAACTACATTTGTATCATCAGCCCATGTTCTTTTAACATTAATAGAACATGGGCTGATGATACATTCACATTCATACATTCAAATACATGTACATACATGTATTTGAATGTGTTCAGGTTTTTTATGGTGTTTCAGAAGATCCATTACTTTTATGATGATGGAAGAACACCTGTGGAGGCTAAGCTAACATTTAAGAGCTGCAAGGCTGCGACAAAGTAGCTTTGGTGTTGATTTACAAAACGTTTTACAGAAGCAAGTTACCATGAAATAAAACTTGCAGATTTGAGAGAATCCAGAAGCATGCGCTAACACACAGACCAGTGTGTGTATGCGTTTGTGTCTTAACATTTCGAACCTTGTAAGGCCAATTCTCTGTCAAGAAATATGTTGTAAGTACCCCATGCTCCTTATGGGGCCAATGCCAGGCCAGCATTGGTTAGGTTTAGGGTTAGGCATGTACTAGTAATGGTTAAGTTTAGCTTCAGGGTCAGGTGTTAGAGCATACAAATGAATGAAAAAATGAATGGAAGTCAATGCAAAGTTAGAAACCCTTAATGTGTGTCTCCATGTATCTGTGTGTTTTTGCTTAAAGGAAGTCAGGGGCACAGTAAGACAGAGAGCTGGGAGATTAGGGAGGGTCCCGTTTCAAGGACATCTGTTCTCCCTCTTTTGCCCACCCTCCTCCTCTCTTCTGTTGAACTATAAATGCCCCCCCTACCCTTGGGAGTGGTGAGCCGTGGACAGGGCTAGGAATGCAGAGCTTCCACTTGCTTTTCATTAACACAGGATCTGGTAACACACCTCACTGTCAACCTAATCCCCGCTCTCTCCATCTTGTCCCCTGGCTGAAGGGCTGTAGCAGCCCCAGGTACAGAGCCCCAGATGTTATACGGGCCAAGGGGGATGAATCTTGCTGATGAAGCCAAGTTGGAATGGGGTGATTGTAATGACATAAAGTAACAGATTCTGCCTACTGATCACTCGAAACAAGTACTACAGACCACCTCATATCATTGGTCGACCATCCATCCCCAAGTAGGTTTTATCCCGATTAATATCTCTCAGCAGCCAATCTATTGTATGCTCACATCACAAGTCTTTCATAAAACCTGTTATTCACTCCAAAGATGTATCTAACACCCATGCATTATTTTGCATCACGTCTTTTTCCCCCTTTTTTGTTTGACCTTAATTGAGAAAACCATAAAAGATTTGACCAAGTCTTCACTAATCTTAATTTGTCACTGAAACAGTAGTGATACACGATGTAGCAGCAGTAGTGTTATTACATTCTCCTGTCCAACATCTCATGTACAGCCTCTCTCAGGGGGTTACTTCGAGCTGACTTATTACACCAGCTCAAAGGCTCAACCTTTGTGGACAGAATCTTGAACTTTATTTCTGGAAAAAAAAAATATAGGTATCCAGAGTAGGTAAAATGAGTGGTGAGTGATGGAGTTGGTGCAGTTCAGGTGAAAAGACAGCAGATACATCTATTGTCAGCAGAGATCAGGCTGTGTAATTGGAGACAGTTTGTCTTTGATGCCAGTAAATCCTGAACCATTATTTGGTGAAGTTCTCAGAGGAAACATGCAGTATATACATTTACAAAAATGTACAGTGTCTTGGAGATGTATTCATACGTCATGCTGCACAATCTAACATATTTTATTGGATAGAAAGAAACAGAATGTGGTGCTTAATTGTATAGTGGAATATTAAAGGAATATTTTTCTTAAGTTATGTAATTAAAAAATAAAATAATGAAAGTGCGACACGCACTTGTATTCAGATTCAACTATAGATTACAAAAGGATTTGGGGTCTGGACTGTGTCAATGTAACATATGATTTGATCTAAACTCCATTGGAGCTCTGGCTTAATTTCTAAGGCCATAGACCAACACCATAGTCTCAAATTTTTTGCAGCCTTCAACTGGTTTTAACTCAAATCATTTTTTCATTACCTTTTATAAACTTCCTTATTCCAGTGGAAAAATCGTCCCTATAAACATCATCTTTAATACATGGCTTAGGGCAAAATGCAAACATGGACCAGCTTTGTGGACCATTGTGGAGTCTAGAGCTTACCCCACCTGAGCTATTGATCTTTGCAGCCCCTCCGGAAATACCATACCGATTTGTGGCTTCCGTGTTTACTAGTGTCTCTGCCAGTGTCTAATTTACACTACTAAAAACGTTGCTCCATTAACTTTCCTCTTTATTTCTTTCAGCTTCATCACCATGTTCATATATTAAGGTTCACTAACAAACGTCTAATATTAACAGCTGAACGTATGCTCACATAGTACTTAGTTTCAGATTTTTATTAAAAATCAAATAAAACACGTAAAAGTCTGTGACTGATTGGACAAAACGTACAGTGGAGTTGTACTTCTTAATAAACAATAAAGAAAAAGTGTGAGCAAAAGCAAAAGTACTAAACCTATAAAGCTGCAGATGTAATAAAAACTCATCCAATAGCTTGGTAGTGAGCAGCACCTTCCTGATACTTTCTATATCGGGAAGGTTTAAACTGAATCTTTAATCTTTATAACGTCTCACTTAATTTTTTTGCCTATTTTAAATATTCAATGGTCCTCCAACCTGCGGAGTATCACTGAGAGCTGCTTTCTAAGGTTCTTCTGACACGAGTTGAAGCAGAGGTGTTGAAAGCCCCGATCTTATTATTAATTTAAGGGTGCGTACAAATTTAAATAAGCAGAGCTGTAATAAAGGTGGGTGAAAAAAAAATAAGAGTCTGAACCTGGGGTAGCTGAAGCTTGGTTACATGCTGTCCTCCGCATACACAGCATGTGGTTCTCAAGTGTGAAATGCGATAATAAATTATAGCTTGCTGCTGTGTACATGTTTATCGCATGCACCATATTTAGATCGTTGTTGTTTGGGACATGCACAAAAAACAAGCTCTGCCTCCTTAGCAGTAAGAGTATATCTCAAACAAGAGAAATAATACCGAAAATAAAATAGTTTGTTGTAATGTCTTTGTAAATAGAAGCATATATTGTGAGGAATTTAAAACTAGATCAAGCATCCTGGAGAAGGTGACAATATGGCTGGATGGTAACGCGTAAAATCTTTAGTAGAAAGTCCCTCATTTACATCCCAGTGATGGAAACAAACAAAAAAACTGTAGCTCACTCTACTTACTTTTCCGGTCCCCCCTCTAAACAAACTTAAGAACCCTTAATAGACCTATTGGTTGCAATAGATAGCAATACCCATAAACCGATAAGATTTACATTAGAGGAGATGACTTCATGCTCCTTTCATGTTAGCCAAATAGTGTGTAAAAAGTTTTTTACTGCTCCGATTACAAACCACTGAAACTCAACTGTAGTTTTCATCATCAACATTTTTAGAACGGATGACAGCTGACAGGCTCCTGAAAATGAGAGCAGCGCAGCGGCACTGACTATTGTGTCACCGTGCAGTAATGTAGATTTGAGTAAACAAACTTTCAAATTGTTGGTGGTTTTAATTAACATTTTTGACAATCATTTTATCTGGACTAACCCTATATTAACAACATCTGTTAAACAGATGCAAACTCTTAAAGAGCCATGCTTCAGCTCTGTCCTTGAACCCAGAGCAAAAAAAGATGTTTTGCTCAGCATCACTGAGGTATAAAGCATCTTCTTACACAATGATGAGGCGGGCTGTTTCTGGTTATCTACTACATGTAGCATGTCAGTCCAGTACTCCCTTTTATCCATCGTTCTATTCCATGTACTGTTCAAAGACATGCCAAGAAATAAAAAATCTGTGGTGATTTGCTACAGCAAGCTGCCTCACACCCAGCGGCACTAAGTAACTGGATGCTTTTTCATTTACATTAGCATTAGAAGCTCTGATTGTCGTAATGGGAACATGGTGATGCCTTCTGGATAACACTGCTGATGAAGGCAGAGGCTTGTCCCAACACAAAACAAAACATCTACGTCTCTCACACTCAGACATGAATGCATGGAAAGCTCTGAGATCCCAATACGCCCACATCGGTATAATCAAATACACACCGTCCAACAACAAACCTAGGATCCAACACTAACACAAATATCTCACGTTACAGTTTACAGACAAACCTCGTTTTTGGATGAGGATGCTTTTGAAAGAACAAGTTTTGTTTTTTTGTTTTTTGTTTTTTAAATGGGAATACTCCAGAAAATACTAAAATAATTAAAGCTGATTTGTTTTCAGTATGACTAAAGGAAAAAAATGTTAAATCCTCCAGAAAGGATTATGCCTAAAAAAACCCTTACAAAACAAACACAAGAGGAAAATTTAAACTCCTGTTTCAGCTGATTAACAAATATTCACAGGAGACAGATGCCATGTAAATGCACGCAGTCACTGACAGACATACTAAAAACTAAAGGCTTTTTACTTGTTAGGCTATACACAACAGTGCGCCATCAAAGCATTCTGAACTTGTGTGACACAGGATGCTCTATGGGCCTGGAAGGCATCCTGTTAGCTCATAAACTTAATTTGCTTACAAGATGAGTGGCTTAAACACTGAAATAGTAAATGTTCAAGCTTAAATTATCACAATACTGTGAATTGATCAACTTTGACAAACGAGGCGAGGCTATTTTCCATTGCTCCCGGTTTCAAAAACATCCTTGAAGAAATATAGTCAAACAGGGTAGAATAAAGCGGATCACGCCAAAGAGGCTTCCATTTTTAAATTACGGGCAAAATTAAGTTACCTTTAGGCGTTACTTTGAAAGAACTCGGCATAACAGATAAAAGATGTATTTTACTTACCATCTATCCGAGGTCCTGACTTCATGGTCAGGCACCCCGTCATATCCGACACCGACATGGTAATGCTCGGTCTCATTGGGGAGGCCTCCGTCTCCATGACTACGACAATCTGTGCAGTGTGGAGGGACACCTTTTGGAAGGAGAGGGCTCTGGTTGTGCTGGCTTTACGAAGGGCTGAGGTGTCACGGTGTGGGTCGAATCGAGGAGAAAGGGCTTGGTGTGGTGTCTTTTTAGGGGATGAGAGAGGAGTGGAGAAGGCAGAGGATGTTTTACTGGAACTCTCCCATGAGTAGTTCGGCAGGACCTTCTGCAGGTAGGCTTTGGCCTGCTCCAGCTTTGCCAGAGTGGGACTGACTTTCAGGGGACGGGACAATTCCACATTTAGCTCCGCTGCACGGTAACAAAGAGAAGCAATGAGAAAAAAAGAAGGTTAAGGGCAAGGAAATTTAGTAAAACTAAATGAAACAGTATCAATTAAAATACCACTCTCAAGAAAACTTCAAAAACAGCATTTTATTAGTGGAAAGCTTCTGATCAGAAACTTTTCAGAGAGACTATTTTGTCCTCATCTTGATTTGTGTTTATGATGTGCTAAGCCCGAAAGATATCCCAACAGGAAGCACAGAGAACAAAGCTTTTGGGAAGGTAATAAAACGATGTTCTCTCAGTAGTAAACACTAATGACAATCTCTTTGGGGCATTTTTTTTTTTACTACATATAAACATATCAAATACCACCACAAGACTATTGAAGTTCCAAATGCATTGAAAACAATCTAATGATAAACTATTTGACTTTTTCAGATTAAAACCAGTTCTCTTTCTATGTTTGTAAAAGTCAGAACCCAAATAGCATAAATTCCCTTTTGGCTCGGGGCCTCGTTGTTTACAACTGTTCCTTTAAACTTTGAAAACCCACAATAAACTGGTTCAGAATCCATCTGGGTTTTTTAAGACAAGACAGGCTTCATGGGCGTCTCTCTGAACAGATCTAAAGCTATCTAACCCATGGGAAGCCTTGTAAAAACAAACTTTGAGCTCATCTCTTATTCTCCAGTCACAAACTCTGCATGCAGTGAGTTGGCATACTAAACTAAGCCAAGTCTCAATTTCTTCTTCTTATAATTCCCCTATCCAAAAAGAGTTACTGGCTGTCTCACTGTAACATCTGAACGTGACAGTGTGGAACAGAAAAAGCAAATATCTTCTGAATGCTTTCTAAATCAGATGCTCCTCTCCTGTTCCACCTCTCTAATTCACTTTTGAGTGCACGACTGCCTTTAAAGACTTGACTGGAATTTATAGAGACACAGGAATTAACCCGATGCCATTTTACACCACTTCCATTAGCCCTTTTTTCCATGATGATGGGAGAGGGAAGCAGCCGAAAGCAAGCGCAGCTGCTTTTGTTTTCAAAGAACTAGTGTTTAAAGGACTATAAGGGGGTTTAGACCTTCTGTCTGACTCCTGCCCAGGTAGGTGCACACTGGAGCACAGCCCAAGAATGCAACATACAAACAAGCAAGAGGAGATACAAACTGCAGGCTCAATGCAAAGTGTGGCTGTAAGGAGTAAGGAGTCTGTTGGAATCTGGCGTGCAATGTACTGTGGATTACTTGACATTATCGGCAGGACTGTTTACAGCAGTGAAATAAGTTGCTTATAGGGAGCTGTTCGGGTTCTTCTTGAAACCGTGTTTTCGTATTCAGCCTCTTTTCTCTGGAAGTGTTTTTTATCTTTTACTTTTCTCAGAGCAGCCAACTAATCGACCACCTGTAGCTACATAAATATGTCTCTGATTACCCAGTAGGGACCAGAGTAGCCTCAGCTAACTGTACCAGGAAGCCTGGTTCGGATTATTGGTTGCCCTTTATTTTCAAGTTTGAAATAATTTCTGAAACAATTTTCCTCATCTTTTGACATAAAAAAATAAAACTAATTAAAATTGTTCAACTGGAAACTGGAAGACTTGGAGGCACAGCTGCCAAGTATTTATAAATGAAGGTTCAATTTGGAATTATGTTTCCATTTTTCCTTAAACTCAATTCTAATAAATGAAGATCTCTGTATGGCTTTACTTTCACCAGCACTCAGGGCTAAATGCTTTAGTAGCAGCAGGGAGAGTTAATAATGGTACACTGACCTCCGGCTTTAAATGAAACAATAGGCTAGAGGCTCAGAGCAAAAGCGCATAAACAAACCCTAAAGGTAAGGAGATGTTTTGGTCAACACAGATCTTTAATGAGAAACCTTTAATATGAACAGGCTTCAGAATAACTTCCGCTTCTTAGTTGTCACCATATATTACAGCTGAAAGAAGGGGAACTTAAGGTTATGACAAAAAGACAAAACACACAAGAATATAGCCCTGCAAAGGTGTGTGTATGTGTGTGTGTGTGCGTGTGTGTGTGTGTGAAAATCACTTTTGACAAAGTCACGTGTGACAAAGTCCCGACTCTGAGCCTGTAGTTCCTGTTTGTGTTCCTCCATCTCAAACGCTGTTCGTTCCCACTGCCTGCTCGATTTCTCCTGCAATTGTTCAAACTTGCCCCTTGACAGCAGCAACATCGACTCAGAAACAACTGGCAGAATGTCCAATAACACAAGGGCCCATATGTGAAGGGCATAGGTGTTAGGCCGGGCTTGGCAAGGGGGAATAATATTTTAGGAGGGCTGGGGTATATTTGCTGAATCCAACTGCTCAAAAAGTATCGTAGACCATGAGGCCAATGACACATCTCAGATGCCTGACTCACATTAAAGCTGCCCTGGATGGTATGAAGGGGCAAATGATGTATATAATTTCTTTTCACACACTCGCTGCTTGAGGGGAAGCAGAGACACAATAGAGTAATGGTTCCAATTTGTTCTAGCCAATCCATCGCCTGCTCCTTCTTTATAGAGAGATGGATGATCTTTAGGCTCTTAGGGGAGAGGGAGGTAGCAATCACCTACAGGACTCACACACTGACCTGCTCAAAGAGAGACTGAAAAGATTTCTGAAAAATATTCAGAAATCTTGTTAACACAATCCTGCATGCATATGTTTGGTGTCACAGCCTGTAACTCTCCTTGTTGTGTCTATTTGTATTTGCTGGGTTTATGAGTGTGTGTGCATGTGATGAGCGGCTGCTGAGCGGGGGTCGGCGCGAAAACACCATGCGGTTTACAGTACACATGTTACAAGTGTTTCTTCACTCAGCATCCTTGGAACGGGCGCTTTGATTGGTCCTTCGTAATAAATGCGGCTCAAATTAAGAGCAAATTGCTGTAAACACGCTAAGACGCGGCCTCAAAGGGTCTGGTCTCTGTTTGCGCCTGGTTAGGATAAATCAAATGTGAAGCGTTGTCGAATTAAAGTAGTGCTGCCAAACCTGATAAATACACATCACACACGGACATTTATAAAAGGAAGAGGAGAGATTAATAAAATTCTGACTGCACGATTCTTCCCAACAGTGTCCTTGCCATCTACTCCGTTTCTTCTCTCAATATGTTGCCTAAATCTTTAAATTAGCTTCTTCCAACAACCAATCCCCTGAAGCGTTCTAACAATAATCCCTGATTAGTCTTGTTCAGTTTTCTTCTACCTAAACATCTAAAACAAAAAAAAACAGTTAATGATTTCAACAACTTTATAAAGTTCTTCCTTTGTTCCATCATCCTTGAAGAGGGCAAGTATCTCCTCCTGAGAGTCATTTGAGAGTGTGTGTGTGTGTGTGTGTGTGTGTGTGTGTGTGTGTGTGTGTGTGTGTGTGTGTGTGGATGTGTGTGTGTGTGTGGATGTGGATGTGGATGTGTGCTTGCATGACTAAGTGGTTGAGGGGATGAAGGAGAACCAGTAGCATATGTGGTCAATTTTAGGTATTTCCAGCAGAGCCTGACCTGCAGAAACCTCACAGAGCGCCTGGATCCTGTCTGAGGCATTTGGGACTGTGCCGTTAGCCTGCATGTGTGAGCAAACTGAACAAATATGACTGATTGTCTTCTAAACGTTACTACTAAGAAAGATCTGCTTCATACCGGTTTTGGGAAAAACACCTGAAACAATCTTTTTTCAAAAAGTTTTACAGTTTACTTTAGTAAGTATAACAGTTTTGCATAATATTGAAGTTTTCTAATACTTTGTTCCAAGCTGTTATTTCTGAATTTGTGGAACTTGTATTCAACATACACAGTGCCTTAGCAAATATATATATATATATATACCTTAAACTATAGAAAACTGTGCATTCAAAAGTTATAGATATCAATGTATTCAAGGTGATGAATACACAAGGTGATGTCAAACAAATCAGTGTTTTGTGGACATCTAGAGACTTTTCAAGTCTCATCTGACGTTTGAAGTGTAGAGCTTTTCTTTTTGACAAATGAGACTTAAGGCTTACCATTAAAAAGCAAATGCAACTGAAGTTGGATTATTTTGTCCATACGCAAGCCATATCAGAGTTTTTCATGGAAGTCTCAAAGGCCCAGTTCCACCCACACCCCCCCAAAAAAAAAATTATAATTGTGCCATTTCCATGTGTAAATTGAATACATATCCAACTGTCTGCAGTCATAACGCAGTTTGCATTCAATTTGACTTTTATGACAGACAAGACATATCCTACTCACAAAAGGTTCGGGATATTTGGCTGTCGGGTTGAATTTCAGGATGAACCCAAAATGCATTCAAACCTTAACAGGTGAACTTAATGTGACCTTCTCTAAGCTTTTGAATGCACCTGTCCAACTGTTAAATGTTAAAGTACTTTTTGCACATGTTGCTGTTCTCTAACGAAGAGCTTAACGGCAAAAGTCACAACAGGTGTTTGATCCTCGAATCGACCAATAAATGTCCTGGATCAATTACAGCTGGTGTTTAAACAGTCGTCCTCATCCGGCTGTTCACATTGAGACACCATGAGACCAAGACGACACCTAACAATGGATCAACAGTACCTGGCCATTGCAATGCTTCAAACAGGACGTTCTCAGACGGACGTGGCCACTGAGCTCAGAAGGTCACAGAGTGTCATCAACAGGTTGCAACAGAGATACCGAGAGACAGGAAGAGTAACAGAAAGGCGTAGAAGTGGACGTCCTTTGGCCACATCCCACGCTGATAACGGCTACATTGTGAACAATGCCCTGAGAAACTGGATGATGAATGCCACTCAACTCCCGGCACGTTTAAGGGAGGTGAGAGGCACCCCAGTGTCACGTCAGACCATTCGAAACCGTTTATCACCAGTGCATCCTTCTACTTAAATGTTCTACTTTCATGGCATATCACTGTAGCGGGAACTTTTTACATTTTCCACAAATTTCACCCGAAAGCCAAATATCCCGAACTTTTTGCTAGTAGTGTATTTCATAAGTCGTGGCAAATCCTAACATAAATAATGGCAAGCAGACACAAGTTTTTTCTTAGATTCTTTAATCTTGCTATGATCTCGGGACAAAACGATCGGCTCCACTGCCAGGCTGCGGGACATCTAAGTCCTTCATCTATGTATTTGGGTCACTTTTGGGTCATAAAAGGTTTAGTCATAAGTCTAATGGTGGGGTATTTCCTTAGTAATAGGAATGAGCCCGGGAAATTTTTTTTTGAATTTCAGAAAAATGAACGCAATTGAGTATCCAGACCATTAATGTAAATGTAGCCTTAGTTTGTCTTTGCCACTCTGCAGAAAAATTATGGAGTGCTTTTGGTTTTTTTTTTTTTTTTTTTCGTTGCTCTCTGGTAATCCCTTAGTGTTATGATTGGTAGTTTTTTTTTTTGGCATATCGTTCCTGTTTTTGGATGATTGATTGAGCAGAACTTTAACTGACCCAGGATTAAACTTCTACACAACTTTCTCTCTGACCGTTTTGCTGTACCTTTTGTCTTTACTCTGCTGTTTATTCTCTATGGTTCTCTAAAATCCTATGAGGCCGGAAGCACAACAGCTAGACTTATACTGAGCCTTAATTACATACAGGTGTATTTAGTAATTCGATGACTGGTGAAGTAGTTAATTAAGTAAATGGTTATTTGGATTTTATTCAAAACCATAAAAACAAAGAAGGGCTGAAAGAATAACCCACTATTAGAAACAGTGCATGCTTTTTCCTTTCACTTACATCAGGAGTGTTCAAATCCAGGCCTCTATGTTTGGTGTCGGGGAACTTTTAGATTTCGCTCTACTTCAACACCCAATGTCAACTAATCAGGTCATTAGCAGTACTGAGGAGTGGATTCAGCCATTTGATTCAAGTGTGCTGGATACAGGGGTTTAACTACAACCTGCAGACCTTTTGGCCTGGATTTGAAGACCTCTGCCTTGCTTGTACTGGTATGTCATGTAAAATCCCAGTTAAATACAATAAGGATAAAGGAGTAATATGACAAAATGTAAAAAGGTGGTACAAAACCATTGTAGCTCTAAGCTCTAAGAAAAAAGCTAAGATTCTGGTACCCTTTATTATTCTAAGCAAAGCTGAAGTTGTAAATTGGCTGCTCGTTTTGTCACATGGAGATTCCGGCTGTACTGTATGATGAATGGGCTGTGTTGAGACATGTGTGATGTCTGATCTCAGATGGACAGAAACATGTAAGGATCTGACCTGACAACAGCACAGGAAACATAGGTAAGGGCTATTATACAAATGACGCATGTGCAACACCTGGGGTTCACCCCAAAGCTCTTACTTGTAAATATGCACAGTATCTGTCAATGATTGTATGCATGTGGAGAAAGGACAGTCTATATGTCAAGGTTTGGCTGTAGTTAACGTGACAGTGTGTAAGTATTTGCAACATCTGGCCTGTGCTCAGTAAGCTGAAGGATGACCTGCGCCTACACACTCTCTCCAAGAAAGCCTCACAGGGATGAAAAGGGTGTGCACACCAAGACCCCTAAAGCCCACTCACACGTTTATTTACTGGAGTTGTATTTGGGCAGGATGTCAAACACACCCTAAGGTCAACAGGATTTGCTTAAATCTTCTCATATGGATTTCTTATCAGTCTAAAAATAGCAAGTTGTAAAGGCATACTTAACATGTGCAAACATAATTTGCACAAAGGAAATAGTAGCCTGTGGAAGTAAAAAGCACTTCCTGGTTTTTCTGGGACAAAATACTCAATCTTTTTTATACTATTTATACAACTTGATATAAACAAACTACTAGACAAACCCTCTTTTCCCCATTTGCATCCCCACCTCAATCCACAAGCATCGTTCTAATCCCTGTTGGTTGTCCTTTGGTGTTTGCCATTGGAACTGCATTAATGCATCAATCTTGGACCCTATTAAACTTAGAATTTAAAGGTTTTATCGGCAACACAATGCTTTTGGCTTATTTGAGTGTTGATTCCAGTGGACATCCTCTCAAAATGACCAATGTTATTTAGATTACCTGTCAAATTTTTTGACGATGCCAGTATGGTTTACATGTATGCTTCTCTGCTACAATGCATTTGAGCTTAGTCCTTCAAATAGGATAAGTTTGAAAATGCTGCAGCACGTTAGCAGTAATGTGCAGAAGGTAAATATGTGTGTGAACCTCACCTGGTCCATTGAGGAAGTCTTTGATCTGGAAGCTAAGCAAAGGAGGGGGGACTCCTGTTTTACTGTCAACCTCTGCGGCCACTGTCTGCAGCCAGTACACGTTGTAGTCCAAGCTTTCTGGGAGAGTTTTTCCAGGGTCTGAATAATAAGAGACAGACAAAAGAGTTTTTTATTTCTAATGTAAAATTTCACAAAAATATAGTTTATGACCATAGACAGTGAATTTAGGAAATGTTTTCAATGTATTGGATAAGTCACTGCTACACTCTCTAGGGAATACACAAAGATTAAAGATGTAAAATATTTGTCTTTGTTTTAAGATAATTAAAACTTAGTTAATTTAAAATAACTGCCTTGTGTGTCAGTACTACAGTTGTTAATAAGAAACCTGTATATGGACAAAGGTTCACAAAAAACACAAAATTCTAATCAATGCATGTCTAATACCCTTGATAACAAGATATTTCACACAATCTATCCAAAAAGAGTTTTTGAAAAAACTCTTACCAAGGCACTTGTAGTCAGAGGGTAATCCTTTTAAAGACACGTCAAACACAGACAGTTCCATCTTTTGCTTTCGATGGTGGCAGCTTAGTAGAACTGACGGTTGCATGAGTTGGAGGTATAAGAGGGGTTCCAACACCTGATCCACTGCCCCTCTTCTCCCTGGCTGTCTCACTATGGTGACACCAAGAGCTTGGCGGGCGGAGGAACGGGTTGGAGTGGGTAAACCCTCAAGTGAAAGCAAGCTTCCTTTCATTAGTGGAAAAGGTGGCTGTGACATGTTGCTGTTCAGGATGTCGTCTGCAGTCAGGCCAGCAAGTGAACTCTGGGCAGCTGGGACTTGATCTGGGATTGGAGAAGCTGAGACTGGGGAAGACTCTGTTATGATCTCAGGATGATTAAGGATGCTCTTTCCCACCTAAATATCACAGACCATAAGGAAATACTAGTTATCTCAGCTTACGAAATGGTACAATATGTTATTTACAAACTAATCAATCTTTTTCTCTTTACCTTGTCCTCAGGTTCCTTCTTCTCCGGTGTGCTGGGTGCATTAGACGATGCAGTGAGAGCTTTTTGGGTACTCGAACAAGCGTAGGTCATAACTGATATTTTACTGGCAGTGAGAAAGATGTCAAAAGGGATGAAAGTGAGGTTCTTAGTGATGGTGGACTTGCGAGAAGGCCTCGCGATGCAGTGATGGCTGGTCCCGCTTTGCTGTTCTATTTGGATGATGCGAATTCGGGCACTGTCACTGCCAAAGCCACTGTCCTGTCCAGTCCCACTGTGGCGCGATGATGAGTCCGCAGCTGTTGATTGATCTTGATGTAGTCCCTTCTGCTCTTGTCTCCTTACCTGTTGAAAGAAAAATGTAAAAGTGATGTAATGTCTACTGCGATGAAGGTTTATATGCACATACTAAAGACCTGGAGAGGGGACAAAATAGGTAATTATGTTTAAAGTTAGGTATACCTGGACTGCCTTTTAGTTTTAGGAAATAAAGGATGTTAGTGATTGTAAATCTGAGTCGCATCTTTTCGCATAAAATTTTTAAATTCCCACAATATTTATGCCCATTTGCTGTCAGCATGTGCCTTCTTCTGGTGATGGAAATGTCAGCTGTAGATATGGACCAGCACATAAAAATATGTTTTGAACTTAAGACGCTTATGCTTACTTGACATTAATGTTTTGAAGTAAAACAGAAAGCAGTTGTAGTAGACAAGCAAACACCACAACATAAGGTCTCGTCAAGCCTGGACTGGACTTTTTAAAAGAAAAAAAAGACATATTTATAAAATCTTATCTCATCTTCCAACGTTCTACCTGCAATGTAAGATACGCAATCCTTTCCTCTCAGTCAGTGCCAGTAGGTTTAGGCTGACATCTCTCTTGACCCTTATTTGGATAAAACGTGTAAAAGCTTATGGAAAAAAAGTTGACAGTTTGTACATTTTGTTTCTTATGTGGGTTTATGAAGACAAATACCAAACACCCACAGTCAAAGAAACCAAAGAAGAGCCGGGCACAGCCACAGACATATTCAAGGCATGCCCTGGGACTTTTTCTGTGGTCAAAAATAATGTTGCACTTTTTGCAATGATTAAAATGTTTTTAAAAAAAAGGGGGCACAATATCATTATGTTTAATTGTTTTGTGCAGTGACTGCGGTATTGTCTTTGAAGTATTTAGTATTTTATGCTCAACTCAAGCTAACTGTCGTCAGAAGGGTTCCTGCCATTTTGGCAATAAAAAGCTTTAAGTAACAGATGATATAAATCAAAGTTTGGGGCTTTCTGGGTTTCAGGCGGCAAAGAAAACGCTACCAAGGCATGTCATCTTAAAACGATGAGGATCCTTTAAATTGCTCTGATTAAACAGGAGGAAGAGCAGGCAAAAACACTTCATGTATAAACTGAAAAAGAAAAAAGTAAACCTATAATTCACTAACAAAATAATATGAAAAAGAATACATAAAATGTTAAGGCTAAACTTTTCCCATATGCATGGTGGCCAAACGGAAAAATACTGAGTTGAGTCCACAGAAAGTTTGAAATAGTGATTAGTTTAAACTGCCTCGCTGCAACTGCATTTTTTTCAAGACAAAAAATAAAACAAGGTAAATAATTTGGGCCTATTAATCATTATTTTCAACACTGTAACAATCATTGTGAAGCCAATCCGTTGTTTCCTTAATCCTGATAATAGATCAGGACGTCACTTTCCATTAACTTCTGCTGTCTTTGAAGCGTGATTTTAATAAACTGCAAATTACACAACGAAGACCAAAGGTGCGTCGCATTTTATTCCACACTCATCAGCTACTCCATCCTGCATATGGTTACTATTACGGAATATATTCTCAGCTGGCCCTTCTTTTTCTCGATATCACTCCCTCCCTCCCACTCACAGAGAATTTTAAATGTATATTATTGCTGTGGCAGAGATAGTGTTTCAAGACCTCCAGGCAAATACTAAACCAACTGGCAGAACATTAGACAGAATACTTGACTTATTAGATATTTCCTATTCAAAACAGTGTCATCAAAGGCTAAGAACAAGAGCAATATAAAACGCAGCAGCATGCCTGCCTGCCTGGACGTCTGCTTTGCTCAACCACGCTCATGTGTCGGACTTACATAGGATCGACTATGCCAGATCCATCTCCTTTTGCTGCCATATTCAGGACAGGATGTGTGCACTTCTTTTTCTTTTTTTTTTGCAGAAATGTAAGATTTTCCAAGCTATGGGGAGGGGAAAGGAGGCAGAAAAAGGCCTGGACCTTTCGCCATGTGTGTTTTGTTAGGTGAGTTAAACATGCATTGAGGTAAGGAAGTAGTTAGATATTCAGCGAAGGCAAAACACCCAATCTAGGAAACGTCCCGCACTAAAAGGGAAAAAGCTACATAGCATCAGGGAAAAAGCAAAAGCCAGTTAAAAAGGCAAGATGGTCTTTACTTTTCTGTGTCTTATCCCAAGCTTGGGCTGCTCACATGCATTTACAATTAGAACAAATACCCCAATCTTTTTTTTTTTTTATAACCACCACCACCAAGAAATTGCCCCCTAAGCAAATTCTTCCTCCAAATTTAGCTCTGCTTGAACATAGAAATAGAGATTCAGGGGAAAACAAACAGGAGCACAGAAACAATGAGAAAATATGCTACAGCATGCTGCATTCATTTAGTGTAAGAACGGACAAGCAAAGAATCCAATTGCTTTAGCGTACATAACCTTTTAAGGTTTATATTAAAATGTAATATCCACTTTGAAGGACATATCTAGCTGATTATGCTATTTAGTTTTCCTATAGGAATATGAGCTTCAAAGCGCTACTGCATTTAAGGTCCAACCATTTATTCACTTGAAGAAGGCAATAAATTTAGAATGCAAACACAGGCCTGATTCCAGCTGAACTATTACTTTGTATTGTATAATAGCTGCACTGCAACATTATTTCCAGAACCCCATGTAATTTTTCTTT
>JAVLVB010000286.1:918595-932493 GCA_032876305.1 Orestias chungarensis
CACACACACACACACACACACACACACACACACACACACACACACACACACACACACACACACACACACACACACACACACACACACACACACAACCCTAAAGCCAATCATGAGATCATTCCCTCAGATTCTCTAGGCAGGACCTCCTGGAAAATGGAGGATAATCCCCAAAGTGTGAAACCACGAGTCTCCCGAGTGCCAATCACATCAGAGCGCATCTGTATGACTTCTGACCCCATTTCTGTCAGTATAACTGAGAACAGCTTGACTGGAAGATGGCTAATACTCGGAAGCAAATGTCACATTATTCAAATGCCAGTCGTTTACAGGGTTGGCAGCCTAGTCAAAAATGACATGACTTTTACATCTGAAAACTTCATGTGTTTCCAAAAGAAAAAAATAATAAAAATCAATTAGGGTTCCAAGATCAGTTGACATGAAAATAACGATGTTTGAGCATGGTAAGGAAGCCATGACAGTGAAAAGAAAATAATAAAATGGACAGCGAGCCAAGCAAGAAAGGAGATTATAGGTATCTTAGTAATAGTAGCTTTAACAGCCAAATATTGACACAGAGTTTTAACTACATTTACAGAATATTGTAAATGTAGTTACAGAATATAAGAGGTGCGCAAACATTATTGTGAACAAATGTAAAAATCTATGATACCTGAAAAACAACTACATAGTCAGAAACATTCAATTTTTGTGGAATTGCCGACTGCAGGAGGAGGAACACAAATGTAACTATAAATACAGTAGTTTGAATTTGTTGGATGTAAGGAAGCAACATTGGTCTAATTGTTTTGAGTTTAAACTCTCAAGGAACAAAATTATAGTTTTTGAAAATGCTATCAGCCTTTTGGAAATCTAAGACTTAAGATCAAGATAAGAGCTTTGTAGTCTGCTGTTAATAGTTTGCATCAACAATGCTCATCCTTGGTACTAAAATGCTATAACATATGGATATGAAAACCAACTACTTTAATATTCATGTTAAATGACTTAAAGACACTGACTTTTACACTGACTGCCTTTTGTTTTAGGCTAAGTGTGACGCGGTCGCTCCTCCTAACAAAGATCAATAACTGTTTTACAGCAGAGAGGCTATAAATATTAGAAGTTGTGTTAATTTAAGGTTTTAAAGAAAAACTGGTATGAACAGGCCACTGCTTTACAGAGCTGCTGGTCATGTATTTCTTTTGACCAGCAGAGAGTGTTCCCATGTAAATCCAGCAGAATTGCCATTGAAAAGTGTAGGAAGTCATTACTAACAACTTTTTGACATGCTATTCAGTTGAGCTACTTGCTGGCAGGATGCTTAGATGGAAAATTAACATCTGTCTCTTGAATACATCAAAGTTTACAGGTTGAGTCCCTGCTGTGAAAACCACATTTGTTTAGCAGAACCATAAAGTTGAAAGCACCCCCCTGTGATTTTGTATCCAAACAATAAAGCCACAAAGAAGCAATATCTCATAAAAGAAATTAATAACAATACTTGAACAAACCCCACAAAGATTTCTCTCATTTTCTTGTGGAAAACAGAAGGGGGAAGACATTTATAATATGAAGTCACTGCTTCATGTGCCATTACTGCAGACAAAAAGCATACAGGGCCATCAAAGGGAGTCAGTTTCTACACTGAACTTTGTTTGAGCTACAAAGGCAACCTGCTATGCACTTCAACTGAACCACAACAAAGATGCAATGGAAGGTCACGACCCGGGAGCCTGAAAATGAATACAGAGAGCTTCACTGTGACCGTCAGCACTACTTAAAACAATGTACTGGAGTTCAGCGCCAAGTGGGGTCATTTTAACAAGCCTCCTCTGACATTCACTGTTAATGAAGGCAAATTGTTACCAAATTCAAAAGCATTTCTGGAACAGCTTTTTCATTTTAAGAATGTGGCTTCATTTTTTGACTCATAAATGAAATTAGTAATTACTAATCCTAATTGCGTTTTGCTCTCCTTCTATAAGACTGCTCAATCCTGCACTTAATTCAAATGAAAATGTAAGTGTTTGCACAGTGAGCGCCATGACCTGTGATGCCAAAAGACCCGGTATCGTGCCAAAAAGCGATTCAATCAATATCCCGGCACGTTTGCAATGTAATGCAATGCAGATATTTACAGCGCCCCTTCTGAAGAAGATGGGTGGCTCAGTCACCGGGGAGCTGATCGAAGAGCGGCTACTGACCTCACTCTGCTGTGTCAGCAGAGTGAGAAGGCTTTTTCATTTTCAAGTTATGGGGGGGGACTTTGCGGGCAGAACGCGAAAACGAAAAAGCAATGTCAACTTTGTTTTCTTTTGGGTTACAGGACAAATGAGCAGTCTTGAAGAAGAAAATGCAAATGCAAATAGGACTATGGATTACTAATTTTATTTTTGAGTCGAATAATGCAGCCACATTCTCACAATGAAAAAGCATTTCAAATCCTTATAGATAAATTGATTTATCTGTAAGGAGAAGATTCAAATTAAAAACAAATTACTAATTTCATCACTATGAAAATTTCAAGTGAATTTCTTTTTACTCTGATCCTAGGTACCAAACTTGCTCGTCGACAACCCTAAAGCACAAGATAAGCCGGGAAAAGTAAAGAGATTGCTGCTTAAAAGAAAGCAACTTGACAGAAGCTAATGGAAGCTTTTATGACGAAACAAAGAAAAGATGAACAGACAAGAAAACATCAATACAGTGATGATGTTCTGCAGCGTTCAGTTGCTTAATGGGTTTTAACTATTTTGGCTTAAAAAACAAAGATACAGAATGATACAAGCTGAAGGATGAAAAAGTTTAAAAAGAGAGTTAATGTAGTCCATGTGGGAAACTACAGTATGCTGCTCAACAAAGACCTGGCTTTGAGGGTTGTGGCAGAAAAAGTCACCGTTTTATTATTGATTGAAGTTACAAACCATTCTTTCCCATGCCCATACACGAAATTAGTTTACTGACAAATATTTTTTTACAAATAGATTGCAGATTGTCTCTGCTAAGCAGAACCGAGCTGTTTGTAGAATGCTGATGCTCATCAGGCTGCAGTGGTGTTAACATATTTGAGTTTCAGACCAAGACCCTTCCTAGTGACTGTAGTCCCTCAGAGACACTCGCCAAACCCACTGCGCCTCACTTCTTATCTTTAGCAATCAAGAATGATTTAAAATGCTTGACAGCCACCTCCCTTAAAGCTAAATGGGAGACTTATTGCTTCAGTCATCCTCAACAGAACCACCGATATAAACCAAAACCCTAAACTAAAGCCACCTATCACATCCAATAGTTAAGGTTAGGGTGAGTATGAGGACATGAAGGAATTGCAACACATCAATAATGTTAACTGTCAAAGTAACTTGCAGTGCAGCACATTTGAAGACTTACAATTCTAGAAGACCATTTTAGATCAGTTCTATATCAAACAATATAGGAAAATGCATTGAAGAGTTTTTAAGAACAACTAAATTTGCTTCTTCAGCTTAACTATTTAGCTAAATCCTAACACTAAGTTCCTACACGTATACATCTAGCCGTTTATATGAAATAAGTACTGCCTGGTAATTATGTTAATAATTAAAGATTTGTTGGAGTTTATTCCCAATGTACAGAAATTCATCAATGAGTTTCTGATGAATGCGGCATGAAAGTGCATTAGGCTGTGAATAATTGGTTTGGGCAATGCATAACTTGATTGGCAAAGTCTCTCTCCATCGGTGTTTAAAGGCTTGGTGACTTTACTCAGGGATCCTTCGTTGAGCTTCAGTCCTCAACCAAGCACACATCCTGAGCTGCTTTTTTTCAAAAACCCTAATTCATATTTTTGTGGTTGTAGCCCGCATGTTTTTGCAAGGTTAAGTTCTTGATCAGACCATAAAATGTCACATAACACCCCCTTGTAAAAGTTAAAACACCAAGCAAAAATACAGACAGTGGAAACCATTTTGGCATTATTGTTGAAGGTAACAGTCTTCTTTGTTTCCAATATAGGGTTTCAGAAACATTTTGACAAATGAGTAGTGCTGCTTGTGTCTGAATAAATGGAGCACTGTTGTGTGTAACGTCAAAGGAAACTTAAAATCAGAGTGTTTAAGCTGCAGAATGACATTTATACAATAGAAGAAAAATAAACACAACAAAAACAATATGGTTCCGTGCTCCACTGTAAAAACCCAAGGTGAGTTGGGTCTGTTTAAAACAGCACATGCAGGGAAGTGTTATAAGCTTTGGGTGGTCTGTTAAATCCACAACGCACATGCTGCAGGGACACAACATGTAAACAAAAAAACAAGGAAAGATTAGAAAGCACCTTAAAGTCCAACAAAAAATATATGAGAAACTGTAAGACAAAAAAAATTAAATTCTGGCATGAAGTTGCAAAAAGCTGAAATTAGAAGGATTGGGAGGACTGAAGTAATTTTCCTTTAATTTCTCTCTGGATCTGTTCCCAGCACTCGGTGGGACGAAGGCAGATGTATATGTTAGGCTTACAACAGAAGATTTTGCTGAAGAAAAAGTATTATTTTCCATGACAGCAAGGAGAGTTTTGACAATAATAATAAGCAGTTTGGCCAGAAATGCACAAATGTAGAGGATTAGGTTAGATCAAAAGTCACACCTTGAAATAAGAACCAAAAGTTTGAAAAGATTTCGGCTTCATCAGGAAATGTTACTACTCAAAGATTACTTAGGATAAATGATGTTGGTGTAAAATTAAACTCAACCAAGCATAGCTAGGTTTTGACACAAGAGAAAGCCCAGATGATAGGAGTGGAGCATGGCTCAGGATTTTTTTTTTTTTTTTTTGCTTTCACCCGCACACACTCCATGTTAAGACAACTTCAAGCAAATGAGGCAAAACCTAAACACTAAGATCTTTTATAGTGATGATTTACCTAAGCCTACTGAACCAAAGATTCAACTTCCTGAGATATTTTGGTCCATATTATTTGGGTACATAGTAGCATCTCACAGTTTTAGCACATGCTGTGAATTGACATTATAAATAAACCAACCCTATGACAGAAACTCTGTGCTCATAAATGGATCAACATTCCTAGCAACAAGACTCTAGTAAGTTGAAGCAGTTAAAGTGAGATAATTTGCAATCTACAAAAAGAAGGTAGGATGGACTCATGCTGTCCATCTGAAATGTACTGTGAAAACTAATCAAACCAAAAAATGTTTGTAATATTAAGTGTTTTTTTTTAAATTTAGCAGAATTGTATTTAACTTTTAGTTTACTATATTTGATTAATCGGGCAGAGATTGAGTCACAGGTATTCTGCCTTCCATGTCAAAAAAATAAACTGGTTATCATGAAATTAGTTCATGGAGCAAACAAAATAGGCAATGAGTACAAATACTGAAGTGTTCAATATTTGGAAGAGATACGTAATGTAAAAAAAGTCAGAAGGAAGCACTTCATAAAAATAAAAAAATGGGGTTAAAGTAAATGCTCACATGTATAAAAAATAAATTTCCTAGTAAAAACTAAAAATACCAAATCATTCAAAACTGTGGTCACTTCTACAATGACATAAATAAGTAAAAGAGAGAGAGCCATTTTATCAGATTCCCAATAGTCTATATTAGCTATTTTAGTTAGAATCTTGCTCACACAGGTGTGGAGAAAAAAAAAGTGCCCTCTTTAAATCGCTTTCTAAAATTCCTGACAATTTTTTTTTTTTCACAGAGCGTCTCTCAGAAGTGTGTTTACAAATAAGTGTACTAGCTCCCATGTGTCCGTGACCCTATTCCCCTTGCAGGCAGAATGAGGGCACTACTGACTCTCGCTCACCCGACTGGTCACTTGATCCTGGGGTTCATCTTGGGGGCCTTCTGCCTCTTCTCAAACGCACCATTTGTTTCTCTGCATGGAATTCCAGCCCCCGTGATTTTTATCAGGAGTTTTCACGCCAATTTCGCCAAAACCGATTGAAAGGGCAGCAAATTCAGCTGCTACTGATCTCAAATAGATCGGGTTTCCAAGGAGTCAAATTAAAAATGCTTTACGCTTGTGTTTAGAAAATAAAGTTGGTTAGGTTGCTAGGGCTGAACAGGGAAGGTGACTTGTTATGACTGGCTGTCAATTAACAGTTGAGTCACACAAGAGGGGTAGAAAGACAAACAAAAAGGATATGGTTTCACAGCAAAGAAACAACAGTTTAGGGAACACTGGCTGTGAAAATATGCTTTAGACAAGCCAACAGCAATGACAGTTACACTACAGATGTAACACGGCCAACACAGAAAAAGGAGAAAGCTGAACTCTATTAGATATTGTAGCTCAAAATGGGTGAATAACAACAGTTGAGCGATATCTGAAGAACATGGGGTACTAGGGGGTGGTCCAGGCCTCAGACATGGTTAACAGTCAGGTATTAACGTTAACGTACCTCCCAGGAACAACTCCAATGTTTAAAGATAAAAGCTGTCCACACAGTCAAAGCAGACCCAGACACTGAGAATCTGTCCAATTGTTTCTTAATCATATTTGAATCCTTTGTAGTCTTGATGTTTCGGTCATCTTGGTTCAACCCGTTTCATATTTCCCTGCATCTGTCTCTTTTCAATCACAGTTGCATCAGGTGAGAGGTTTCCACATCTCACATTCCTCAAGGCGTAGGTCAAAAAAGAAACTTCATTTACCAGACAATATGGAACACTCATCACAAAGAGGAGCAGTCTTGGAAACGGCCAATGTTGAACATACACAGACGAGAATAAAGCCCCAGGAGGCTTCTCGAGCCAAGCTTGTCAACAAAATAGTTGCTTAGATGAGCACTCCTATGTGTTTCTGACATTCAGCAAATACCCTTAGCGCAAAGAGAAGAAAACTGTTATCCAAGAGGGAAGAACAAATCAAGATTCAGAATTCAGGCTTTAAATGTGTAACATGTAGACACACCTGAATTAGTGTATAGCGGGGGGAAAAAAAAGGTTTGAATTTGCTTTCCCACAATAATGCATGGATAAGCAGGTGCACATGATGGATGTGGGGATGTATGGATGGAATACTTTGTGGTATCAACAAATTGAAAAAACTCAATATTTTGGAATGTGCAATATTGTGCCGTTTGTCTTAGCTGTCACTATAGCCTGATTTTAAAATACAAATGGTGTTAAGTCAAACTTTGTGAGAGAGAGTAGTGCTCCACTCTTCTGGGTTGGAAAACACATGCAGTACTGGGTATTTGACAAAATTCTCTAGAGAGGAACCATCTTTCTAGAGCAGCCAGCCCGGAATTGGCGAGCACTGATTTGAGAGGGATTTTTGCCAGCATTGTGATTGACGGGGAACAAATCCGACACAAAGATCAGAAAGACTGCTAAAAAAAAAAGAGCAATGAGAAAAGAAAGGGGAAGAGAAAGAAAAAAAGGCAAATGCTGAGAGAGTTCTAATACAGGTACTTCCCGTATATGATCTTTTCTCTGCGTTTAAAAAACAAAACTCCAACGATAAGGTTGTGTCCAGGTTGGATGGCCTCGTGTAAACTTCTGTAGTACTCTGAAATGTCACTGTGTTTACTGGCAACCCATACGGATCTGTGTCCATGAGTGTTGGAGGATGTCTAGAGCCATGCTTCCCATGCGTGTAATCATCCCAGGATGAGGTGGAGCGGGACTTCCCCCTGCACCAGAGGGTATTTTCCTCCCACACAGTGCTACATGCACATGGCTGACCCAGGCTGCATCTGTGTATGTGCTTGTTTATCTGTGTCAGAAAGAGAGGACGCCAGGCATACCAACATGGAAATCAACTCTTACAAAACAAAACTATCCTGGATACAGGGAGCAAATTATTAAAACACCGGTAAGGCAGCAACTCCGTGACAAGGCAAGATTGTAAAATGACAGAATGGGATATTATAATAATAAAATACCATGTTTTGTGGAAGATAAAGATCTGCTGATGATAAAAATATTCATCAGCTCAGCCATTAATGCCAGTATTGATTTTGGGGTGAAAAGAATCCAACTCTGGTTTAAACACATAAGGAGAAACCCTCCTGCAAGTTGCATCACCTCTTGTGATGTTAAATTGACTAAGTGTCCACAGGGATAGTAATGAAATAGACATATGTAAAGGAAGCTAGGATGAGCTTCTGTCCTGGTGACACACACAGCTCAGCTGCTTGGTCATTCAGACGTACAACGTTTGTAAGATGAAGGTGACAGACACTAACCATGCAAGGGAAAGTGGGGAGCACGTGTAAGTGTGTTCAGTTGTGTGCACACGTGTGTGTTTGATGGTATGCATTTGTGTGTTGCCGGGTGACACGGCTGATGACATAGCAGCCAGATTAGTCCTGGAAACCGCATCTATTCATGGCTGCTTGGCTGTGGGACCTCCTGCTGCTGAAAGCTGCCTGATCCGAACCCAAACTTCACTTCACTTTATCATCATTACCGTCAACCGGGAAATGCTGAGATGAAGTCAGACTGTGACGAACCATAGCTAATGCCATGATAAACACTCTAATAATCCAGCGATTTAAAGGGAAACACGTCTGCTTTATGCACCTTTAAGAAATCGCGTTGGACTTGCTTTGCAGGTCGGCCGTGATGTAAAATGCAACTGGAACAGTGACTGTGGAAAATGGCTTCCGAACACACTGACGAATGATAATAAAAGCCAGTTAACCGAGTATGTGTATGAACAGATTTATGGCCTAGCACGGTGTTTAGAAATGAGTTTAAACTCTAAACAATGCTTGCACACATTCCCCACGCGCTTGGCTTGCCTCCTACTGCCAAGGAACCCAAAAGCCCCAACAAAACAAATTCATTAACCCTGACAATAAAACACAGCTGTAAGGGGTAATGGGAACTGTTTGAAATCAGAGAATGGGATTGAACACAAACTGCATATGGGGAAAAAAGAAGACAATAAGGGAGAAATGGAGCCAGGTTTCATTTCCATTTGAATTGGGGACAGTAATGCAAAAATGCTTTTTGAATCCCAACAACAAAAGCAGGTCAGCTCTCCCAAATTTCTGAGTCAGACCTCCCTTTAATTGGTCCCTTGAAGCAGGTTGTAGAAAGAAAACTATCCTTTTACTTTGAACCCCTTTTTGCAGTTTTATACTGACTGATGCTTTAGCTGTAGGAAACAAGCAAAGGATCTGAGGGATCCCACAGCACTTGTGAGAAGGTAACCACTAGAGGGCTCTGTAGCTTGTAAAATAAGCTTAACACACACAGTCACACCATAATCAACCAAGAACAGTAAACAGAGGTAAAAACAGTTTAACCCCAAAGCAACATTCATTAAAACGTAACTAGCAGCTGATCACCGTCAAAATGTAAAACTCTTGATTCTGACCACTGCATGGTTAAAAGAGGAAACTGCTTGTCTCCTAAGAACACAAAGCTCTGAAGGTAAAGGAAAACACAATGGTGTTACATGGCAGCCCAGCTGAATGTTTTCTAGGCTGAAAAAGAAAGTATGGATTCACTGTCAGGCTCCTTATGCGATTTCACAAAGTAAAAATAAGTACAAAGGAAAGGAAATGCAGTAACCTCAGAATTCATTGATAATGATCAGTCATTCTGAGACGTAAGACGTTTACATCTTACTTCAAGATTATTGTCGAAATGCAAAGTTCTACTGAAAAGAATATTTAGTGAAAGAATAAACATTTGTTTAGACTAGTCTAACTGCTTAGACAAAAACACTTCCAGTGATCAGCAGAAACTGCTAAACCGATCTAAGTGTTCACTAAACCTGACGAAAATCTACACTGGGAACACAAATACGGTGCTTTTGGTTAATCCAGAAGGTTAACAAACATCAAACATGAATGTTTAAGAAAGTAAAGGTGAGTTTTTGGGAATCAGTGACCAATATATATATGTAATGGTGATAAGCCTTCCATTTAGGGAGTCTGTCAGTGTATTTGATCTGTTGACGATCAACTTTTTGTGAATCAGAGAGCTCAGCCTCTCCGACGCTCTTAGGAGAGCTGGAGTGTTTCCCTTCACTGTAAATCTGTTTAAGAACTGTCAACAAGTGCTGAAAAGGGTTCAGGTGAGGTGAGGAAACAGCTTGGTCACGAGTTCTTCATCTTTAATCTCCTTGCTGGCCAGCTATGAAGAAGAGTGCTTATGTGAACGACGTCCTGCATAGAAATCATTGTCTTTGTGAAATATGCAGAATACTTCCTGGAGCGGTGGTTGAAGTCTTCTAAAAAGTTCTGGGAGGGGTTTTTTAACCTACCTTCAACCTGAGAATGTCTATCTGGCTCAATATAACCAGCCAATACCATTACCCCACCTGACCTCGCAGCTGTCTGATTCCAACTGGAACTTTGTTCCCATTATCGATCCAGCCACGAATCCAACCATCTGGTCCATCAACTGTCACGTTATTTCATCAGTTTCATAAAGCTTTTCTCTGAATTCTGAACACCTTGTATTTCCATGTACTACAGGGAGGCTGCAGTTCTGGAATAGGACAGAACTAGAAAGTAAGGGATTCCTGGTAGCTTCATGTTTATTTCAATATAAAATTGTTTGCATCTTTTTCTCCTAAAATGTTTCTTGCAACCCTGTTAACTATTTGGAACAAATGGTGGATGGTACTTTGATACGACCCCAAAATCTTCGCAATTTCCAGAGAGCTTCATCCCTCCTACTTTTCAAATCTATTTTGGGCCTCATCTTGCTCGAAGAAAAGAAGCTGCAAAATAAGGATGGATACCTTGACCTCCTTAGGCCACACTTACACAGAGAAGTTTTTATGCTCAAAAATATTTGGTATTCAAGTTTATCTAAAAAAGCTAACGTGGCCAAAATACTGACTTATCTTATAATCGTGCCTCTAGTGTACAGTAGCTGGTGTCTTAACTACAAGTAAGGATTTTACAAATGTGCTAGAACTGAACCCTCAAGGCCAAAAAAACTAAAAAAGAAGATCCAGCACATCATCCTATATTTTAGTTGTGAAATGAGAATAAGGAACCTTCTAAGGTGGACTACAGCATTACCAGATTCACGCGTCTAAAGTATCTCTCATACAACTAACTCTGAGGCTACTTTCCTCTTTACCAAAATATAAATCAAAGAAGAATTCAAAGATTCTTCTTTCATCCAGTAATTAAAAGACATCCTGTTGTTTATGCTTTGCACGGCTGTATCATCTGTGCAGTTTCAGCGTGCCCTTCTCTCGTATTTCCTTCCGTCGTTCTTCGGAAGCCTTCAGAGGAACAGAGTTCTCTGACACACAGAACTAAACAGACCTTTCTACAGAGAATCTCAAAAAAGAAGGTAACAGTGAAGCTACTTTGTGAACTCACTTTGTGTAAACCCACCCCCGCTCCTTCTCTCCCCTCTGTCACATTCCCTGGGAGAGTCTTCCTCACCAATGCTGGTAAATATTTTTATATTGTGTTCCATTAGAAAGCTTCATTAAGCTGTCAGACGGCGCCTGGGTGCTCCCAGTCCTGTAAACAATAGGAAGGGCCTTGATGGCTGCAGGAGAGCGCGGCACGGTGAACTAATGCGACATTAGAGTACTGCTTTCCTTTGAGTACGTAAATATTTAAATGTGTTGGATTCACCAAAAAAAAAAAAAAGTCAGGGCTGTTAGTCGGGAAAACGGTGTCAGAAGAGCGATCCTAATTAAAGTCAAACAACTGTTTAAAAGTTGACATTAACAAGTTCAACAATCAGTGGATCAATCGGACAATATGTCTAGGCAGGAGAATGAAAACTGCAAACTTTACAAACATCAAAACGGACAGTTTTACTATTTGACTGATGGTGCTGTTGTGTAAATATTCCAGTGGCACTTCGTACTTCAAGTCTTCATGTGTGATATGGTGTCAGAAGTTACCTCAGAACTTTTCTCTGAAGCATTCGACCCCACCATGTTGTCTCTGAGGAGCTGCTGAAGGAGCTGCACCTGGGCAACGCTGAGGTAGAAATCCAGACTGCTGGTCACGTTAACCTCCAGGGAGTGGCCACACACCACCACTTCCTAAAGCAGGACATTAAAAGAAGAGTAGAACACTGAAAAAAACCAACAACACAACACTAGATTGCTTGTGGTCTCATTTATTGCTCCTCTCATTTGTTTCTTCTACAGTGCTAAAGTACTGTGTCCAGATGACAAACCACTGTCTGTCCTGGTCTGTTTAGTGTGTCTGCACCCTGTGTCCTCTCCAGGGTCCCACCCACAGTCAGGAGGCTCCACCAGAGAAGGTATTACTCATGAACACTAGGGACCGAGCCACACACCCACAGCAGACCTACTGTACGTCCTCACACAGCTTTTGAACACACATGGCTAAAACAGCTACTAACTCTTTGAAACATATAAATACTGCATGCTGCTATTTTGTTGAACTTAATAAACCAACAGTAGTGTTTACATTTATGTGTTAAGCATAAACAAATGCTATGAAAATGGGTAACAGGAATAGTAACAATTTCAAACCTTTTCAGCGCAACAATTTTCAACATCCTGTTTTATTTATGTTGTTACTGGCTCAGAGTCTCCGAATCACAAGAGGTTATATAAATTACTTAGTGTTTGAGCATGTGCATGTGTGTCCCGCAGTAAAAAACTATGGATTGGCTGTTACACATTGTCAAGGGGCAAGCTAGCGTGGTCGGACGAGGCATCAAAGAGGCAGGAAGTCTCCGAGAGCCACGCCAGAAAACATCAGCTGTATAAGCAGAAAGGTTTGAACTCTTGAGGTCAAAGACCTCCATTACATGCTAGACTGGTGGAGGGATTCGAAATGAGTTTGTTACTGTAAGTTAAGAGAAAACGTAAATACTTTTGACATCTCACATAATCAATGTCTGTTTTCATATGAACAACAGATTGTCAGAGAAATGGGTACAGTCATTGCTTTAACAGACCATAGTCAAAAGGCACAAGCATGGGTAGTGAGCAGACCCCTATAATGGGAATGAATACATTTATCCCTCCAAAACCGATTTTAATGGAAAATCTATAACTAACCTATAGTGGAGTTGAATTTGTTAAATATAGATTTATATCTTAGATATTATTATACTTTGTGGTCATTACAGTACCATTTATTAGTGAAAGACCAAGACATAGAAAACAGTTAAAAATATGTTTGCAGACGTCCTTTTTATGTTTTTAAGGTCGTAATATTACAATCTAAGGTGAATTGGATGGTAAAAAACTATAATACAATTGAAAACTATGCTACCTCGATGCACACGGAGATCCACACTATGCCAGAGAAGCCATATTTCAAGTGCGTCAAGTTTTCACGGAGGTCGGGGGTGAGCAGTTTGCTTCTGTACACCTGCGTGTGATCAAGCTTATCAGCAGGGGCCCAATAGGAGCTTTCTGCTGGTCATTAGACACCTGATCGCCAACCCATGGGGTGTTTCAGTCTGCTGTTTTTATATTTTTCTTTTATTTTCACCTCTTGTTTTCATCCCCCCATAGTTAACCTCTGGCTCTGGGTATTTCATAAGGTTACCTCGCGAATAACCGCCAGAAGATTGTCATCTGTTTCTCTTTGCCATAACATTCTGGATCACTTGTTTCCATGACCAGCTCTCGGCAGTTCCTGCCTCACATCACCTCAGTTAAGAGACCTGAATAACCGCACAAGCTCACAGCATCTGCACTCTTCAACCTGCTCTCATAGTGTAAATATTTTTCAAGGTGCTTTGAGTCTCAAAAGTAGAGGGAACTTACCAGCATGGGCAACATTAATAGTATGATTTCTCAGCTATGTTGTGCAGAGACTAGGCTCACCTCTGTCTGTACACTATCAGGAGAGAGACTCTTGCTAAAGATGATGGCAGGAGCAGCGGTCACCCGGACAGAGAAGTCGGTCAAGATTGGCGTCAGGATAGCTCGCCGTTCCTGCTGGCGTCTGATACTGTACAGGTACAAACAA
>JAVLVB010000286.1:942743-969372 GCA_032876305.1 Orestias chungarensis
GTGTGTGTGTGTGTGTGTGTGTGTGTGTGTGTGTGTGTGTGTGTGTGTGTGTGTGTGTGTGCTGAAGGGGAAATCAAGAGACTTATGATTTATGAATCTAGAAATTACTTGGTAAGTTAATCACCATTTACCTACAGTGGTTCACTCTGGACTGCCAGAAATTCTACAGCTTCTAAGTTGGGGATTTATTCTGAGTTGTGGATTTATGTTTCCAGTCTAGTTCAATTGCTGTTAATTTGCATCTACCACTTAAAGTAATTAAACTGTAAATGACAACACTGAACAGCTCTTGGAGAACAAAATGGAAAAATGATGTGGTGGAATATGGGGAGTCAGCACAATATAACAGACTGTCATGGCAGTGCTACTGAAATTATTTTTGATCGCATGCTTTTCAACACGGTTCCAAAAACAAAAGAGCTACAATAAGCCCAGGCTTGGACATTCCAAGGTACTTTGGAGTGTGTTCAGAGAAGAACATCATGGTTGACTTTTTCGCTGACAAATTCCCATGACAAAAACTCAAACATCCATTAATTTTTATCCTGGCAGAATTACACTCCTCCACTGCTGTTCCTAACAGAAGCCTGCCATTCATTAGGCTGATTGCACTTTAAAGACACTCATGCTTGACCAATTATATCATATTTACACAAGATCTTAAGAGTAAACTATTACTTCTATATACAAAGTAAGCAAAGTGAGGATTAGCCCGAGTTTATACCACCCTCAAGACACCAACATGTGATAGTGATGAGTTAAAAGAAAATAGACTCAGAAGACAGGCTGTTGTTTACGTTGACCTGGTGTGCTGAAAAGCTCAGTGTGTGCACTTTGATTTCAACATATCTTAATTACAGAAGTCATTTATCTCCTCCGTTTACATGTCAGTGAAGTTCTATAACTCTAAACAGGGCCTGAGATTGAAAGAAACAAACTAGTGCACCAAATGATGGCATGATCAAAATCCTAAATCTAGGAACTCATCAGCAGGTAATTAAAAAAAAAAAGCATAAGGCTGGATACTTTTCAACAGCCTAATGACGGACCTATTTATTATCACATTCAACCACCAAACTTTTTTGTACCTGTATATATCTCACCTTCCTGCTCTAAACATCAATCAGAATGATCCACCTTCAAACTCTCCCTTCAGCCCGAGGGCATCTGCAGTTTGTCCCAGTCAACAGCACTGCAAGGGTCATTTATTGAAGTCCGCAGATGCTGTCCTCATCCCCACTGCTTCTGTTCAGCTTTCCCTTACACGCGCACACGCAGACGCACTTTGCTGGTCTGCTCAGCTTTGGCTTTTTCTCGTCTCCACTCCTGCCTGCATGTAGCTCTAAGCACGGAACATTCCTGGGTAACAGAGACTGTAATTCACTAGCTTTTTAGTGGCACTGACTCACTGGATTCCTCCATACAGTAGGTACATCTGCAATGGATCTACGGAACAAAGGCACCTTGGATTCTCATTTAAGGGCAACTTTAGTTCTGGCTGGGACTGGAAATCTCTGGAAGGTCTCTGTGCACCACTCAGCCTCAGATCTCCAATATTACATGCATTTGGAGTAGCTGATGAGTCATATATATCTATATAAGGGTGGACAGAGCTACAATTTTTCCTTAAAACCTCTTAATAATTGGAAAATTATTTCAGTTAAAAGCAACAAATTTGATTTACTACCTTCCTGCTCTTAAAATAAGCGTAATCCTTAGTTACAACATGTCGGTGGGAGTCTTAGCAGTGTTTTATCGACGCCGAACAGTGAAGGGGATGCCTGGCTGAAGTTTTTAGACGGCTGATAATTCCTACATTAGTATTCAAAACAAGAAACTTTAACATGAAATCCAACCACCATTTTTTATTTTACAGCTTTTATTTTTAAACAATCATCTAAAACAGGTATCAAATGGGTTCATTATTGACTCACTGCAGCAGGAAACGTGGCAAGATTATGTTTCATTGAGTTTCGATAGAAGAGGATCATACATACACATTCTTTCTAAACTAAATAAACAATCAAATCCGAACAATGAAAAATACAATTTAAAACAAATCTAAGATGTCGCAATTAAATTGACAGTATCAGAAACGCTTGCGGGTTAACTGAAAAAAAAAATGTCACTCATTATGAGGTAAATCCTGAATTTGATTGGAGCAGCTAAAAGAGCATAAAATGATTTATGCTCTTTTAAAATGTTTTTTTCTTCTTCTGTAGTGTATAATTGACAGATGATGTACAACGATCATAGAGCTGCAACACATCTGCTTCATCTCTGCGCTCCACACTGCTGTGAAATGAGCAGTGATGCATGAATCTCTTCATTTTAATTTTTGAGCCAAACAGAGAGGGCATTTGTAATACAACTAATAATATTAGAAAAGGAGGGGGAAAAAAAAGAAAAGCACCCCTTTAACATTAAACTGAGATGGTTGCAGGCTTGATAGAGTTCCTTATGATTTACTCCTGCATATAAATTGTTCAATCCTTGCTCCTGGAAAGAGAGTGTTTTATGGAGCTGTAAAATTAGCTGCATTTTATGGATCCCACAGCTTCAGCTACTTGTGTGCTCCCCCCCTCCTTTTTTTGTTTCTTCTACTTGATATTGCAGTATTGCAAGCGATTTGAAATGTGTTCATCTTTATCTCGGAAAGAAAAAGTTGATTGCAATTTGTTTACGACAATTATTGAGTTCTGACAAATGTTTAAAGCAACGAGATTGCATATCAAGTCTCAATCCCTTTTGGATGAGGAACAAATACTTTCCTAAACAAAGTCAGGAAACTGATAGCCATATTTCATTAAGCCAATGCATGCGCTCTAGGTTAACCAGACAGAATGAACAAACATGTAATTAGATCTCGCTACAACAGTAGGATCTTCTTGATTCGTTTTTATTCTTAACTTTAAACAACATTTCGTTCAAAGGCCAGTACCATTCAGGCAAAGTGCAGGCACAATGAAACAGAATACGACAGCTTACTGCTGGAAGCTTCTGCTCAATGGGAATTAAAAACGTCTGTCACGAGCTTTGCAGAAAGAGAGGTTGGCTTTTATGAGCAGCTCAAAAGCCCGTGGTTCAGCCCAGCCCTGCAGGACTACAGACGCTTTCTCATGAGATAATGTCCTAATACTTTGATGTCAGTGAGGAAAAACAGCATAAAACAATTACAATAATCTGGGGAACACATGGTTGCTGCACCAGCTAAGTCTTCCTCCTCTGTGAATGACTACAGAACTAATGTTTATAATTCTGAGGCGTATCTCCGAATCATCCAAACCTCCAAGTGTATTTACACAAAGTGACATTTCTGTATGAGAATTTTTCCCCCCTCTCCTCGGATTAAAGGACCGACATTGCAGAGCTGAGCCATCCAGTTCCATTGGTTATGATGTTAACTTGGAAAAGGTAAAACGAATAGAGAACATTGAAACAAAATTAACCAGCAAATAAGTTCATGTAGCAAATCTAAATCACAGAAATAATATTTACAGAAACAATAATACAAAATGTTAAGGAATAACCAAAGCTGGCATAATAATGCCATACAGTTGAATCCAGAAGTTCAAATAAACATTTACTTTTTTTAAATCACTGTCTCAATTGAAATTGGACCAAACTTCTATTGTTTTAGGTTACATATAAAATTTATTCCATTTGCTAAATCCCACAAGATCCAGAGAAAGGAGAGGTTTACTTGTTAATGTCTTTAAGATAAAAGAAATACAAACGTAAATACAGGGGAAAGTTTCTTCTGCATTTGTTTTAATGCCTTTTAACTATGCAATGTCCAATGTTTTAAAATGTTTTTGCTTCTTACATCAGATTTCTAAAGTTCTCTGTACTCTGTATTAATGCTCAGATTTTTTTTTCATGTGAATTCTTTTGCTCCAGGGAAAAACAACTTTAGCTTTCTGCTCCACGGTACAACCGCAAAACTTTTGTCAATGTAATGGTTTTCAGACTAAGTATGACAAACAATAATTAAAATTTTTCTTCTTTAAAAACTTTATTTTAAAGCATGATACAGAAAACATAAAACCCCACTTTGGTTTAGGAAACCGAGGATACCAGTGTACGCATATAAAGTAAGGTTTTTGAATAAACAGCACTGACTGGATGCTTTTAAAAGTTTTAAAAGGAAGGGAAGAGCCAGCTTTTGGTCTTCTAATTTACTTTTGCCTTACTCGCCTTATAAAATCCCTCGTCTTCTTTGATATTTTTAACTACCTTTAGACAATTAGGAGCAAGTTGCTCAGATGAGCCAGGCTCCTGAAAAACCCCAACCCTAAAACCCTGATTTTTTTCTGAATACAGTACTCAAATATCATAATGTCATCGTTTGGGACTGCTACCAACGACATCTGTAGAGCTGCAGGCACAAAAAAAAAAAAAGATTCATGGGGGTTAGAAAAGGACTATAGAAAAAAAGGCATCCAGTTATTATAGAAATTACGCAGAGGGGGATTCAAAATTCAAACAAAATGGCAAGTTGGTGACTGTGTTGGAACTTGTTTTTATTAGATGGAAAAAAAGAACAGAACGACATGATGGTGACATGACAACCCCCTGTACAGCACAGAGTAGAGATTACACCCCCTGCCGAACTCTAAAATGCAAATTGGACAGAAATGCAAGTTGTGCATTGAGACACTGAAGAACTGAGTGAGGGATGATGAAGAAAAAGGGAACCGGCAGGGCTTCTGTTCACCAGAGAATCTGTGCAGAATCCAGTCCAGGTGCAAAGAATTAGGAGGAGATGGCACATCAAACGGAGATGTGCGCTCCGTCTACCCTGTAACCCTGGTGGCAGGAAATGCTCTACACAATTGTGTAAGCTGACCAGAGAGAGACAGACAAGAGGTACAAAACCAAAAAATCCCCCAAAAGACAGTGGAAGTGAGCAGATGCCTAAGATGGACATAAACGTCCGGCGCAGATGATTAAAAAAGAGAAGACTGCCGAAAGAAACATTGAACAGAGTAAGAATTCAAGGCAATTAAAAGCTGGAACAAAACAGAAAGCAAGAGGAGAGTAAAGAAAAAACAGATTGGGTATAAAATTGTCACAAGCACTACTTTTTTTTCTTTCAAAGAAATGGTTTGTTTAAAAAAAATCTCAATATAAAAGTAAAATAAGGTTTGCAGGCGTTACAAAACAGCTCCGGTCACGCACAAGCCATGCAGGCTTGTGCGAGGCTTTATTTGCTGCATCTAGCCTGCATTGAGGCAACTGCTGCAGATCTGTATTTACAAGTAATAACATGTAAATCTTTCATCCCCCCCTTAACTGTGCAAACTGTTCAACATATGCTTATCATTTGGGACCTCTCACAAAACCTTCACACAGCCGTCTGCTGACTGAAAACAAAGAATTAAATGTGACTTTTAAATTCTAACAATACCCGGCTGTCCAAAATCTTTGAAGCTTTTCTAATGCATCGAGAGCAGTTAGAAGTGGACGTAAAAATATAAAGGCAGGGCTCGTACCCTGGCCGTAGAGAATTGTAGAGGATTCCAATGTAGGTTCTGCCATCGTTTGGACATTTTATATGGGAATAATCATATGGAGGAAAGTGTTTTTGGTGGAGTTAATATATTTTCTTTCAGCTACATATGCATACAACCGGAACTGTGAAATGATAAATGGATAGGCACAGTGTGCAGACTAAAATGCTGTGTTGTGTATGTGTGTGAGCGTGGTATAAGTTATGGAGAGAAGAAAGGAGACCACCACAGTCGAGTTGTCTACACTGTGGCTTCGCGTTACCCTCAAACCTGCAGCTGAAGTGATTTGAATGAGATTCTCTCATACACATGGAGCACTCTGCTGTAAACTTTCCTAATCTTGATCCCATCAATAAAAAAACTTTGGATACCTTAACAAAAAAAAAAAAGAAAGCAAGGGAAATACATTGTGGGACAAAAGATTAATCCAGCACATCAGGCCTCCTACTATATATTTTTAAAAAGGTGTATTTTTTTAAGCTTAGGAACAAGGTGTAAAACATTGAAAGAAAGCGGAGTTAAAAAAAACAAAAACTTTTGTCCCAAGCTCTGGTTCTTTTTTGCATAGTTTGGCCCCCTTGGTTTTGAAATGTGCCTGTAGTTACACAAGCATTAGCCAGTTATGCCACTGGTTTCTCACCCGCTTTCCCGAACTACAGAGGAGCTTGTGGTTTCACACGCAGACATTAGAAAACGTCGCCACATTCCTCTTTTTTTCCCCAACCTCCCTTGATCCTTCGTTAGGATTTAAACATTCAATCCTTCATTGTTTATAGAACTAATTTTAGCTTTCTTTGCCAGATATCACTGTCCAAAGAGACAAGGAAATATTTTTCTATCAAATCACCTAAAACTTTAGAAATGTTACAAAGTCAAATGCAAATTTATTGTATTTCACCGTAGAGTGAAAATATCAGTTTTACCGGGATTATTACATTTATCAATAACGTTGAACAAAAACTTGCTGTTTTTATACCTAATCTAAGACCTTTTTATTTTTTATTATCCTGAATTAGTAAGCTAAAACTGTGCCACATCCTTTGAGGCTGGAGATAAGATCTTTAAAGCATCCTTACTTATTTTTCACAAAGTGCTTCTGGTTTACGGTCTGCTGGTTAATTCCCAAATAAAATCCCCTCAACAGCTCATGGTGTATGCATACGTTTGGGAAGCGTTGTATGCCACCTCTTTTTCTGACTTCTCTCAACAGCCCCGCCGACCCTCCTCAGCTGCTGTGTAAAAAGACTGATTATCTCTGCTTCAAACCAACCGTGCAGGATGTCAGAACATCAACATGTCATGAGCTGGAAGGAAACGGACTACAGATACACAATGCACTAAAAAAGCATTGGGACACAGACACACACACACACACACACACACACACACACACACACACACACACACACACACACACACACACACACACACACACACACACACACACACACACACACACACACACACACACACACACACACACACACACACACACACACACACACACACACACATTTAGCAACGTAACAGTTGTACAATGTGTACTTCACAAGCTGCCATCTGGATGCAAACCTTCAAAGGTTGGGTGTATTCTTAGAATCCTGGTATCCTGCTTTAGGATGAGACATTTACAATCATACACAAGTGCGACCAACAAAGATCAAGCCCTGGGCCATGTGGTCAACCCATGGTTGGAGCTCTTTTGTGTGTGGAGGACATCTGAGCGTTGATCCCGCTCGCCTCTGTCACCACCTGACTGACAGCGGCATGCAAAAAAAACACAGGAGCAGCTTCCTGGCAGCGCTGAACAGAAGTCTGCATGTGTGGCCTGGAGAATTGAATGTCTTTTTCAACATCGACATGGCATGACATGATGCAGAAGAGAGGAAACGGGGAAAATTGCTATACTGTGCTATTTTTGAGGAGGATCGATGGATTACAGAGGGTTGATAAGCCTATTTGAACTATTACGTACGTAGGTAAATGTAATGCAGTGTATACAAAAGAGAACGTTTTATCGTACAATGGCAAGGCTTTCAATGGTAACAGTGCTGGATTACATGTCCGTCTAGTGGCTTGTTAGTTTTATAACCCAACGTGACATGAAGAAAAAGCTCGACCCGGCCATTACTTCACACGAACAATGTCCCTCACGCTTTGTTGATTTTTCGGTTCACTTTGTCCTCGTCTTGAAGCTTTATCCGCATGTCCCATACAACCTGTTGAGCACCGGCTTGGGAGAGGAAAAATTGTATTGTAGGTTGTTGTGTTTGCATGAAAACATTTTTTTTGGACATTGGTGTTTAAGATTCAGACAATCTGCTTTATAAAAAAAAAAAGAAAAAAAAAGAAAGGTTTCTGTATGAACAGGGCCTAAAATAAAACGATTTTGGTAAGAATAAAATGGTGCACATTGGCTGCTTGTTACCTTCCAAGTGGAACAATAATACAATTTTGACATAACTTTTTAGAGCAAAACATTTTGTAATTAAAAGCCCCCCTTCAATTTTTTTTTTTACATGTTGGAAATAAATAAAATTGTTTCTTACTTTATCTTCTCACTATAGTTGTTCCTACTCCCACTTTTCCCCACTCCCCACTTTTTCTACACAGCAAACCTGACCAGCAGAAGCAAAGCTGGGTCTCTCTTTTGCTCTCCCAATTCCCCCTAAACCTCCAACTTCTGGCCACAGAGTACAAGTGTTGTGGTGCAATCTTCTCACAAAGCCGAGGCCCTGAGAATAACATCACACAGGCCACAGAAATGTATGGAATGAACCGCGGGATGTACACAGAAGTCAGCAGACACCACAACACAGCACACACGACGCTGTATACGGGCTCATGTTCATTACACGAAACAGCCAGAACGGCAGAGCTGTGGTCAAAATCTCATAGATGGATGCATGGAATTAGAGAGACAGAATGAGAGATAAGGATACATTTAGACAGGAGGTCTACTTAATGACTGCATTGATCCTTTAAAGTGGCCCCAGTCTTTGTTTCAGACATTAACTCTCAACATTTTTAATCACACCTGCCAATAATATTAGCAAGCAATAAAACATCATAATAATAAGTGTTTTAAAACACATCCAAATGTCTTCATCTACATATTCAAATCTAAGTGGGCTGTGGTTGTGTAAAACATATTGGCGGTCAATGGGAGTTGTTAAGACTTGTTCTTCATGTGTATATTTAGGGTTATTAAAAAAGGGTGGTATGATTATAAAAATATATAATGTTATGAATTTGTAACTTGCTATTTTCTTTGTAGCTTTTTGCACCAATGGGTGTGATTGTAGAGTTTGTTCAAATACCCCAGTCACTGTTTCGCTCTCAGCCGGTCGTGTCTGCTGCCAACGTGAACCAACGTTGCTCTGGTGTTCAGTCTGGCAGTTGGGAGTTAAAATGAATGACACTGCAAACCAGGAAAATTGGTTTATAAACGTAAAAGTCTCATAGAGAGATAGTAAGACTTGCCAGAAACAGCCTGCATAGAAAGCCACATCAGTATTCAGTGGTTGAACATAAATTGCCTGTGCACGTTACTACACTAGTCTCATCTGTTGTCTATCCTGTCTCACTCAAAACATAAATTAGACCCGAACTTTAATAATAAGGGGTGCATGATTTACTCTTTATTGCATTTTCTTTATCATTTCTGAAAAAATAAATTTGATGTTACATTAATCCTGAGTGTCAAGGGAATATGAAATATGTCCTCTGAGTTTAGCAGAACGAGTGTTTCATTTGGTGCAATGATAAAAAGCAAAGTTTGTTCTGGCTGACCCCCCAGAAAGAGAATATTTAAAAAATGTTCTCAAGAAGAGTGGATGACAATGGGCGTATGAATCGGGTGTTTGTTTGATAAAAGGAGAAATAAAAGGGAGAAGCAGAAGGGAGATGATAAAAAGCTCAATAAACTCATGTTCAAATTAAAAACAACGAATAAAACGGACTTGGTTGTCTAAATTTCATATCTTCTAACCCTTAGCGTCTGTCAGGAGTGGGTCATCTAACGTCTAACTGCTTCACTATAACTACTATGTAAATATAATTGCATCATTTATTTTGAGGATAAATTCCCAGAGGCTAGGCAACAGAAATCAGGGAAAAACAAAGATAATACAATAATTGAACGACTCAGCATGGAAATATTTGACATGAACACTGTTATACCATCGGAGCAGCGGTCTTCAACTTCTTGATTTTTAGTTCTTTAAATATAAGAAATCCTAAAGTAATTTAATTAAAAAGTTATCGTTGAAGACATTGTAATGTGGCCTGGGGAAATAAATCCCCTGATGGAAGTGAATTTCAAAATGATTCAATCCGATTTCAAACTGAGTGCTGAATTAAGCTATAGAACATCTTGCCTTTGTTTGTTTAACTTCTACCACAAAAGATTTATTAATAGCTTAATTCTGCCGGTAGACCACACCAAATGCTACACTCAGGATATTTAGGAGGTCTTTAATTGCTGTAATATGCCAATCATTGGCATCACTGCCCCTGAATTGAGTTCATCATTCAACCTGCTCAGCGGCAAGGGAAGTTTCTAAAACAATGTATACGAGAGCGCATCCTGGGTATCTCTGTGTGTGGCCCAAACAGCTCGCCTGCGCTGCAGCAGGGAAGCAAAGCCGAAGTACTTTGCACTAGTGTAAACAAACGGGGAAATGGGGCACTTGGCAGCCGACTAAAGTGAGTGATGAGGCAAGTGTGCACTGAAGCATCTAATGAATCATTTGCTGGGAATGCTGGGTTTTATGAGGAACAGAAAGATGAGGGGAAGATGAGGAGGAAGGATACATGCTAAGAAGATGGTAAAAGAATGGCAGCTGTACAAATAGGTTTGGCTGACTTTAGCAGTATTTTACCCGAATATAGGAATAAGTATGTAATACACAAAAGATAATCTTTTACAAGGGCAGCGAAAAAACACAAACATGATCTACACTTCATTAATTTTCTAAATTGCTTGATGAAAGGAAAACAAGGTAACAGAAAAGCTTCCGTACCTAAACCCCACCAGATTAAAATAATCCAAATAAAATAAATCTGTATGCCTACATTTCTATATAAATTGATTTTATTAAATTTAACTTTTTATATAAAGATATATGTAATGTAGTTGCATTTTAATAAGGTGGGAAGCTGTCTTTTTTTTATGCATGCATAGAGAATCCACCACGTATGGTTGATTACTTAGTAAACTAAGTCAAAACTTTTTCTTTTGAATCCTCTTATAAAAAGGCTAAACTAGATTTCCAGTATCTGCTTCCTCCGCTCTCCAGCAGCATCCCTACAAACAGCAGAGGACAAGAAGCTACAGAGAGACGAGGGTGTGTTTAATGTAGTGAGAGGTAATTTTATTGGGAACAGGCAAGGTCCTGGCATCGGTCGGCTGTATTTATCTACGGAACGGGGATCCCCATCACAACCACTTATTAGGACATATATGTGGGTTTAAGCAGGCAGCCATTCAACAGTAACAAGGACGTGGCTTGCTGACCACAGCGAGCTGGGACTGGGACCAGTTTAACCAATACTGGAGAAACTGTGGGAAAACTGAGACAAGACGGAAATAACAAATAGATATAAATAAATGAAGTGATAGAAGCTACTTGCAGAAGAAGGCGAAAGTGAGTGGAAAACAGGTTAACAGAAATATGAAAGCTATACAAGTGCAAACTAACCAGAACACAACATACAATAGAAAGATTACATCTGATACAAGACAAAAACAAAAAAACGAAGAAATTGTGAAGTTGGGGAATGATCCTCACGATACAAAGATTCTACCGAACATGGACCTTTTCCTAACAGGTTCTGTTCAAACATTCATATACGGTATGAGGTTTCTGCTTGAGATGTGATCTGAAATCTGGGGCTTAGCGCACAAGATGCTGCATATGGTGCAAACAGTATGCAGAGAAAATCTATATTTATTAGCAAACTCTGCAAAAACTCTGAAAAGTATAAATAGATAAACGTAAAGTATATATAGATTAGTATAAATAGTATGTATAGATCATTTTTTATTGCAGCATCATCAACTTCATACAAAAGCTTGATGAACTTAATATGTTTTGAGGAATAAAGCTCCTGTATCGTTTGCCCTGCAAATGGGCCCAAAGCAATCCTGATCCTCAATAACACTTCATCACGATTCTTTTCCACATTTTTATTTTTTGTTATATGTCAGAACCACTTGGAGTGTTTGTTGCTGAAAAACTCATTCTTAGTCTCATCTGACCAAAGCACATTTGTGAGAGTTGGAAAGAAAAGGCTTTTAAAAGCAGTAATCCCACATATCCAGCTAAATATCTTAGACTTGGTGACCCCTTGGTGACATCATATTTACTCCACTAGAAAAACATTAAAGCATTTATTACTGATTAGAAAATAATAGACTAACAGGAATAAAAGAGTGTAAAGGAGAACCCTTAACCTAATGGCAAACTTAATTTCACTGCTTTAGAGGATTCAATGATAGAGTCACTCATACTTAATGAAGGATCAGAGATGTTACTTGACAGCTAATTAAAAAAGCTGACTAAGAAACCTCTCATAGTAGTTTGGAACTAATCCTGTAGAAGTTTTTTAATTGTATTCTCTATAAAGAGTGCATTCTTCACAATACCAATAATGTGTAAACTGGCTTAGATGATAAGTAAAAGATGCTGCTTTTCATAAACAATATAACCAGAACATTTTACCAGGCATGGTTCGATGGAAACTACAGTAAAAAAGAATGATGGCAAAATCTAAAGAAGGGAATGCTAAAGGATAAAATGTTTATATTTTAAAAATTGTTCATTTACATGATTACATGCAAAAGTTTGCAGACGTCGCAGCCTTTTATAACCGTCACCATAGAAACACGACTATGTGAAGAAATCAAAACACAAACAACAACTGTATTTTGTGGCGGTGGGTTGTGCTCTCGGTCTCCCTCGGAGAGACCGAGAAGGAACTAAGTGAGGTAAGGAATCTAATGCTGTGTCATGTAGGTGTGGGGATGCCGGGAAATGTGCAGGATAATTTTAGACCCACATTTAGAAACACACACACGAACATAAGGTCACAAGCGGTCGTGAAAAAAGAATGCTCATAGACTCAAGTTTCCAGTAGTTTCACAAACAAGCATCCAGGGCTTATTCAAACATATTACTTGTTACTTTAAACCAAAGAAAAATGTGAAATCACAGGATTGTTTTCCAACATTGTCACTCGTCAATCCATAAAGTACACCTGCTCAACTGCTCTATGCGAATGACTAATCAGCTAATCCCATGAAAGAAACTCAATGTATTTAGGACGGTGCTGTAAATGAGTTGTTGGAGCACAAAATGACAGGCAGTATGGAAAATAAATGGAACTGAAGTCACAATGAACAAGGACTGACACAATTCCTTGAATGACTCAAATGATGAATCATTAGGAAATCTCTGCTGCAGCATTTCATTTCATCTAGATACATATGACTGTACTGTGACAATAATATTGGGGTTTGTGTTGTGGATAATAGGGGACCTATATTGCAATTGCAAACTATGGTTATTATTATACCACTATCGCCAGAAGGAAAAAAAGATATATAAAAAGACCCAATCATCATCACATTTGTTATCTGCAGCCCTATGTTTCAAGACAATCGAAAGGCAGCAATGATTCCTATTACCATTTGTTGTAAACACAATATGGGGAATATCAACTCTAAATACGCAACATGTGAATCTTGAAACTGAATAGAGCAGAAGACCACACCTGCTGCTGCTTCCGTCAGCTAGAAACTAAACAGTAAAGCTCCAATTTAAACAGGCTAACCAAGCAGAGGCAACAATTTATTGGGTCTTAAGTTAAATTGTATACGGTTGCATGCATAGGCTAGGGCCAGAATTTGGTAAAAACGACATCAAAGCAAAGATCTAGTCACCTCATATTAGCGCCTTAGGCTTGTTGTGGAGATACTTTCTACGCGAACTTTAACTTCCAATTGTTACTTATTTAACTGTTACATGTTCTTGGTCTTGTGTATCTATTTCTACCCACAGCATAGCCATCTAGTTTCTTTATAAAGAGTGATATTAAACATGTATTAACCTGGGCACTGTCCTTTTATTTATTAAAATTATATGAATCGTTAACCCTCCCATGATATTTAACGTATTAGAAGTGTAAACATCTGAATTAACAGTATTTCATTATTTTATTTTTTAAAAAGACTTCGAGAGAATTCCTTCATTTAAGACTTTCAATTTGACTGTGGAGACCAAGTAACAACATACTATTTCAAAGAGTGGTTCCCATTTAAAAAGAGCAAGGAGTGAAATATATGAGATATAAAAGAGCCCCAAACCACAAAAAAAGTCAGGGCTGAGAGAATGTTGGACATTCTCTAGGCTGCTGCTCATGTACTTGAAAAACTGCCCACTTTTTTTTTAAGGCACAAAAATGATTTCAGCTGTATAAATTGACAGCGGCCTTGTAACTGAAGATAAGAGAGGAGAAGAGGGCAAGACTGCAGTGCTGTCATAACTGGTCAGTATATGGTCGTCTCCCAGCCAAGAAGGCAGGTTTCGGCCTCTTTGATGAAGTCTTTTAACTCCTAATGCTAAATGCACATTTTTTAACATGCCGGTCCAACAACTAAACGTAAAAGTCTTGTGTGTGTGTCTGAAGTAGAGTAAGTGAAATTGTATCTTTATATCCTCTATTCAAGAGTTTACATATGCCTGCTATTTTAGCCTTCACTTTGCTCCCATCTCAGCACTTGTCTCCTAGGGTGGCATAACAGTAAATCTTTTTTTATTTTTTTTAGAACAGCAGACAAAAGCATAGCTGCATAAACGAGTCATTTAATTATAAAAGCGAATATAATTAGCGGTGGACTTTAAGCAGAACGGCAGCAAATGACTATTGGGATCCCAAACATGTATCTTGCTATAGTGACAGTTGGTTAAAGACTGTAAACACACATCGGATTGTATGATTACAGACTGTCTTTACAACCTTCTATAAGCAACCTGGGGGAGCGCTGTAAAATTAGGGATAAAGCCCAAAATTGTGCTTGGCGCGACTGTCATCAAGCTTCTGATCTAATCATGAGATTTAGAAGTGCCATCATCCAGAAAGGGAGGCAAGATGTAAAAGAGAAGATGGTGAGGATAATGTCTGGTTAGGAATGGAAGGAAGAACATAGATAGTGGTTGAACATAATTCTTGGGTTTCACTGCAGAAAGTGGTGACTGTTGGCTTCTGTGTGCAGAGGTTATGGTGGCTGACTCAGCATCAGTGCATTTGAACACATAGACAAGTTTGTGAATAGTGTTATGATGTGACCTTGTATAATAATGTTTTAAGCATTGTTTACGTAACTGTTGTACAAAAGAAAAACTGGTCAAATTAGTGTACTTAGATTTGCATTTAATAAATGTGTTTAAATGTAAGGAGTGCCACATCACAGAATGTGTCTGTTTACACCAGGGTGGGGCATTGTGCAACGTAATCAACGTGTGAGCAGATGTGGGCACCACAGCCACAAAGTTACATGTCCTCTAACTATCGGAGGATGTACACTGCTACGCACTAAACGCTGAAATTACATGGATGCTCTAAATGGGTTTTGAGCCGAAGGACTGATAAAAAATGCAGATTAATTTCCTTGCCACAGATCATCATTTATCATCTGACACTGACAGAAAGTCAGCGAAAAAATGGGCAGTTTCCATGGACACCGAGCATCTTGAAGTCAATAAGTGTGCTGGCTTTCATAAAAACACATAACATATCACGGGCAGGGGTTATAAGCAACATTTCTAATCAAGCCTGAATTAACTGTTACAACCTTCCCAAGACACTAGTAAGTCAGGCTTACTCTGACTCCCCTCTCTATGTGACAACAAAGTTCTCCCCACTCCAAATGTCTGTCCAGTTTACTTGTTCTTTTTCTCCATCTCACTTGCATCTGCAGAAAGCATTAGGCACCACTTTTATCTCCCTCATTACATGTGTTTGCCAGCTTCATATCTGCCCAATTGCTCCCTCGTTCATGCACACATACACTCTGTAGGGCTGTGGTTTTGAGGCAGCTATGACACAATCCAGATTCTTGCTGCCTATAGCAGCAAAATGTGTTTTGCACTAAAGTATTTTCCTCTAAAGTCCAGATTTTCCTTGCCCTACAGCTTTGATCCAAATGGTACAGAGGGATGAGGGGTTTTGTCAACAGTCTTGTGTTTCAGGCCTGCCAGACCTCCACAATTCTCTCATTGCTCTGTCATGGCAGGGGCACAGATGGCACTACAAGGTGCCATTATACTTTGAAACCCATACTTTCCCAGGAACAGTCAAACATCACAATGAGCACAGGAGCACCCCCATAATGGGACAAGCAAAAACACACCTACAATAGTTGGATGCCTTAATTCTTTAAAATATACAGAGGTATCTTTAATTAATTATCTGTGGTAGTTACCAACAAGCAGTCCTGGCTGTGTGTGTGACCTCAAAGCAGAATATACTCAAGCTGTTCAAACCGTGTTTGAATTGTACAACAAAAGAAGAAGTAGGAGACAGCAGCTGCGATATGTAAAAAGCACAAAGGATGACTTGGTGATAAATCTGTAAACCTTTGTCCAATAAATATATTCAGGTCAAATCATTTGTGTTTCAACTGTGCTTTTATAACAGTAAATATCTGGTGGAACATGGACTGTTAAATTTATAATAGGAATTTTAAAGGGGGAAAAAAAAAAGAAAAGAGTTTGTCTTACTGATAGATATCTTTTCTCAGCACAGTTCGGGTCAGTGGGTTGTCAGCCTGGGGAGCCATACTGAGGGAACCCAGCTTTAACACAAGGGTGTCTTCCTTCTTCTCACTGGAGTCTATAAGGAAGAAATCAAACTGAAATTTATAAAAATATTGTATAGAAAACTAAAAAATGGCTGTACCGTTAGAAAACCAAAGTATATTACTAGATGCAATAGATTTTTGGGGGAAAAAATATATAATTGTGAATGTTTTAGTATAGCCAAATTATGTGTATTATGTTAGAGATTTGTTAAAGTTGATTTTTTTTTTTTTATATGTCACATATGTCAAATGTCTTGCGGAACATTGGCAAGATCCAATATGGCCACCAGACATTAGGTATAAGGTAGCAGATCTGGAATGGACAACGCTTAACATCACAATGTTTTGTTTCGCTACTTAGAAATTGATACACTAATGTGGGGGCTTGCTTACATTTTTGCATTTAAAATAAAGCTGTAAGGGGGGCTAAAAGAGACTGCTAATCACCAAATTTTAAAGCTGATAAAGATGCTGAAGAAAGGTAATAGGTTGAGGACTAAACTTGTTTTTCCAACCCTAATGAACTGTTAGGCTTAAATTGTGCTTAAAAGTTGTTATATGGTAACACAGTATAAAATGTTGAGTAGTTGCGTTTAAGCTACCTACTTTACTTAAAAAGAACAGGGCAATTTTTTATGTGTTCGACTGTAAGATTTCTAAATTTGAAAGAGCGTAAAACTCTTCTAAGAAATCTTCTTCAGGTTCCTGTACTGGCCTTCCATTTATCCCAATTAGATAGCCATCTTTTTTATTTGTGACACTAATTGCGGATGTGTGCTTCCGATGAAGTACTCCAAAAACATTGGGGCGAAACTGCGTAAAGGTAGGTGAGCTAAGCGTATGGAATCATGCACAAAAAGACTTGAGGCAGCAACTGCTGCCAAATATGGATCAACAAAGTATTAAGCAAAGGCGGCAAATACTAGCAAATGTATTTTCTTAGTGTTGTATTTTTAGCAAATTAGAAAATAATCTCAGAAACTTGTTGCTACATTTTCATAGTGGAAATCTAAAGAGTGATTAAATGGGAAATTGATTTTACCTATATAGACCTTTTCTAATCATTAGACTTTAGCATTCACCCATTCACAAATGAAACTAAATCATTCACCAATACCTAGCAAAATGGCATCAAGTGGCTTGCCCAGGGGCACATTAATATGAGACAGGATGCAGGTGGAGTTCAACCTACAACCTGTAAACTACCCAATGGAATTAGTGTACTTAGGGATGTGATTTATTTTCAGAGCAATATCTGTGTTTGCACAAATGGACTGAATGGAGCGAAACACAGATGGTAAAAAAAACTCGTGAACTTTTAAATGATCTATATAATTGTTTTGCGTTCATAATAAAAAAATTTATTAGTATATCTCCTTTTTCATGTGTGAATCAAGAAGAAAATGTCTGACCAGTAGTCAGATGTTTGTCTTTCGTTCCATGGCAGAAGACTCTGATCACGCTGGTGTTGATGTAAATGAGAGGCAAACACCTAGATGTCAAAGCGTGGCTCCGCATTGGCTGACCTGCAGACTTCCCACGCTCTCTGTAGCGCCTGGGTACCGTAGTCTGCGGAGACATCAAGCAATAAGTATAAATAGCAAGAACAAGGCTAATGTTATTTTTTTTTTTAAAGAAAAGAAAAAGAATTCATCACTAATTTATAATATTCCTTCAACTATGTAAGATAGTTTATATTATACCACAACATTTTATAATTTTAGGACACTTGTTTATGTAAATGTATTACCCTCCATATATAAGACCATTTTTGTTTATTTATATAAGCGAACAAAGAATTAAGGAAAATGTCTCCAATTATATAAAAGTTTTCTTCACCTGAAACACCCCTGCTACAGTAGCAAGTAAGGGACAAAATAAAACCACATCGAAGGGTTGGGCGGTCAGCAGGATCTCTCTCAGATAATGAGGTGAGCCGTCTGCCAGCGGGTCATTGGTGATCCTCTGGCCCATCGTGGCCATGCTGCTGCGTGACGGGCGCTCCGGTCGGGTGGTGAGTTTGTGCCGGACGTTTTTGGTAACAGCTTGAGTGTAGGTGATAGACAGGAAGCCATGCTGCTGATGAGAACCTTCCAGGATTTTAGCTGCCATCTGATGCGAGACAGGACAAATCAATCTGAGAGTAGACATGATCACAGATCAAGTCTAATAACCTGTTAGAGTAATTAGGCTTGTATTTTTTGGATGAGGATATTTTTATTTCAAAATGGAGAATTTTGGATAATTCGTCAGTTCTTGAGTAAACAAAGGATTCGGAAATGCTTCATTAGGTATGAGACTATAAAAGCGTTTTTATTATTTAGAAAACAGACTTGACCTCATCCAAACAACACAGCCAAATTTATGAGAAACTCTGAAAAGAAAGCCAAGCTGAAGCTACTGATGAAGAAGGTTTGAAAACAAATTTAATCTTTAGTAAAATAATTGATCGGAAAGCAGGAAATCAGTCCACATTAAATAAAAGATCCCATAAACTTTTTTCTACAAGCTTTTATCTGTTTCTGTTTTGACATATCATAAAATAAAGTTAAATTACATAAACTAGCTAGGAAGATTAAATCAAATCTTGAAATATATTCTGATTATAGACATAGTGGATTGATTTAAGACATCAAGGTGGGGGAACAAACATCCAGTAACAGTGGACTTTCTTATAATCTTTAAAAAAAATTGTCGGTTATTCTCTTTCAAACACTTCTAAGTAAGATGCTTGAGGAAATTTCAAGCACCAAAGGGGACGTATATCTTCATTTAAATAAGAGATGTTTAATCTGGTCCCAGGTATTAAAGTCACTGAAGGATAACAGAGTACTAGTTATTAGTCCACTTTTAGATACAAAGTGAATTATAACAGTGCTTTACACTCACATTTAAAACAAAGTTTCAGAGACAGCAGGAAAAAAAAACATGCTTTGTTTTTTTCCCCCCACTTAACTAACTTTTATGATGGTATGATGGCTCACCTATCCCTAAATGACTCAGATCAATACCAGGAACAGAAAAATGTATTTAAAACATCTCTAGTCAAGCCACTGTTAATGGATGATACACAGAGTCCACAAAAAAGAAATGGAAGCTGGATTCTTACAGGAGGGGAAAAGCCAGAGAAATGGCTGAAAGAGCTTTGCTTGCTGACGGGTCTGACCAACACCGTGCGTCTATTCAGCTTGTCAGTGCAAGAGAGGACCACTCCTCCACAGCTGCCCGAGGTCCGAACACCCTCCTCCATACTGGAGGTGAGAAGAGGGAAGAATATGACAAAGGAGGTAGATAAAGCAGATAAGGAGGAAAGGATTCAGATCAAGTAGAAAAGGAAAAAATACAAAATTAAAAGAAAAGCCAGACTTTTACATTACTGTCTAAAAGTTTCAGTACCATCAGATAAGGAATTCATTGATTAAACCCAAAGAAAGTTCCTGAGTTAGATTCAGCAGAAATGTTGAGGAATGGTCTTATAGTATACTTTAAGAGAGACTGAAGCAACTGTTCATTGTAAACATGAGCCATACTGTCAATGAAAATAGAGCAATCAATATAAAAGGTCACAGAGAGGTCATAGAGAACCCATCAATGTTGCATTTATTTTAAGGCTCATTTTCAATGTTGTTTTCTGGGTGCTTACATAAGACCATCACAAGAATAAAAGAATGAAAGTCAATTTCGTAGGAGTCTTTAACACAGAAGATTTGCTTTGACCAGCCTATATTGGCTTTAGAATTCAGTAAATCAGTTACTAGAGAGACAGGTGAGTTATGACATAACTAATGCTAAACCATTATTCAGCATCATTTAACCAGCCAATCATTTTAGTCATTTGTGTGAATTTGTTCTAAAAAAAGTGGGTTTTTTTCCACTATGGTTTGTTTTCCTGTCTGTCCAGCAACAGAAAAGATGAAGAATCTCAAATAAGGGCAGCAGTGCTAGCAAGAGATGGTATATGAAGAACTAATGCTTCTATGGCTGCTCTGGAGACACACAGGAGCCTCACCACAGCCGTCTCCTTGCAATGTAGAATGATTCCTTCATATTGCCCAGACTGAAAGTCTCGCCCTGGCCTAGAGAAATATGCAAGACCAATCATGAAAGAGTATTTTGTCACAAAGAGTGCTGCTGGTATTGCGAGTACTGCTCCTGGGGAAGGTTAGAATAACATTAAAGAAAATAACTGTCACAACATTGGTGCCCAAATCCAGTCCTGGAGAGCTACAATGACAAAACCATTACATCCTCTCTCCAAGACACCAGACTTCTGAAATCCCTCATCAGCCAACATTCAACTCTGCAGAGCCTTGGTAATAAACTTTTCACTTGATTCTGGTGGGCTGAAGGGATGCATGTAATGGTTTTGGGAGAGTATCTCTCCATGACTAGATCAGTATGGAGGACCAATCCTGCCATAATACAAAATGACTCATTAAAATATTTACAGGAACAAAAAGCAGCTTCACAAATAAAGTATGGCATTAAATGCAACAAAATAATAACAAAAGAATTTTTTAATAATTGAAAAAATAATTACGTAAACTTTTTTATCTGTCTTTTAGTTTTTGGCTGTGTAAATATTTCATTGAGTCATTTATTTCTTTTAAGTATTCTTCATCATGACAGGACTTGTCCCCCAAAGTTATGAAGCACAGCTGGGTTACAAGATTATATTTAATATGACATGTGCTAGGAATTCATCCCACATTAAATTTTAAATTGATTTAGTTAAGGGTTAACGGTTGAATAGAGCAAATAAAAACAGCTTTGAACAAATTAGGGCAAATGCTGCCCAAGCAGCATGCTGAAAAAAAAAGGTATCCAACTTCTGTTGTTGGCAGGAAATAAATGAGGCGCAGAGCAGCAGTGATGATCTCCTCTCACCAATGATGGTTCTAGGATAGGTGGGTGAGTGCCTCCAAGACAATGTTGGTTCTGATTTTCCTTTTCACACATACCACAATCCAAGGTGGTCCTTGGGTTTCCAGAAGTTGCAAAAACAATCATTTATTTCAGCTTAAACTACCCCAGATTCTGTTGGATATATTTAAGTGATTTAGATGCTTAACTAGAAAATGCACACTGATGAGAATTTTGGGTCAGAAAATGTCCAGGTTAAACTTCACCCATGGAGCAGGACGACGTTTTTATTACTAGGTTTATACGGTGCGCAACACGGGTGAAAGTCTTTCCCAATCCTTTCGGCTGGACATAGATTTTAAACTAGGCCTCACTTAGGTCCTGGGTGGAGGGACCCTTTTTTACCATATGCTTCTTCAGGTTTAGCCATTCAGTCTGCTCAAACTATTTATGCGTTAAAATGTGTCACAATGCCATAAATGTATGCTAGATTATTGCATATTTAAACCTATATTTGCGATCATTCCACTCAGTGAGAGAAATTTACACAGTTGTGAGTTTCCCTGTGTCATTTTTCAGTCCCAGCCTTTGGTAGCACAGCTGGAAAACATCAGCTTCAACTTGTGTGAGCTGCTTGGAGTGAATAAGGGTTAAAAGTCACTTCTTTTCTTTGGGGGCACTGGTGAGTAACTAAATAGTTTAATGAACATCAAAGAGTTAAAAGACAATTTTAAAATAGGGAGAACAGGATAACCTTTTGAACTTTCCATAAGACACGAAACATTCCTGAAATGAAGTACTGAATCACCGCTTTACCTTTCCACTCTAGTGTCCTCCTTTGAACACCATCTAAGTGTCCTCCATAGCATGTAAGCTTTCTGTGTCCATCTATTTTACATCCCTGGTGACCTCCTGTCATTTTTTTCCTCTACTCCACCCCTTCTCTCCTCATCTTATTCTGATACAATCACTGATTCAATTAGAGATTTGCCTCCCACATTTGCTTGCCCTATGTAATGGTCTATTCATTTTCCAGCAGTGACACAGCTAAGGCCAGAAGATACATTTTGATCCAATCTGACCCTTTGTACCCAAATAAACTGGGCTGGGTAGTGAAATACTGAGCAATTATCTATTCAGAATGATTAATACCGACTCTCTTACTGTGAGCACTATAGTATAAGTGAATGATAGAGATTAGAGCGGGCCAGAAGCCCAGAGATTCTCCACTGTGGCCTGAACATCCATGACTGTAACCTGGCATGGATAAGGAATTGCTCCTGCTTGCCAGATCTGTGGTTGGTAAAAGTGTGTTGAGACCACATTGTTAAATGCACATTCACTGGAATAACCTAGAAATGAGAAAATTGACTAATTATCTACTTAAAGAGAAATAGAGGTCTAGTAAAAAGATTACCCCTGGCACCGTCTCAAAAGCAATTGAACACACACCTGTGGAGAAAAGAGTAGATTCATATAATGGATCACCGCATCTACGCACACAAGACATATTTAACCACCGATATTGTTCTGGCAAGCCTTGGGAAGTATGTGTGAAACATATGTGGTCCTACAGAATTACAAATTAAGCTGATAACCAAACACAGGGAGGTCTGTGAGATGCCAGTTAGGTTCAAATCCAAGCAAATGGCTACAATCACCTTTTGACCTTTGCTGATATTCATAGATTCTAACTAAATAGTTGTTCGGTAACTTGGGAAATCAGTATCAATAACTATTATCATGTTAGTTATCAGGGGATCTATTGCTGATGATGGGGTTCAATAGAGTCAAGGCGTCTGATGGTCCGATGGGTCGACTAGAGCAAGAGACACTTGGAAACAAAAAATCCAGATACAGAAACATGTAGATCAAAAATCGCAGCCTGCAGTCGTCTGCCGTTAAATTACTGGGATGGGTCCTTCATTACCTTTGAAGAGGTGTACAAGGTGAACTCTGATATCTTGTGTTTAAGGGAAGCAGATTTATGAGGTGGATACAAAATATGCTCAGTCTTGGCTGAGACTTGGACTTGGATGAGTGGGAAACGTAGATGTGCTAATGAGGAGTGTGTTCCACTCCACATTTTGTGTTTTATATAAAACATATAGGTGCGTGTACAACCTGTGACTGGATTCGTACCTGCATCGGTAGTGATCAATGTTGAAGCTGACGACTTTACATTTGATCTTCGTGTAGACATCCTGAATATCCACGGATGCACTAAAGTCTTCTAATTCACTGACGACACAAATTTCTACGGAGGAGAAAAGAACACAATCATAATTTAAATGTCATTGAAATAAGTGGAGGATAACAAAACTAAAAAGCATGAATTATGTTTTCTTTTTTTATGCCATTCTACTTGCCAGGTGTCTTTATGCTTCAGCTTGCCTAATTGCCAATGCTAATTAGCAAACAACTTTGGTGTTGATTCACTGGTTTTGCAGTTGCCATTGCTTTCAAAACCCATTTACATGTGGGTAGTTGTGACAAGTGTTTTGTTCATGCCTCTGTTCATGTTTTATGCACAACTGCCCACCCAAAGCAGGCAGCGTGAGTAACCACAGCAGGAGCCATTTTCTTTGTGCTGAACGGAACCTCTAAGCTTAACACTCGAGTTTAATTGTTTCCACTGAAAATTCCCACGGTAACAGACCAGCTGGGGAAAATGGGCTTCATCCATGAAAACCTAAAGATGTTGTTCTGTTGCTTTGCATTTCCCATCTCATTAATATAAAAATGCTAGTGTGGATTTTGAATGGAATAAAGTTGTTTTTCTCAGAAACTCATTGGAGATTTAGACAAAGCAAAAAAAATGAAAATCTTCGTTTTCCTAAATTCTCACGCAGAGATTCAGGCTCTTATAACCGTCTTTGTGTCTAAATCTTTAAATGCTATAAGCCATCAAGTAATCCATCATACTGTTTAATGCTTTTTATGGTTCATTGGCTTTATTGCCTAGTAAAAAAATACCTGAAGACATCCAAATAAAATATTATATAACATTTATGTTCACCTAATATTGATGATCTTCTTTTGTATTGAAAAATAACATTTTGGTAACAATTAGGAATAATAAACAAAATATCCGCAATTCTAAGACAGAACAACGTCAATGTGTTAAAATACACTCTAGACTACCCCAAATAACACTTCAAAATATTTTAAACCTCCCAACTTAATTCAGTTGCGATTAAAAAATTTATTTGGTTCACAAAATCTTTGATTTAAGTATTCTATGGGACCATCGCTGATGTGAGAGCTCCAAGTTAAGATCCAAATAAATACTTTTTAAATACGTTGCTCAGTAAAACCTGCGCAATTTTTCTCGGGGTGGTTCTTGTAAAACAGTCCGTGTTAAAAACCCTTAAGCTTGGTGATCTGCTTGGCAGATGCTAAACATTACAGCTGACAATTAAAGGTAGATCTGGTCTTTCATCCCCCAGTAAATCTCAAAGAGACATGAGGTGGTTTGCTTGGGATTCATCACCCACCTGTTTATTTGTCTTTTCACTCAACCCAGTATCGTGCCAGCTGCGTTCCGTACTGAGGGCAAAGTATATTGCTAAAAAGTCCAAAGGATCACTTGATAATGTGCGCAAGGTCTCTACATTAGATCACACGCTAGAGACTCCTAATTGGTGATATACACAAGGTTCATGTAGTTAAAATGAATAAACTTTTATAACTGAACTGTTAGATGAAATAATAGAAAAAATTAGGAGTAATAAAACCAGGAATCAGGTTCATGTACCAGTCTTTCTTGCAGTAGGGTCAACAGCAAAGAGCTGAATTGTGAACTTGGGTAGCATCCACTGCATCCAAAGGCTGACCTTCCCACTTGTTCCCTCAATGCTGCTGGTTTTTTGCTCCAAAGTCACCGTGTCGGCGAACGGACCTTCATCTCCAGCAGGTACCGAGTCACCCTGTGGAGGCAATACAGGACACTGTTCAAATGGATACTTAAGACAGTGAACGACAACAAAAACGTTTTAATTTAAACTAATGTAAAGTCCGAACATTCAAGAGGTTTAATATCTCTAAAAATACCAAGTGAGAAATGACTTTTTCCACGTAGTCGTTGAAGCATTAACTCGGTGGATACAAACACAAGCTAGTACAACTAAAGGACCTATTTAGGGAAAAAAAGAAAAGAAAAAAGAAATTCCAGTGCTGCAGCTGAAACTCTATTTGAGGGAGTGAGTCCAACCATGTGCTTGGTGAATGCATATGTTTGCAAGCGTTGTCACCGAGCATGTAGCCATAACAAAACAACCACCAACAATCGAGCATTTCTGTGTGTGAGGATGACATCAATGTCTGGTAAACAGAACAGCATACACAGGAGAGAAATGGTTGGGGGGTGGGGGGTAGACCATAAGGCAAAGCTGTCATTGGTGGCAACCCCAAGCTGAGCCACCATCACCCACATGGCCCTCATTCACTGGAGTACGGCAGGACACACACGTCTTGAATCCAGGGAGAGAAAGGAAGTGAGGACCAGAGGCGGGGGCGGAGGTGTGGGGAGGGCGAAGTGGGAAAGCAGGCAGGATGCGGTGGAAGACTCGGCTGTAAGCCTTCAACTCGTTGCTGAGGGTTTGGCAAGCACTGACGACACTGGGGACATTTTATCTCTTTTGCTCTCTTATCCTGCTAAACCTACTTTTTAAAGCATTTCTATGCGGCCGAGTCGTAAAATGAAAAGCCTGTAAACAAACAGCGTGACCCTTTGCAGCTAGCTTAGGCTCTGCGGAGTTTCACTTTTTCCACTGCTTCTCCCATCACAATGTGGTAATGACAGATCGTGTCATGGTTATTGAGCCTGGCTGTGGCTGGTGAGGAGGTTATCAACCATCTCAATTAGAAACCCCACAGCTGCTAAGGCTGATTACAGTGTGCTAAAGAGGATCCAGATGAGGAAACTATGTCCCTGCTCCACATCTGGGGTAGGGAGGAAGGCCCCACACTAATTTGCAAATTTAATTTAATCACACACTTGAGGGTGGCTGAAAGTAGGACACAAAAACAGCGGATGACAATAATATGAAGAAATTAGGGATTATGTTCATTCAAAAATAGACTGGGGTCCACAAGGCACTGATGAGAAGCATGTGCCACGTGTCCTAGCAGTTCAGTGGAAGAAGCGGACTGATAAACAGAGGCCTTCATTTGGTTTGAGTCCTACATCAGGATAATTAATTACATAGAGCAGTTGAAAAAACATAACCTATAAAATTGAAATTTAACAGAAATAGTAGAATCCTTAAACCACTGAAGACTTTTTTCAAAAGATTTAATCAATCACAATCGCTGTGTGTGCACGCATGTTCATGTTTCAATCTGCGCATGTAGTGACAGGTAATGAGTAACGCGATACCAGAAGTAA
>JAVLVB010000286.1:969472-1008056 GCA_032876305.1 Orestias chungarensis
TGTGTGTGTGTGTGTGTGTGTGTGTGTGTGTGTGTGTGTGTGTGTGTGTGTGTGTGTGTGTGTGTGTGTGTGTGTGTGTGGTTAGGACTGTTTGGTTTACAGTTTGGCCAGTCGTAAGGATTATGCGCTGTAATGTCATGTGTGGAAACAGGAGCCAGCATTGGCGCTGTGGGAAATTTTAGACCACAGTGTACTGTTGGGTGGTTACACTGCAGCATCGGACACCCGACTGCTCCGGTTTCGCATCCAGAACAGCTGCTGGCAATTTAACACAAATTTTCATTCAAACAGGTCAGACGAAAGAGAAGTGATGGGTTTTTGGCAAGTATCGTGGGTTTCTAATCTATTAGTGGCACTAAATAAGACAAAACAACCACAAAATGTGTATTACAAAGAAATGGCATTTTAAATTTAAAATCCAACTTAAGTTTTAGGGTTGCATGTACGCTAGTACTAAAGAAGGTAGATAAAGAAAATCTAATCAAAATAAAATAATTCCAGGGATCTGCTAGATACTGGATGCTCGTAAGCCGCCCAACTGTGACCCCAAACAATCGTGCACGTTCTCAGATGGAGTTATTTTCCCACACCTCAACAAGCCAAGCCGTAAAGTATACAGTTTAATCTCTGGGCCTCAATGCTATAAACGGGCTGAGGATCCGGGTTTATTTTCTCTGCAGAGTTTGTCTTTCCTCATCAGAGAGACTCAAACTTTGGAAGACAACAGCAGGCCGGGAGGTGTCAAAGAGAGATGGAGGGATACACTGATTATAAAAGAATGAAGGGACAGGAGGGAGGATAGGAAAACACGGAAGAGAGACAAGGTGTAGATCAAGTCGTAAAAATTAGCAGCAAATATTAGATTAAACTTTTCAAAGAGAAATTAAAAGAAATATATGGTCACATAAACTATAATAGCATTAATGGGCGGCCATACAAATTTTAGTTAAAATAGCTAAAAAGTAATTTAAAAAAAATATATATATAGATTTTAAAGATACTAAAGTGTCATTGTTTAAGTAAATATACTTAAATAGGTTTTAATATATTTTTGACACATCTATTGATTATAAAAATAATCAGCAACTATCTTGGAAATACTGCAGTGGCATTCGTACAGTGCATAAAGGGTAGCAGGGACATTTCTAAACCAGATCGTAAAAACATTCACTTGTGAAAAACATGCTGATCAGTTGCCAATCTTCCCGTGAGCGTACAGTCCACCAACGTCACACCAAGGTCATGCAACACAACTCTCGGAGAAACACAAACAAAAACTAACTATCAAATACACCAGTGGCCTGATTAGCATGGTAAATTTGATTAAAGTAATCTCAGACAGGCGGATCCATTTATTTTATTGCATTTTAAAAAAACACAAACAATTTCCAAAAAACTTTGAGGAAAGCTGAATAATATGAGCTAATATGACTTAATAAGGTGTTTTAGATTTTAATTCAATATAGATTATTTTTAATTACGGAAAGAAGTTTGTCATGACGGGATAAAATCTTAACATTTTGGAAAAACCTAGCCAGAATCTAAAAACTTAGATCTCTTGAGGAAGCTAAAGATTAAGGAATTGGCATAGAGGCCATCCTACGTCAAACTACTCGAGCTAATCACAATGCTAGTAAACTGCTAAGTGGAAAAACCGTAGAAGCAAGGCTAGAGGACAAATTACTTTTATATTATTACTTAGAATAGTATAGAAATATTTTGAAATAAAAACATAACTAAAAAACTGATCAGAATAATTAAGACTTAAACTGTAACATCCATATTCTGAAAGAAGACCATCTCACTTTCAGACGGTTTGGTTAAATAAAATATATACAGGTTCTGAATGAAATTACATTTTGCTCGGTGTCAGGGTGACAGGACCCAAGCACCAAGGTATTTTAGATTCAAATGTTGGGTCTGATGATACGCAGAGTGTATATCAACATTTAAACACTGCTTTTGTGTTTTGTCAAATTTTCCAAGTTACATTTGTTCCTTATTTGAATGTGGTGTTGGTGTTATGTGGGGTAAGGTTGCCACGGCATGGATGAAGGAGCGCCATCAAGATTTTAATGAAAGTACAAAAACGGGACGGGAGTGTGAGGCTCTTGGCGAGGAAATGCCGCCACCACTGCTGAGACTTATCAAAACAGCTTCTACAGCCTTGCTCAATCACCAAGACTCCCAGGCGTCTAAACACTTCTACCCGTGTTTGTACTTATGTAAACAGTAACAAGTGGACTGTCAGGGGCCACTCTGCTGTTGTTACTGGCTCCACTATTCTGTAGGTCTTCCAAGGCGATTCTGAAGCGCTGCCACTTCTATGGGGGCACAAATGATCCAACAAGACATAGATGTTGATGGTATAGAAAAAAAAAAGAAAAAAAAAAGACATTAGCCTGCCAAAGTGTTCACATCGTTTGAACCCCCCCCACACACACGTTTTGTTAATATTTAACTTTAACAAGATCTGTCTCAGGATCTGACAAATCTAAAGGAAAGGCAACAAACGACGTCCTGGTCTAAAGCAATTTAAGAACAAATGCAAATAAAGCTATCAACATGTATTAGTCTGAATAACTGGAGGCTCTAGGATTCCAGTGAGAGTGGATTTAGTTAAACTCAGACTGGGCAAAAATGGCACGCAGAGGGAGCTGAAAAGTTAAAAGCACTGTTGACCAGAAGAATTCAAGGGTCCATCTCAAATTTGGCAGCAAACATGTTAATCATAATAAAAGGACATCAAACTGATCATCTTGAAGTCAAAAATAGTGGGCTTGGTTTGCTTCTTTAGGACAAGGACCACTTACTTTGATTGATGGATACATCCTGGGAGAATGCTGTTGCATTAGTTTCTGAGCCTAAAGCCAAGCACACTTGGGTTATACAGCAGGATGAAAGTCTAAATCATACCACAAGTTCTCTTCTTAAGGGCTCAAAAGAGACTAAAATAAGTTTTTGAAATGGCCTATTTAAAGTTTTCTTAAATCACATCTAGATGTTGTGGTATTACCTTAAACTGACCCTTTGTGCTTGAAAACCTCCAACTGTGACTAAATGAAAACAATTTTGCTAAGAAGGTTGGGCCAAAAATTCCTCCAGAGTGATAGAAAAGAATTACTGCCAGTTATGACAAATACATAATGGCAACTGTTACAGCCAAGGGTGGCACCACCATTTTTTAAGTTTAGGAAGCATTCAGCAATGTCCTAATTTGTTGTTTTTTTTCCCTTATTTAACGAAATTCTATTAGAGCCATCTTTTTTGTATTTAGGTAATACTTTTTTACAATAAAATCAAAAATCAAAAAAAAATCAAAAACACTAGAAATCTGTAAAATGGAGAATACTTGTCACACTAACTCATTTTATTTTCTTGATTCATTAATAAAGACAACTTTCTCCTTAATCAAGCCCCTGTTTAATAGAACCAAACAGAACTCTCGCCTGCTCTTACTAAAAAACACTAATGTAAGAAACAAAACCCAATTCATTTTAAAACAGATCACATGTGTTAGTCCTGACTCCACCACTCGCAACAATAAAACATTGATTACGCGTACAGTCATAAATCAGCAGGAGCATTATATACAAGACAAAGGCTTAAATATCACTTGTTACTGTGTGACTCATAACACCTTTGATGGAAGAAAAAAAAAAATACAAAGGATCTGGCAGGATGTAGTTTTCCGGCCTCTTGGTAAAGTAATGTAAAACACCATCAAAGGCACAGTACTAAAACACAGAGACTGGTCATGTTTAGACCGTTCAAAAGGGTTGGGATGTAGTGCTGCATAAGATAAAATAAAAAAGCCAACATAGTAATAAATGATGAATCATTTTGCAAGAATAAATCAGTTCTTGTTGTATCATACATCTCATGTATTGGGAAGTTATGACGCAAAAGTAGACTAAACTTCATAATTTAAAACTGCTCTAGGAAATGTACAAGAACACCAGCCTGGCAAAAACGCAAACAAACCTCGGTGGGAGAGCCGAAGTCTGCAGAGGGACTGCAGGTGCTGGTGTCAGGGAGAGCCGTGCTGGCACTGCTGCGCACCGGGGAGGATGAAGCAACGCCGGCAGGTGGGTCTGGGACGCTGGAAGTTTGACGCAGGACGGCGTGTTTCTGCAGACGTGCCCACGTGGAGCTCCAGCTGAGGTAGAGCTCATATAAAAGTTGCACCTACAAGGGACAGAGGCAGGAACGAGATAAACAAGCACAATGAGGTAATTCCCATTTGTCCCCAGCTAATTACTGTGGAATATTACAGTTTTGCATACCCCTAAATATTACATTTTTATTATTTTTATATGGGATGGATTGATGTAAGAAGCCTTTGATTTAAGAATGGTTTTCTGGGTTATAGTTTAACGTTCAAGACGTGCCACAAGCAAGCCTGATCTTCGCAATGAGCCCGAAATACTTATGAGTGCGAAGGTGTGACTAGAAGAGCTGCATTTGAAAGTTTGCATTGTCCAGGCTTCAAAGGCCATTATTATAATTTAGCTTGGCAGCTTTGTAGTTACATGACAACAAACCTAGTTACCGACTTCATTCAGCCCAACGTTCATGTTTTACTCCATAGGTCATTTATCTGAAAACCTCAGCATCCTCATAGCCATGCCTCACCGTTCAAATAAAAGCATTACCCATAACAACAAATCCCTTCAAGAAAACACCAAGGAAAGTCAAGTTGTGTTCATAACCTTCCCTTGAAAATCATTTCACTTTGGGAAGAAAACTAAAAACTAAAAACTGAAGAGCAGCTCTCAACTATGTATCATGTGTTCACATTAAAGGAGGTCTTGGCTTTTAACAAACACAAAACCAAATAAAGGAGTGGAAAATATGAGAGGACATTGGGGGAATGTGATGTGATGCTTTCAGTTAAACTGTATTTTTAGGGAGGGGAAGAAAAGGAGAGAAAGAGAGAAAAAGAGTTTTTAAAATGAGCTAATTTCAAGATTTTCAAAGGCATTGCTTCTACGGCCAGCAACCCCTCCCTGTAATCCCCAGCAATAAGAGTCCCTCAGGCTTTAAGGTGAACAGACAAGTATATACACAAAACTGGATTTCTTTAAAATCATTCTTGCTGTCTACGGCTGGCTAGCCCACATGCACTACTGTGAGAGCACAAACTGCAAGGAAGCCTTCAACAAATGAACATAAATCAAATTAAATGCAGCACAATACATTACAGCTGGGACATTTCAAACATGTCCAGGAAGAGCTGCTAATGTCGATCCAGTTGCTGTCCAGAGTCTGGGCCAACAGCTGTCTGCCATACCCAACCAAAGAGCATTGCCGACAGGGGAGGTAAAGCACCATGTTCCCCCCTCTTGGAGACCTTTTTGGGGGTTTTGGAACGCCAACCAAGCACAACAAGGCCTACTGCTCTCAGCAGCAGATGTGGAACAAGAGAATGAAGAATGTTGGATAGTGGAAAAAGGGATAGGGCGTGTATTTTAAGACTGAGGTTGGATAATGAACTAAGCTGCTGAGGGACCAACAGTTTTACAGTAAGGGCCACTAATTAATTTTAAAAAGATTTTCAGCTTCTTTTTTTAAAATTCCTTTTACCTTTCCTCTCATCAGTGGCATTTAAATGTAAAGTTTTTTTAAATGTCTTTCTATCAGGGACATCTTTATATTTCTTTGCACCTGTGATCTGTTTGATTTATAAACTTAACAGGTTAAAATGGCTTATGTTATAAAGGCATCAACCTGGACTGTAAAGCAACAGATTGACAAGCCGACACTTCTCCCTCAACTAAAACACCCGTCCATTATCTTCTTCATTTTGGTGGAGTGGAAATGGGGTCATCATTCTGGTACTAACATACTAACATACAAAACCCCACAAATTGTCTGTCAGAAGAAGTTAGAAGGACAACAAAATATTTGGAGAATCAAGATCTCTAAGGTCCAATCAGCAGCATTCTTTGAGTGCCACAAAGTTAGTGAACAGAGATTTCTACATCTATCTATAAAAGGATATTTTTGTAAGATTTGTTCTTCACTTCTTTTCTACTGACACATATCTTCAAACAAACTTCTCGCAAATCAGAAATATTTTAATATGCTTAATATTTGCTTAAAAGCAAGGAGGTTCAGAAAACGTAAAACTGCGGAATAGATATGAACTAAATGTTTCTGGGACCTACATGACTCTTTGCACATGAACTAATAAAGTCAGACTGGATACATTTAGTGGTGTGAAGCAACACATATGGTTTACAGTTGAGGCTAATTCCTTATCCGGGAAAAGGTACTTCGGAAATTAAGAACACTGGCATTATTTTTATTTAGGTATGTTTTAGAATTAGATCACTTGGGTTGAACCCAGAATTTTTTTTTTTCAAGTATCAATGTTACAACCACAAACCTTGATACATTTTTTATAGTGACTTATTTTTTTAAAGAGCAACACAAACTAAAACAAAATTGAATAGTGAAAGGAAAAGAACTGAAAAATATAAAAAAATAAATCTGTTAAGATACACATCAAACCACGCAGTGTGGTGTACTCAGCCCCCTTGACTCTGGTACCCCAAAATAAAATCCAGTGCATCCAACAACTTTCTACAATGGCCGACTTGGAAAACAGAGCACGCCCAGGTTTAGTTTATTTTCAGTGCAAATCTACATGTTCTATGAACAACTGAAAGGTTTGCTAGAGATCATTACTGGACACACAGTGTCACGAAGGCCTAGGAACACAGATGACAGGCTAATCAGAAACATATTCCTAAACTCACAAGAGTTAGATTATAAAACAAGACGCTAAACTTTAAACAAACTTTAAAAAAGGGTAATCCATCATCTGAAAATGGAAGATGAGCCCCAGCTGACTCACCTAAACTGATTGGTGTGGGAGGAACATTAATCAGAGGAAAACTTATACGGCTGTTTCAGAAGAAGGTGAAAGACGATGATGGGCATTTTGAAACATACCTTAGTTTGCAGTTTACCACTAGACATATGGGAGGAATTTAAAAAGAAGACGCTCCGGGCAGTTTAGATTTGTAAGTTAACTACATGCAACATAACCGGGATGGAAAATTATAATACACTACATAACCCTAATCACAACATCTACACAGTGGAGCGTGGGGATGGCATGCTAAATGGACAATTCTTTAACTTTGCAGGGAAATTCAGAGTTACTAAGAAAATGTATTGAGCTAAGAGGGATTCTGGGAGACTCCTGCAAGAGGCTATAAAAGACTTGGATAAAATGTAACCTTCCTACATTAGAACACACAACACATACAGCTGGAGAACAAGTAGAATGGTTCAGATAAAATAAATATATGGTTATTTTTGAATGGCCTAGCAAAAATCGTAACCAAAATCCAAGTCTAAAACGTTCAAATACATTTGCCATCCATACAGTGAAATTATGTGTCTTGATAAGACTGTCCTGATGTAATAAGGAAATCAGATATCTGCCAGATATCGGAAAAACAAATAATATCTAACTAAATCGGTTTTGCATCTAAAATTTCGCATGTAGGCACTGCAACACAAGCAGTCTGTTCGAGCTTTTAATCTTTTCTATCAAGCACTTTGCATTCAGTATGCAGAGCTGTGATCACTACAACAATGTTAGCTAGCGAGCAGCGACGATTAGGAGCGATGTCAGTAGTTGTAAACTACTGTTCTCTATTTGAGCAATATCAATTACCATGATCTAGCCCATTCTAACATTTCAAACTACATAAGTAACACAAACTATTTATGGCTCATGTTAATATCGTATTGGGTCAATATCGGTATTGGGTAACACTGAAGTCAAAGAGTTTAATTGTGACATCACCATTTCTAGATGTGCAAACTTAAAAACATACTCAAAACACTAACAGCTGAATTTCAGCAGAATGATATTCTAAAAGTACTGATTCACTTCCCGGATTCTTTACTGTAAAAAAAAAAAGATAAAATCATGTAAACATTTTCCTTCTATTTCAATGCTTTGAACTACTATGTGTTGTTCTGTCGAATAAAAATCCCAATAAAGCTGTTAAATGTTTTTGTTTGAGACACAGTTGAAGTTTCATCAAAGCATTTGTAAGGCAGCAAGAAGGTTAACATTAATGCTTTTAAACTGTAAACGCTAAAGAAGCATAGTATGTTAAATATGCTAGAGCATTCACTTGGGTGCCTGACCACTTCATTTCTAAAAATACTTGTATTTCTGTTATAAAGTATTTTATCACAAACAATGGAAAAAATGATTTAGTGCTGCAAGAATGCATTTCCTGGGGGAAGGAGCCATTACAAGGCTTACAAATGCTTCGGGTATGTTCATGTGCTGTGAATGCATCAATGTCTCAGAATGGGTGTAATAATAATTAACTGACCAAAAGTCCGCGAAAGTGGAGACTATGGCTTAAATAAACATAATTAACATGAAATTCTAATGAATATTACTTTGTGAATGCTAGGACAGTGTGGCTGACCTGAGAATTGGAGCTCTTGACGTGGACAGGCTGCAGATCAACATGGAGACATACAACAAAGGAGGGCCTTTCCTCAGAGCCGCCTTGCAGTTTAGACATGACGGCCAGTGTGGAAGTGCATCCCATGGGCTCCAACAGGCTAAGACTTTGCTGCTTTCCCAACAATGTGTATGCACTGAACTGACTCAGGCTTATGGTCCACGGGAAGGCATCACCTAGCAGACAGATGACAAGGCAAGGATGCATTTATAAACATGTCGGAAAGGGACAAAAGTGAACTAAGAACAGCAGTTTGGACTTTACAATGTTCCCAGAACATAATGTTATCGGGATATAAGAGTGATTATTAAGAAGCAGCAAGTGCTGCATTCTTTTCCTCAAATACATTAGCAGAGTATATTTAATATATAGAGGCTTAAATTGCCAGAACATGCCAACACTTTAAAGGTAATTATGAAAATTTTGACCAAAACTAAGTTTTCAAAAGAACAATTCTTACTTTTGGTTGCTTCTTGTTCTGAAGACATACAGTTTTTACCATATATTTAATATTCTAAGGTAATTCTGTGTTATACGGAGAAAAAAATTTAAGATTCTAATTCAAAGCTACAGGTACGGAAGATATAATGGGAAACAGCGATATGGCCCCACTAACGATCAATTTATCAGTGTAAAATGAGTGTTAGTAACAGCTTTTTTACTTTAATAAACATCTAGAAAATACCTTCTGGTGAACAACACCTTGTTATAAAAACACTCAACTGTATAGACAATTGGTCCGACGTCAGTAAAAAAAAAATTGTATTGTAACGTCCTGCTACTAAAATCTCCAATATAAGCACTCAAACACAAGCAGTGTGTTCCAGCATTTAATCCACGCCAAATTTTCTTTTAAGATCAAATAATCCCTGTATAAATTCATCAGAAATAAATCAAAATAAGGAAATAAACACAGCTTTAATAAGGAGAAAGAATTTCAGCGCATGCACACTTCAACAAATATACTTAGTGGTACTTCAACAACATACTAAACTTATTAAAATATATCTTCTGGCATTTTACACAGAGTTCTCCAGAAACTATATATTTTTTAATACTATTCTACATATTTAATAGTCTAAATGTGACGCATGACTGGGTAAGTATGTCATTTTTGCATCAAACCTGAAAAGGCAACTACAGTGACTATTGGGGTTTCTTTTTTTGATATCCTGATATAAAATTTGTAAGGACCAAGGTTGATGTCATTTAAAGGTTAAGGGGTAAAGACTCTCATCTCTTCTTCCTATGCCACAGAGAAAACACTGCTCAACTGTTTAAGTGTTGCTTCTGTCAACTCTGCCAGGTGTGCGCACCACATGTGCCAGATCTATCTCTCAAAAGCACTCTCCTTAAGTTTGTTTGTCTTTTGTCACAGTAAATGAGTGGTAGTGGGTCAAAGGTTTCCTCGGTGCTGAAATAGCTGTAATGATGATAAATTCACATTATAAATCCTTAAACTATTATTAAGTTACTATTAGATTCAGTTATTAAGAAAAACAATTAATGACTCTAGTCATTAATTGAGTTCTGTTTTATGATTCCCTTCTTTGACACACACTCCGTACCCCTCACCGTCATTGTTTCTTATTTACACTTCAAATTAATCTTCTTGACACCGGGTCATCAGTGGGTCTCACACTACGTCTCTGAATGATTTTGTCTCAGAGTATTTCCAACATCAATTAAGGTTAAGATGTGATTAGATTCAAGCCTGAGAACATAACATACCTTCCTCTAAGATGGGCTTCGAGACAACGAAGGGGAGCTCCTGCAGGGGCTCCATGTGTTTGTGGCCAGCACTGAGGACGCTTATCTGGGGCAGGGAGACAACCAGGGTTCTGGGCATGGAGGTCTGGTTGTGGTACCAGCTCCGGACTGTACCGGGTATGTCTCCGCAGATGATGGTGCTTGGAGAAGGAATGCTGTCATTAGGCAGAAACACACAGCAAGACAGTAGATCCAACTGGGAAAGGGACAAAACAAAAGAAACACACATTAGTTCATGCTACCCAGATTAGTGACTTTAGATCTTTCAAAGAACTTTACTGAACAGTATAATAGCCAGGAGCTATCCCTTCCACTACCTTGATAATAGGAGAAATGTGTGCAAGTTATCAGAATCCTTAAATTACCAAACTAAATAGACTGTGACACATTTATCATGCCCGTTTGAGTGATATGTTTGGCCTTCAATGACTTAGTACTTAAACATAACCATGCTCATGTATTTGTTTCTTTGAAACTGAGAAAAGAATTGAACTTGACTAAGACATTTAAAGGACGAACAAAAAAAAAAAGGATCTCAAATTATATTTAATAGAAAAACCAGTGACTAGGGACCAATTCAGTTGACATGTTTGTGCTCACCAACATAGCAAATTTTAAAGGGTTTTAGGTCAGTGGTTAGTACATGCATATTTAACCTCTCTGAAAACCTGAAGTAGTTTGTCGTTTTCCATTATACAATGGCTTCATTAATTTGAAACACCTACTTTAAAATGACATGTCTGTAGAGCCTAGCCAAGTTTAAAAATCTGACAAACTGCTTCACATTTGTGTTTCGTAACCAATTGTTTTAAAAAAAAAAACTCTAAAATCTCAAACAATATGATCCAACATAAAAAGTTTGTGCAATTTGTTAATTGAACACAATGTTAATTTGTAATGAATCTACAGATAACAGGGGGGGGGGGGGGGGACTAAACGCAAAGAGATCAGAGCAACAGAGTTGAGGACAAATGTAATAATATGGAAACAAATGGGCAGGTGTTAAGGCTTTTAATATCAAAAGTGGACAAACAAGAGGGAGTAGAAAATGAGGGGAAAAAAGAAGCACTGCTTTGGAGTGGTTCATAACTTATAATTAGATGCCTACAGTATACATCTGAAGTTGCATATGGCTCATTTCAGAGAACAGCTAACATAACACATAAACCATCAGTTAATTATATATTCAAGTTTCCTAAATTATTTTGCTTCCAGAGTATACATGATGGTTGAATAAATCTGTAGCCATATGTCAAATTATGAAAATCAAGCTCAACATAATCATCTGACAGAATCAACCACAGAAAAACATCATCACTGATTGGTTTCCATGAAAAAATGCAGATGAACAGCTTTTTTTTTTACCAGTCAAAATTATTTGTTGATTACAAAAAAAAAAAAAGCAAATTGTTTTCCGACTGCAGAAAAAAAAGTGTTTCTTCAACAATTTGGATTTTTATGTCTCACTCAAGCACATAGGTCAGGTTTACACCAACCCTGTTGGTTAGAACAGTTCTCTTCTAGAGACAGTGCTGTAAATGCTCAGCTCAGCTCTTCCCAAATGTTAAGCTTCATTTGATACTTGATGGTTTTACCTCCTACATGAACACATAAACTTATTCTGTGCTGTATAATTCACGCATGGTCTGCCGAGCCCTATTTATATTCCTAAGATCTGTTTTGTTAAATAGATGTTATTGTTTGCAAAACATGTTGGGGGGAAAAAAAAAGGAAAATGACACCAGATTGTAGTTGGATTGACAAAAACTGTCACACTCCACAATAAAGAGGAACATTACTTTATTTTATCACTCCATTTTTTTCCACCAGAAATTACTGATACTTTAAAAATAAATAAAATAAAATAAATAAAAATAAATAGGGATAACTGAAGTGTTTCAAATGAATATACGGGTAAAAACAGCTCAACAGTAATGATCTAATATTTACAGAATGACAGAAAGGACACAAAACTAAACTGCACAAATTTATTTGTAGATTGTAAACACGACAATAAAACACTTTTAAATTATTAAATGTTTGCTGGAACAAAATATAGAGGAACATTTTTTATTAATTGTTGAACTAGCTGAGGAATGTCTTTCCAGGGTCTGGATGATATTGAACTAATCTAGAGACTAAGCAAACAAAATAATAATTGTGACCCTCAAATACTACTAGAGTCAACAGGATTCTTTTCCAAAAACTTGACTGTTACGAAGAGGTTTCCCTGGACTTTTTTGTTGTCTGTCATTTTGACATCAATTTTTAGATTGATCATGACAATCAGTTAAGGTAATACATCAATAAGATGAATGAATGTAACTTTTTTTTATCTGAAGCGACAAAAAACCACTGGCTGTGGTCTTGATGATTGTATATTGACTATCAAAATAAGTGCTTGTACTTCAATCGTGAATGATTAACATGCCGTTACCTGAATGCAACATCATAGCGCTCCACATGGACCTGAATTGCACCCTACGCTTGAGCATAATTTCATCTCTTAATGTTTTACACTTGATCTGGAGGATAAGTCGAAACTCTGCTGACACACCAGAGAAATGGAATTACAAGCGCTACTTCAGGCAGCGTTTATTATCAGGGTAAATTCTGAAATTAAAAGAGATCAGTGGAAATGATTTATTTCTGAATTTCCCGTCAACGCCCAATGCCGGAAAATATTTTGTCACAGTGGCGCTTGCTGTTAGGGTATTTGTTTTTCAAAATTGTCCTTTAGTATGTGTGTGTTTGCATAGTTGTTTGTCCTGTGTGTCTGTCCAGGGTATACCCTCTCCCTTAATGACCGGCAGACAGTGAATCAGCCACGCGTCTGCAAGGAAAAGGAACTATAGACAAAACATGGATACCCATAGCATTGACTGTTTAGGAGTTTTAAATAAAAGAACTCAAAGGAACAATCACAGAAGAATGATGCCACTAACATGTTTCATGGTGGGGATGGTGTGTTCACAATGATGTGCAGAATGTTAGTTTGTCTCCAAACTTTTTTCATGTAGGCCAAAAGGTCACGTGATTGTATGGCCAGAGCAACAGGCACTCCTCAGAAGAAACGTGAAGTCAGATCCAAGAAAACAGAGTCCAAGTTCAGAAACATTTACAGTTGACAAGTGTCAAAAATAAAAGTTTCTCCTATCTAATATGTTCATCTTTGCAGTTTTCTCCATATCTCTGTCTTATATCTGTACTGATATTCTGATCAGAGCAAATGGGATAGATGGATGTTGAATAGGTGTTTTGTTTTTTATGCTTAAAATAATTGAATAGCAACAATAAAGTTTAATTTTAAAGTATGCCTGTTATCGTGAAATTTAAGGTTATCTTCAATGGTAGGTTTGAGTTTGACAAACATATCAGCTCAGTGGTGAAAAGCTTTTTTTATGCAAAATTCCTTAGTCATAAAAAGTCTAATCCCTTAGTGGATGGTGTGCTGAGATAGTGTTGGTTGTGTTTATTTCTTACTCTGCAATTGCTGGTTAAGCCTTTAGCTTCAATTTCATGGAAAAATACAGTGTAATTCTTGAATTACATCTATATTAATGCTGGTTTGTGTACTTTTATGTAATTTAAAATTGATCAAAGTTAGGTTGCATGCATCACCCCTCCAAACCTGCTGCTCGACAGGACAGCTGACCTGTGGAAAAATCTGTTTTTTGCGGATCTCAGCAACAGTTTTAGTATAAAAAAAAAAAAAAAAGGTCTAAAAAAAGTTTAACAAGATATTTTATCACTCTTTTTTAATTTATTTTTTTGTGTTTTATTGTTTTATTCTACTCCATTTAATCGTTAGTACTACTGGTGATTTTGCCAGTAGCACAATAAACACAATTATAAAGCACAAGCATGCTTTATAAGTGTTTATTGGTTTGTTATAGACAATAAATGCAGTAGTAAAAAATATTATTCTCTGCAACAACCTCTACTTTCCAAAGATGCCAAACATCCTAGGCTCACAAAATGTTTGGTTTGTATAAATGTTAAGAGCTTTAAAAACAGCAGCGATTAGTTAAACTCAATCCAGTTTAGTATCTCACTTCCTTAAAAAATCAAAGGGCCGATGTAATTGAAGAAGTTGCTTTAAAAAACAACAACAATGTATTTTCTGTTAGAGCAGACGTTTGGAAAGAATTTTCCAATACAGCAAAAGGAAAAATCGAAAATGAAATTAAAAATCGAAATGGGCAACAAAACGCTTCTGAAAGCCAAAAGCATAACAGAAAGGAAAATATATTACATAACTTTAACCTCTGATGTGTTCAGGGTAATGTGTGGAATAAAAACAGCAGCAGAAAATGACAGTGAGTTGAACAAGAATCAGGCACAAATAATATGAAATACCAAGCAGAGTAGTGCAGCTGTTTAGAAGGACAGATTTAGTTTCTTAATAAAGCAAGTAGTTTTTCTACATTCTTGCATAACTGTCAGCGGGATAGATGGTACAAACAATGTATACAAAAAAATAACAATATATATGTAGGTTTGACTTTTTAGTTGGCCTAATGTCCAGATTAGCAGGTGTTCTGAAGGGGTATCTTTTGTTATTATGCAATTTCAGAAGAGAAAAGACAAGTCAAAGACACATGACTTTTTATTCCTTTTGTCCAATGACATCATGTTCTGTCCAAGTGAAACTAAATCTTTTAACATAACAAATGGAGTGAACTGTCAGCTGGGACACGTACCTCAGTTTCTAACCAGCTTTAATCACCGAATTCATTCAGGGAAAGAGAGAAAAAAAAACGTTGATTGACAACGTCGCCATGTTTCTGGGTTTCAGAATGTATCTTGAAGCACATTTTTATTAATATGCTTGTGGAAAAAATAACCAGCTCTCCATTATGACAAATAAAAATTACTTAAGAAATCAACCCCTCGCGACGCCGCACATGCTTTATTTTAACTGTAACAACATGATCAAATGACATGCATGCTCATTAACAAGAGTATACACACACATACATCATATCTGCTTGCTTTGCACATACAAAACTGAACGCAAACACAGTCCCAGATCATATATCCTCCTAAAAACAATCTTAAGTCATTTCATTAAAAAGCGAGACCAATACGGAAAATACCGTTTTTTTAAAAAGGGAGTAAAATATAAACCATCTTGGCCACAGGTTAATACACCTGAATCCAATTGCTGGCACCTGCAGCGGTTATGACTCTAGAAAGGAGAACTGTGCTGAGCTGTGCAGCGTGTTGGGTACAGCTAGAAGTTTGTGATCGTTTTTCCATAATTCAGTCTGTTCAATGACACACATAATGTAGGATTGAAGAAAAGAGGTAAGGCAGGCAACCATCTTCTCAATATGGTATGCCTAAATTCCCACAGACAGGAAAAATCTAAATAAAAAAAAGGGGGGGGGGGGTAAAACTTTTTATACATCTGGTGTTTCCTTTGAATTCTTTTTTTAAAAAATTTGAAGCAAATGCAAAAACTTTAAGGTATCTTCCCACACTATCCGCTTTAACACTGAGTATTGTTGTCAGCCCAAACTGGCAGAGGTCAAACTATATTAAAAAAATATTTATTTGCATTTACTTTACAAGGATTTTGTTATGTTACAGATTTGATTAGATATTGTGTTAAATATATCTTTGCCTAAAATTCCATACACAAATATCCTGTTACATAAAAGGGGAAAAAAAGTTTTTGAGGTAATTGCAAATATTTTAAAAACAGATAATCAAGAAGTCCATTTTATATGAGTATTTAAAGCTACAGCTAAGTATTCAGTTCCTCCTGCCAAAAAACATCCTTATACTATGATGCTGCCACCACCATGCTTCACTGTAGGGATGGTATTGGTCTGATGGTGAGCTGTGCCAGGGTTCTTTCAAACATGATGCCTTGTATTTACACCAAACTGTTTAATCTTTGTCTCTTCAGAGCAGAGAATTTGGTTTTTCATGGTCTGAGAGCTCTTTCGGTTTCTTTTGGTAAACTTTAGAGAATGTGCCATGTGGGTTTTATTAAGGAGTGGCTCTTATCGGGACACACTACCATACAGGCCTACAGACATGATTATGGAAGGTTTTTCCCTTACTCCATAGAGGAATGATTGAGTATTTAAAGTTGCATAATCATGTTCTGGGTCACCATCCCGACAAAGGCTCTTCTCCGTGATCACTTCGTTTAGTTTAGAAGAATACAAACAACATCTTTGATTTCATGCTTGGTGTTTGTGCTCTGAGGTGAACTATCAACTGTGGGAACGAATATAGGCAGGATGAGTCCTTTCTACACAAATGCAAATAAACAGAATTTACCACAGGAAAAATTTACTTTGGCTGTAGAAATATCTCAAGGATGATCAGGGTAAAAAGGCTTTATGGTGACGGCTTTGAATGCATAGGTTCTTACGTTATAAGCTTAAGTAAAGAGATTCATTTTCTACAGTTAGCAATAAAGCTGTACCATAACACACTAAAAAGTAATGCACTCCAGATATCGAGCTAAAATTCCACAAATCTAGCGAACAGTGGATTTCTTTATGCAGAATAAAAGTTTAGGTTGAGTCAAACCCATTACAGATGAGCACAAGGCTAAGCTCTATGTCAATAAAAAAAACATAAGTTAATGAAATACCTGAGTCCAGTGTCTACTTGCAGAGGTTCCATTTTTTTGTTTTACATAAAGATATGTAGCGGAGTACAAATCGTCTTAGTAGTACAGATGTAAGCTGTCATTTAACTTGACCTAAGCTCTACCATACGCGTGACATTTTTTTCCGTGGCGCTGCGGATATATCCGCTGCAAGGCTGATTGTTTTCACATCTCAGCAGGGAAGAGAAACTTGGATGCCTCATTTCTGTGCAGACCTTTAGCAGCTCATGAACTCTGTAGGTCAAGATCGCGTCTCTGTACAGAAGACTGCACAACTTGTAAAACACACATTTTCTCTCATTTTCTTTCCACACAATGAACAAGTCATGACACACAGGAAATCACCAGGAGATAGAGGATAGGAAATTAGAAACACCCTCCCAGCATCCCCAGTGAAAACATTTGCAACTCTCGAGCACAAAAACCTCAGTGGAGGGATCAGCAGCAAACGGAAAACACATCCCTTTGTTTTGCAAACCTGATACCTCTCCAAATGTAATCTTCCTGTTCATACACCAGACAGGACACTGTGTTTCCGAAGTAGACAGTCGGATGAGCGGAAGGGCCACAAACCAGCCACCCCCGTTCAACAAACCCACTTGTGACCTCATGCTCCCTGTTTCCCATATCTTCCTGAATTTTCTACCTTGTCCAAAATCACATTTGGAATTAGAGGTACAGTGTAAACAGTGTATTCCTGTAAATTACCATGATTAATGTGTGTAACCTGAAGATGACACCGCTCAGATGTGTGCTGCGCTGAACACGTGTACACACAGTTGTGAATGTGACCTCAGAATTTAGCTATCTGCCTCGATGTCCATGAGAAGCGCCTTGACAACAGATAAGCTCGATCTCACCCACATGTCACCACAAGCAATAAGTTCGTGGCCTGGCACGGCAACACAACCAGGCAGCCAGCCATCCCTGTGGCCCTGCATTCCTCTTTTCTAACACTGCTTACAGAAGCTGACAAGCTCTGGAGGTCTCCCTGGCCGAGGTGGAAATCTGCAAAAATAAACGCTTTAGGTGACATGAAGGCTTTGTTTGTTTCTGCTGGCCCGGCTGTTTGTGTTAGCGCGGTGGGTTAATTGCAACTTTGATCGCTGCGTTTATTGATCCAACAGGGGCCTTAGGAGTGCGGCTGGCCAGGCCTGCCTCCCTTGCATGCTCCCACCCGCCTATGCCGGTCCACACACCAAACAAAGGCTGAAAATGCACTTGAAGAGGGTGGTCATAGCTGGAAGTACTCTGAGACAAGAGCTGGTGTTCAGCTGAACAGAACCAAGAATTTATAAGATGGAATCTTTTAGCTGAGAAAGGCAGACTGTTAACTGGGAATAAGATTGAAAGGGGTGGATGAATCCGACTGGAACTGACAAACCAGAATTGAGCTTTCACATGCGAAGCCAGCTGAACTAATGTTTGGCACGATACATTTATATAAAAAAACGGCTTGTGCGGGTTTATCTGCACTAGTGGTATTGCCAGACAACAGTGTCCTGAGCTCACTGAAGAGAGCAAAGGTGGCTCCGATTATGTTACACAGTATGTATTACAGGCCAAATTGGATCAAATATGAAGGACTGCAGATGCAAAAAGGTTTATAGGCTAACTCTTGCAAATTTTCACCACTACTGATTTATGTAGTGTGACTGTATGAAACAGGCCAAACTGGGCTGATCTAAATCCCAACCGATCTTTTTAACCTCTGTTCGGCGTGGCGTCCTCTTCTGTCCCAACACGAATGGTGAATGATCTTACATTTTCACTAAATCCACAGCTTTCCGAGGCACATCCAGGAAAAGAGGGAGTAAACTACTAGTCAATTATCTGCATATTTGTAAAATGCAATAATGAATATTTTCCGAATAGTTAAAAATTTTAGATAGTTTCATTTTATTTTTCTTTATACTGATTAGGTTAAAGTCATTTCTATCTACAAAGCATCAGAGGTTCACCATTTTTCAGTGTAAAGCAGAATCTTAACTGTACTTTTCTTACTGTAGTAAACCTACAGGGAGAGTAACATGTTGGTGCTTTTAAAAAAACTGCTTTAATAAGCTCACTACCTCCAATTTCCACAAACTGTTGTGTTTTTATTTTTTTAATGTCAAAGGCCTTGCTGTCTGATTGCAATATATCTTTTTGGGTGGGAACAACAAGGGAAATCGGGTCAGCTTGTACACCATTTCTTATTAACCTACCGACAGCCTTATATCAACATGGCATAGCAGCGTCTGGCCTACAAACTGCTATCCGTGTGCCACTAAGATATCTCTAAAACTCATCCCTCTGAAGCTGTGCTAAGGTGCCAGAACCCAAACTTATGCAAGATGCAGTTATGTCCTGGAGCAGACTTGTTAGACCAGCAGATCTAGAAACCTTTTTTCAACATCCCCTGATCCAGTCAGACTTATCTTACAATCTTATTGCCAGTCCTAAATCTTTAGGAGTACCAAAACATGTTTTCCTGCAGAACTACCGTGACCAACGTTAGTGTTTGTCAAGAAGAGGTTTACACTTTTGGCAATGACTTTACGATTGGTACTGGATTCCTATATCTAATTTAGTCAGAAACAAACAAAGCTTAGGCCACTAACGAGCGCTATCATTATTAAAACATTGGTTTTAATACATTGGTTTTAATAATGTTCATATTTCCAGTCCAGTTTTAGCCAGGGGCTGACCAAAGCCCACGAAAAACAAACAAACAAAAAACTTCACACAATAGCTTACATTTTTAAGTTGCCGGTTTTATTCAACTTAATTTGGTTTATAAACCCATCAATATCTCTAGAAAAGCTGTTGGACTGTGGTATGTTATCCTGTTGATGTGCTTGTCTTTAAACAGGCACATTTTGCACAGAAAGTTACCATGATATATATGCAGAGATTAAAAAAATCACATGGAAGTTGGTATAATGCTGTAATACAAACATGTTCATGAGTGTTACAAAAATACCCGATATATAATTTGAAATTATTTTGAACTTTTCAGGCAGTGAAGTAAAGGTGTTGAAGGCAGGGATGAAAGGATGAAGAAGAAGGTGGAGGATGAAGTCATGTGCTTGCAAAAGACACTCCAGCAGAGGGACGGATCCTTTTCATGGAAACCATCTGGCAAACTCAATGTGAGCCACACCAAACCTGCAGTACACATGTTTCTCCATTCTGTCTTTCTTATTTTCCCCATACCTTAAACTGATTTCTGCCCATTTTTCCTTCCTTGCATTCTTCTCTGCTTCCTACCTTCACTCCTTTCCATCACTGTACCTTTTTAACCCCACTGCCTTTTCTCCTCTTTTTTTCTCACTCAAAAATATCCTACTCATTAATGCATGGCAGCTGCAGGGAGCAGTGTTACCTCATTTTTCCATGGCAACGGTCTCTCTGTTTCAGCATATCCCATTTCAGTTTTGGTAGCAACGTATTCCTTTGCCAAAGCTGAACACATTCACGTGTTAAATAGGAGAAAATATTTCAAAATTCCTGAAATAGAATCACCATTCTGTTCAGTTGCAATTATTATCAGGACCCGGTAAGAACATGGGTGTCCATCGGGGGAACAGAGTGGAGAAGGGACATTAGAAGGAATGGGTAAGGTAGAGTAATGTCAGGCAGATAGCTATTATTGGAAGGGCAAGGAGGAAAGAGTAAAAAGAAAAATCTATGAAACAAATGAGAAACCAAGAAACAAAAGAACACACAACAAGAGGGACAGAACATTAATCGATACTTAAACGCTAATATAATCTTCCATCGATACATATCAGCACTAGATATTCACAGAAACATCAAAAGTTACTACTTGTCACCCACTCATAACATCTTATCCAATCAGTGAGAGTACCACAATCTGAAATGATTAAATTGTTCACATGGATGCTGCTACAAAATACACCCTTAAAAGTTAACAGTTATCAGCAACAATGAGGTTATCAAATAAAGTCAAACACCCAGTCGGTCATGGCAGATGGCTGCTTGTACTGAGCCTGGTTCTGCTGGAGGTTACTTCCTGTTAAATGAGAGTTTTTCCTCTCCACTGTCTTTACATGCATGCTCAGTATGAAGGATTGCTGTAAAGTCAACGACAAAACAAGCCATTGTTTCGGCCTGCTGATTCCAGAGGAGTGAACACAGCAAGTCAATGACTGGATGCAATCTGCTGGGGTTCCTTAGATTGAAAACTTTTTCAAACTGATTTGTTTATGATGTATCTATGATTTTAATAGATTTCTTGTAAAGTGCCTTGAGACGACATCTGTTGTAAATTGGAGCTATACAAATAAACTGATTCTTGATATATGTAGAAACCTAGTGTAACACAGAGTATTTTCTACAAAATAATTAAATATGTCTGCCTTTTATTTAATCTGTGATAGGGCAACAGAGAATGTAACCCTGTAAATAACCGGAAGGCTAAATAAAATACTGCAAAGTTGTTTTGTGCTATATTTTTTCAACATGTGTTTTCTCATGGAACAAGCTGAGCAAGTAAAACTGGCAGCCTTTTGGGAGCTTCAGGAGTAAGATAAGTAACTACAATATTTACAATGCACATACAGAGGCTTCTCTTTTAGTCACGCAAGCCACGCTACCTGTGAACATAAAATGCTAAAGCCAGTTTAAATGTCTGCTTTGTGACTTGTGAAACTCCATTGATAAGATGAGCATCAATGTCTCATTACTGCATACATTCCCCAGAAGCATTTATCTAATTATGCCCCTCCTGATTGACTGACTGACTTGCTAGCATAACCTAGTCTTAAAGTGTGAACTACAATGCAGCATCAATCAACAAAAGCATGGTTTCTTGCATGGCCTGACTAGAACAGTTGTCTGTGAGACATTTCACTAAGTTACAGAATCTGTGGCGTAGAGTAAGCCAAAGTTCCACCATAGTTCTACCCTCATGAAGACCAAATATTCGTCCTAACCTCCAAATTTCCAAATGTTCCTAATGTTATATATGGTTTAACATTCATAGTATCTCTGTGAGAATCGCTGTGCAGAGATTGACATCGCTATTATTCCTTACATATGATTAACTGAATTAATGTTGTGAAAACAGACACATTCCTTCCTGGTGATCACTTACACTTAAGAACTTGTGGAATAAAAGACAATAACCTGAACAGAACAAATAAAATCTCCATACCTTCATCTAGGCGTATCAGCATTCTCTCCAATAGTTTGTTTTAAATAGAAAACTCACTTTTCGTGTCTGAAATGGTGCATATTTTTAATTGATGGTTTATCCCATAGTGACCTCACTTTTAAACACAGCAATATGATTTCCAGCCTCATTCTGCTCTTGTGTTTATATTGCTTCTGTAAGACAAGCCCACAATGTAAAATGGGGAAGTAGAAAGTAGCAGTGTGGGTTTAAATGCATTCTGTTTACAGCAGAGTAAAAGAAAAAAAAGAAAAAAGTTGTTTAAGTTTGGGATAGTCCCAGACCTGTGGGATCAGCTGTCAGATTATTAAATTGGATTTGTTTTTACCCCCATGTCAATGTGACACTTTTTCCTAATTACTGCTGCAGCTTGTGGTGTAGTGGTCACACTCTGCAATAGGACAAAGGACAGAGGAGGAAATGACAGGCTCGGCAAACAACTAGAAGGTTGAGTTACTTTTGTTAACCCTACTGTTGATGCTTCAATGGACTGACACGAAACCGGAATTTTAGCGTATAACCTAAATTAATGTGTTAGTTATAACCAATGTTTGTTCCTCTAACAAAAGATGACAACCCTGGACACAAGATGCAATTTAAAAAAGCTAAATAGCTAAATAGTGTTTGTACAAAGCTACAGCACATATTTTTTTAATTAATTATTCTTCAGGTCACAATGAGCCTTTTTATGTATAGTTTAAAGTGCTTGAATAATTTTTATCAGTGTTATTTGCTGTAAAAATAAATAAAAAAAAGAGTTAAAGTATCAAATGTGAACCATAACTTGTACCTTAAATATTTCCTCAAACTACATTGTTTATTTTGGTATAATAATATTTAATATTACCTACTGTATGTCATAATAATATGGTTTAAGCTAAATAGAAACATTGCATTTTAGTTGAAATTGTATTTTTTTTGTGAAAAGGCAAAAATGGTTTAATATTTCCTAGCCAAAAAAACAAAAAACAAATACAAAGCCAAAAAAAACTTATATAATCCTACCAGAAACCAAACTACAAACAAATAACGGGAAGCATAGATGCAGGAGTTTGTGAAAGTGAATTCTGGAAATAAACATTTAGTATTCGAGTAAAAGGACAGGGCCTCTATACAAAAAAGGTACAAAGTAGTTGTTTTTCTTGATAACTTAAGAGGATATTCAAAGGTCTATCAGGGTGTATAACAGATTACACTAGTTAAATAGATTACCTGGAGAGTAAGGCGCTTAACAGCATCCCAGGCATGACTGAAGAGCTCCTTCATTCGCTCCTCGGAGGTTGTCCAAGATTCCTCGACTGTAGTGTCTGGTAACACCTTCATTGGGATGGACATTGGACGCGATTCTGTCAGAAAAGAAAAATATGATGACAACTTGCTGAACTCGGCATTCAGGCTTTTATTCAGTAGTCATTTCAATTCTACTACCACAAAACCGTACTGGGAACTTTACGCATCCAGCAGTGACGTCAGATTTGTTGAAACATTGGGCCCGCTGCTTAAGTAACCTCTTTACCACAGAAGTAATGTAGCACCCTGTAAAGTCTTAAACAAAATCAATATTTGATTTATTAACATGAGGAAATGTACTGTCCTGCATCTATCCTTTGCTTCACCCTCTTTAAAACTCCCTGTTATTTTCATTTGCTGTACAGTATCTTGTTATATGATGTTTAACCCACACTTCATTGAGATGATGTAATGCTGGCACTCAGGTTTCTCGTCTCCAACAGTGGGAGAGGGAAATGTTGGGAACTGACAAAAGTGTGCGCGCGCACGCACACGCACGCGCACGCACACGCACACACACACACACACACACACTCACACACACATTTACTTTTGGAGACATGATTGTTCTTGTGTATGCCAGCTGTGGTCCAGACGCAGGCGGATTGTCTGTGCTGACACGCGTGGCAACTGCAGTCAAACGGCAACAAACGTACAAATTGACTTTCGATAATCCACATTAACATTGTGGTCAAATCATAACTTTATTAATAGCTTTTGTTACAGAGCACAATATATAGAGTAAAAAACAAAGCTGCGCCACCAGGATAACCTGTGTCCTGTGTGTGTTAAAGCCATCAGGGTTCAGACAACTGGAGGTATCTCTTAAGACACATTAAACTATATCCCCATAATTTAAAGCTCTGCTTGCTCAGCAGCCTAACTCCACAGTTGTCATCAAACAGGACTGATGTCACATGAATATTCTTTCTTTTCTGACACAGCGTAACCAAATATTATGAACAAAGCAATAACAAAATGTTACTAGGGAAAGAGGAAATCAGACTTTAGCTAGTTTATGGTCGTTGTGGAAACCAACCTTATTAACAATGTATGGTAAGCACATGTGTGCGTGTTGAAATAATTAGCGACTAAAATTGTAAATGGATGAAGCATTACTGGTTGCGTGGTAGTGTGTAAATGAAAGAGCACAAACAGTTGGTCATAATCAATTTCCCTGAGCGCTTTTATTATATTTTGTCATGCTCTGCATTCATGTGACGCTTGAGCATGAAACTAACTGGATTTGTAATGAGGCGTACAAGTGCCGTGGCACAACTTGTATGAAAAGAAAAAATCCTTGGCCTTAACTTCTGCTTTAATCATAGTAATTATCAACAATGTGTAATCATTTTTAATAATTAAACCTTAGTTTCCCTGTAACAAAACCTTTCCCTTACATGTTTGCACTCAGTTGCAGGAGGCTACCACCACAATTTAAGAGAAAAAAAGTCTAAACTTGCATGGCCCAAATTAAGTATGACTCTGCATCCATGTCAACATAGAGAGACATTGATATTGAGATCAGAGATATTGTGCTTATCACTACCAATTTCAAATAGATTGTCCAGAGACAACCTTTTGTATACTTTAAGTTGTGGTGAGCACAGCTGTAGCACCTTCGTCCAATAAGCAGATGAACCAGAAAATTTAGGTCGAGTGGCATTCACTGGGGATTAAGGGCTGGAGTTCTGCATGTTCTACATTTTGAATCTATGTTGAATATCTAAATACTGTATGTGTTGGAGCTTGGTCAGTGATTACCCATGTTGGAGACCCCACTAAGTCTTCGTTTTCCAAAAAGTTTAGGACATGGTTTGCCATCTGGGTGAACCAGGTACTAATGTATTCTAAAATGTTTCATTTATCAACTCTAGATGAAATAAATAGGTGTACAGAATCGGCTCACTGGTTGGTAAAAAAAAAACACTCAGTTTTGCCTCTTTCTCAATTTTAAGTAACTCATTAAAAATGCTTATTAATAATTTAAGTTGAGAATGTAAACAAACGAAAGACGAGAGTACTTTAATGGTGTGTACTTTAACAAAACTGTAAAAAAACCACTATTGTCTTTGTAGAACAAACAGAATGTAGCCTATTAAAAGTGGTTTATATTAAAGTAAGATGATTGTTGTCCACTGGCTTAAAGTTGCATACACACACAACAATTAAACTATTTAATAAGCATTTTATCAAGGGAAAAAAGCGGTGTGTTGCCCTGGTAAGTTAAAACAATATATAATAAGGCTGACTAAGAGCCATTTGGTTTTTACCCCCCGCTCCTTTTCCCATTAAATTAACTTAACTGTGGAGAAAGGCTTTTTTTTAAACATATAAATAAAATGATTGATCTAGCCAAATATGAAAAAAAATTGTCGTCTGCCAAAGTACAAAGTACCCTTTAAAGAAAAGCTACTGAGAGATGAGAAGACTTCTGCCAACTGTATTATGACAACATGTAAAAAATGTCTACATAATGACGCACACCGTCTGCGACTTTAAGAAGTTTTGAAAGACCCTATGAGCAATCACCCAAACCCCGTTTCCACTTTCCCCCTCCACTCTGTCATCCTCTGTCACTAACACCACCAAGCCTTTGTACTTATCCATGGTAGCCATCGGATGAACCCCAACTCAATCCCACTTTCCCTCCCTGCTCCTCTAACTTAAACCACAGAAACCAAAGTAACATCCACAGAGCCTAAAACTGTTATCATATTTGCAAGGGGAGATGGGATTCATTGGGATGCATTTATTCCCCAAAGACCATTCAGTCTGTCTTGAAGGTAAGCGAGATGACTGTATGGGTCCTTCTGAGTGCAGATGATACGTCCTGATGTGACGAGGAGAGCCCCCTGTGGGCGCAGGTTGGGTTTCCCAACCAATTATTCCTCATTTCTATGTTTGCTTTTCCCATCTCCAACCATCATTACCCTGATAAATTATTGGCTTGACCAGAAAAATTAAACTATAAAAATAACCCCAGAATGAAAATATTATCCCCCTCTGAAAATCACACAGCAGCCAATAAAAACCTGTCTGACTTCCATCAAGCTACTTGGGCTTTGGTAATGGTAATGTACGACTGTGCAGTTGGCCAAACGTCCTCTCATCAGTTCCATTTCTTTGTTTCGCTCAGCCGTTTACTCCTTCAAAATGTATTCATTTGTCTTTGTGTAATAAATCCATTTCACTTTATATTGTTCCCTTTTTGTTGGTAATTCATCACCTAAAAGCAGACAGTACAATGCAAGCAATGAACCAATACCAATCTTAAAGAAAAATTGAATAAGTTATCTTAACTGTTGATTTGTCCCACTTCTTATTAGTCTTCTAGGTTAGCAGGAAAGTAATATTTTATTACTCAAACCAGAAGCAGGCAGCAAAAAAGGCAACAATTCTTCTTCCAAACTCTGAGGAGCAGAGCCAGGTATGGCTCTAGATTCCCCAGTTATGGAAGTAAGTTGTCAGAGTGCCAGCAGCTAATTTAAGGACTCAAAAGGAAAGCCAATGAGATCATTACTGTGGTAGACGTTAAAGAACAATAAGAAGCTCAGCTCTTGATCAGAGATATTGTACTGCTGCCAATAAGAACATTCATTAGGGACAAATAAAGAAAATACCTAGAAGTCGGTTTTATGTGAAACAATTTGTGGTCTAATTGTGCGGGCAGACAGAAATCAACCTCAAAATGGGAAAATTAGCTTGTTTTTTTTTCTCACAGTTGAACTTGTAAAAAACGACACAAAAAAAAGAGTTAACACTTCAGTTATTATGTTACGTTACTCAGCAACTTTCTAACAAATCTGTGTTGATTATGAAACAAGTGTTTGATTTAGAAATCTTGTGCCTGAAAGTCCGTCCCATTGTACATTAACTGAAAAGCCAAAAGTTCCAAAACTTTGTCGTTTAAAGTTTGTTTTGGTTGTTATACTTGACCAAAGACCAAAATTGAATGTAGGCAAAGGGGAGTCGAAGGAATACTCATTTTGAGACATAAGCCGCCGAAAGCCCGTTTATTTGTCCCATGTACTGTAGCACTCGTCTCAACGAGTTTGTCTGAGATGAGTCTGTATGTTTTCACAGTTCCTAGTTTAATTGTATATATTGCTGCAATGTAAATGAATGTGTTGCCAGGAGTAAGGACAACAGAGTGAACAAACAAAAAGTGTATTTGGTTAATTTAAATAAAATTGTCATATTTTGTCTTTTTTTTGTTTAATCCAACATTCATAATTTTTTTATGAATTTTAACAAGATGTTTTGGAGGAGTTGATGAGATTGTGTTGAAACAATATAAAGCACACATCCACTTTGAGCCCAATTCATAGCCGAAGCCATTACAAACGACATCCCCCATGTTCTAAAACGTTTGCTTCGCTGCTAGGTTCCATAGTCATGCCCAGACAACAACCGGCCTTATTTATCAGATTGTTGAAACTTTTTAGATTCCTGGCTCTGATGCTGCTGTCCTCAACATATGATGGAAGAAGAGATTACACTCTCAACAGCAGACTTAAAGAAGATATTTAACCAGTTGCTGCAACACTTGGTGGGCATAAGCCTCCTCAAACAGTTTTGTTCGAAATACACAATCACCTCCTTTGTTTTGTTCACATTTAAAGTAGGATGACAGTCTCACCAAAATTTCACAAAGTGGTCCAAGAGTTCTTTGTACTCAGCTTCTTGTGCATCTCAGATATATCCAATGACAACAGAGTCATTTTGAGGATTTCTGCAAACAACAAGATGCTGACTGGAGTGTAACGAAATGGCAAGAAATGAGAGTACAATGTGCTGTGGTGCTCCTGTGCTGCTGAACACCTGGCTTGGCAGACAATCGTTCAGCCTCATGAACTGTGGTCTCATAGTCAGCTAGTAATCAATCCTGGTAGTTGTTGAGGCCTATACTTGACAATTGCCTGGATCAATGACTTCCTGACAAACAGTTTGTTAAACTGAATTCCTGGCATGACTTCTGATGGAAACTTGATGACTCCAGTGAAGAACAATGAAAACTAACCAATAAAAGCTTTTCAAGAAACATTTGCATCACACACATTATAATAAAAAGGAGATCAGGAGATTAAAGCAGTGCATTTCCTAGTACATAAAAGGTGCTTTGTTCGACCAATAAAACTATGTCCAATAGTTAATTTAAGTCATTTGCAAAACTACAACCATACTGTACTCCTGTCTCTAAAAGAAGATCCAGTCAACTATGCTGCAAAACCAGTGGCTGGCCAGGTGGCTGATAGCAGCTGCTGAACCATACATAGACTTTCATGTTTTCCAATGGATCCCTCAGAATCCCCGTATTTAACTTCTGTTTCACTGTTTACCTCAACAAATGAATTAAGATTTAAAGCAATGATGTCTCCTGTAGTGATTATAAAGTTTACTAAGACTAAGAAATAACATACAGTACAAACTAAACTGAATGTGGCTTGTATTCGGACGTTTACTTTAAGTCAAGTTCAGAAAAGTATAGTATATTCTACCGTTTAAAGAACTTTTTAAATAACAATTTAGTAAAAATAAAGGATAAAGAATAAGTGTCTTATTTATTTCTATTACAGAACCATTTGGCCACTCTTCAACTGCTTCCTTTCAAATTATAACTATACTTATAACATATCTCCCATATTGAACAATTTCTCTAAGGTGAACCTAAGCTTTCATCAATATTATCATTGGCTGAAACCAGTGTCTCTCTTTTGTAGGTTCACCAGGTTCTGTTGGTTTGTTTCTCCCATTTTAAGAAATGAAAAAGTGATTGTGCAAATGTTAATAATGATGTAAAAAAAAAACACCAAAGTTATTTATTATTTTTCCATTAACAGACTTTAACAATGTTATACAAAATAAATAATTTTTGTTTCCGTAATTTTTCATAATTTCCATTTGTTTAAAGCAGCTCAGTATTGAAGAACTACATGATACTCCATCTCTCTGCCGGCTGAGACTCGGTAACAGCGCTCTGTGTGTAGCTTAGTATGGGGTTTGCGCATAAAAAGCAAACACTCCTGTTTAGTAGCATTTGTGTTGTACTCCTGCTGAGACTATTTAGAGCACAAGCGTTGTACAAATGCTCTGAATTAACGTGCACAAAGAGCAAAGTTTTGAACTCAATTAACCAGGTGTCTGAGGTATGATAAACAGACAGGAGACAGAAGATTTGTCTCTTTCTCGAACAAAAAAAATTATTTTCTTTTTAATTAATCCATGAACGACATTTACATACATATTTTTAATATATAAAATTACCCGATTTCTTTTTTGCCCAACAATACACTGTATGCACAATTATTAGGCAACTGGGAATTTTGACCATATGATCGCTTTTATGCATATTTTTAAAAATACGGCCTGATTGATTTTAGCATAGAAGGTGACGTGGCAACACTGTAACAAGAAACGCATTGAAAAACAATAGATACAAAATAATCACTTTTATTTACACTTAAACAGTTTATATTTTAAAAAAAATTGTTGGGGGAATGTGTGTTTTTTATGAATTTGTCCAACAATTGTGCACAGCAATAGTTTCCCGTTAAGTGTGCAAATATATTCTCGTCAAAGAAAGACAAAACCATGCTTATTAAAAATAATATTGAAAACTAAGACTTGCTTATAAATAGTGCACAAGGTGTACTAAGAACCGGAAGTAAAGAAACCTGCTAACTGTAATTGATCAACAACAAAATGTTCAGAAACAGTGCGGCTGCTAAATGCATTTCCATGGACTAGATTCTTTTACATACAAATATGATAAAGTGGGAGGGTGTATGTGAATTACCATCAATATGACAGCAAATGAGAGAATGAACACTAAAATTAAAGATGAGCAAAGGAAAAATATGAAATAAGTTTTGAAGGTAGTTTGCAAGAACAATCTGTTTTTGTTTTAATCTTTAAGTGTACTCCACGCATGCACCATTAATACTACCTTACTACTACTCTGAACACTTTGTAAACTGGCAAGTCAAGCCACAAACCCCCTATCCTGTGTTGATAGCACAGTTTAGAATTGGACTGCTTAAATTGCCTTTAGTTTCAATCTTAATTATTTATTTGAAATAGTTTCATTTCTTATTTCATGGATCACACGTTCACCCTTTTTCCTCTGATTTTGGGTGCTGTGAAAATATGAAAAGGTTTAAACCTGGTGGGATAGCATTTGATTTCAAAACATCCACTGACCTCACACTGGCCAGTGATGGACAGCCTCAGGGCAACACATGACCTGTAGGTTTAATTCATGGACAGATTGAACCTACCTGTCACAGTTTTAGTCTTCATGGGACTGCTTGCATAGTCTGAGGGCTGATTGGAGGGCTGTTGGGCCAGAGGTGCGCTCCCCACTGAAACTTCATCTTCTCTCCTCTTGACTACAGGAACTGCACATGGATTCTGTAAAAACATCCCAGCATAATCAGGAAAATAAAAATCAAACATTTGTAATTTCTGCTTAGAATTTCAGTAAATGTACTGAAACAATTAAACATTTTATTATTTAGAGTGTTACTTAGTGCTAGATTTAGCTCTTCAATATTTTCTTCCGTTAAAAAATCTATTTTATCACATCATCCTTTGCTACTACAATTTCTCCATTTCATCTTTGTATGAATTTTGCTCAATGTTTTTAAACAATTACATTTAATAAAACTTTCTAGTGCTTATTCAAAGTCTGTGCTACAACATGTCTCAACGTTGTAACAAAAAAGGTTAAAGAAATTAATACTTTAATGGTGACGGCATCAATATTATACAATTAATGAAATAATACCACTATTGCATACCCATACTTAAAGACTAATTTTGGTTTATTTGTCTCAAACGCTGGTTGTGCACCTGTTAATCATTGCTCATTCCCCCTGAATGACATAATACCAGCCAACTCCTTCAGTTGAACACATGGGGGACTGGGAGCATTGAAAACAGCCAAGCCAAATGCCGAATCAGATTCCAGTCCCCTTTTCTCTTCATTGTTCATTTCCCCAGCCACCTTTCCTCTTATCTGATTTCTTTAGTTTCCTGCTCATGCTGGTTTAGGTTTACATTTAATTCTTCCCCACCTTGTTAATGGTCTTCTATCCTCCCTGTCCGAACTACATCTTACATTTCCCAATTTTCAACTCTGATGGCTTCTTTTGCATCATGTTTGTGGCTTTTCAGTGTAGCATCAAAAACAATCCTCATGCCCAAACGTTTTTTTTTTCTCTTTACACTAACTTTCAGTTTTGTTTTTTCCAGGATTTCCTAAAATCCAGTGCCAAAAATGTCCATTTCCTTTTTACTGTCCTTCATATGCATTTCACTGGCCTTCAACTGAAGGTTTTGTATAACTAGCCAGGCCTTGAAAAGTGGCCCTGACAAGCAGGAGATGTCGGCACTTTTAAACAAACACACACTTTTATGCTGCACAGCAACACACAACTGGCATGCCTATTCTTCATGTTGGCTGAAGTTCAACTTACACAGTCACAACATGCGGAATAAGTAATTGACCTTCCTTCTCCTACAGATATACACATGCATACACATTTTATTCTACAAATAAATATCCCCAAAAAGGAACAGAAAGTATTAAAATCTAACAATTTAGGGTAAATAATTCCCCGTTACTTAATGACTGTGTTCATCCTGAGACACGGGTTAGAAGTTCAGAAGGCAAAACGGAGCTCAGAGCCATTTTTAGTCTGCTCCAACAGCGATCCGAATCCTGATAAGCACCAGAAACTGACTGTGTAAGTGAACAGCTGGCCAGAGAGATAAATGGACAGATATTGTCCGAGGATACGATACAAAACCCAGTACCTGTTGCTGTTTCCTGCTGCTCCCTCTGTGAGGTTGATACAATAACCATGTGCAGATGATTGGGTCCACATTCACAGCTATGCCCTGGACACTGACCAGTAGGACAGCACCTGGAAAACAAAAAAAAACAAAATAAAAAAACAGAAACATGCATATTAACAGTTAAAAGAAAAAAGATCAGGTTTCATAATGCTAGACTAATCAACACCTTACTTTAAAGGATTAACCAAAGTCCATGATAAAATACACATGTTAAAAGTAAATTCAGACCAAAGCAATCTATACAGTTATTCTTAGGAGGAAGTGGACAGACATGGATCTGTGAAATCAATGTAAGATAATAGGGTGAAAGTGACCCATTTCATTAATGTTATTCTTTTTTGTACGTCTTTGCGGACCAAACATACTGTGTTTCACAGACCTGCTGCTTGGTATCAAAAAAGCTTGTAGGGGAGTGCAGCAAGGAGCACAGTTTGTATCAATAGACACTAAGCCAAGAATAACATTTTCTTTTGATACATTTCAATGAAACTCAAGACTTTCACTGGGTTTTGGTTTACTCTTAAAAAAAAGAAAATACTCTTGACCAACAGTAAGCAGGCCCTGAGGTAATGCATTAGGATCATATCAATAATGATTCCCATGCCGACAGGATTAGTGTAGGCTCTCTGGCTTGCTAAGGAATGTCCCGGAATGACGATAGGAGGATGTTTCTGCTCTAGAAAAGACTTCCAGCGATTTAATACAGCTTTTAACTAAACTCCAGTCTCATGTTTAGGTCTGAAATAGGGTCTGATTGATCAAGTCGGTGTTTTTACATCCAGTAAAAAGCTCATCGCTTGTTGTGCCGCCTAATATTTAGGAGTCAGTAACGCCTGGATAGTGAATGATAATAAACCTTCGTTAAAAGCACACTTATGTTAACAAATAAACATACACATGGTTTTGTTACACTGGTTCTCCAGCTTGGCCTGCTCTCCTCTTTTCGCTTTTGTGAGCGTGGCAAATAAAAGTTCTTTAATACACTCGGCTTTTATGACATGTTAATAGTGGCCTACGAACCTGTCGATGTATTCATTTATTCACACACCAATGCAGCAAAAAGGTTTACGGTTGTGTGGTTTTTGTTTGTGAAAATATTCATGTGAGTGACGACAGCTTATAAAATCGTCAGTGTCAGTATTTGTGTGTAAGCATAATTTACATTTTGGTTACAGTTTGAGGATTCATACCGTGTTATATTGCACCTAACCCTTTCCAGATGATCTAATATTGATTAACAATTGTTTTGGGCAAAGGGACTTTTAGTATTTGTACTCATAAGTTAAACTGGGATAGTTTTCCCTTTACTTCTATGTCTGTGTATGCATTCAAACAAACTATTGCTGCATTTCACATCGGATATCATTTATCAATCTATCTAAAAGATCCTTAATTCTTCCACAATACGTATCCTCCTCCAGCAATCACTCACTTTGTCTTTCCGACAGGGTATTATAAATGTGGCTTGAACTGTTATACCACATTGCAGCGGCTTAATAAGCTCTGGTTGTGGCTGCAGAGCTGAGGTTTGACTTCAAGCTGTTTCATCATCACTTCAGGGCAGAATGCGCATCATAGAACCCAAAAGACTGGGGAAAAAAGCTGAGTAGAGAAGATGTGTTTAATGAAATGATCTCTAATGACTGCGGTCCTTGGGATGCAGTAACCCCAATTTAGCACATTTAGCATAATCAGCAGAAATGAATCATAAGACGATAAATTATCAAACTTGGCTGTAGCAGATCGAGAAATGCAGATCCGTCGCAAGTGCTGGTCCAGGACAATGGCTGTCTGAATAGCTGTCTGAAATATATACACAAAGTCCCGGTCATAAATGCTAGCGGCCTGACTGCATCGCCACTCTAACAGATTATACCGCAACTCGAAAGACCATCTTTCTAGGATTATGTTTCTTCAGCGAGCCAAAATATGCAATGCGTTTGCCCGTCTTTGAAAACTTTGAAGGCCACTGCTTTACTGCATACTCTGTGCCAGCATGAAAACGGTGTCGACAAAAGTGACAAATCCTTTGAAGCATGAAACACCATCAACGGACGTAGCATGCTAAAAGCCTGTCCTCGACAGCAGGCTAAGTGTTGTTTTTTCCCCCTCCAAGCTAACAGGGGTGGCGTGTGTGTAATTACACACAAGTGATGACAATAAAAACAACGTTTTTTTTCTTGCTTCTTAAGTATTCCTGAAGAAGAAAAAAATATACGAAAACTGCACAGTGGCCCACACTGTGCAGTTTTTGTGAGCGATATAAAAAGGTGGATCTATTAATGTCAAAGGTGTTGTTTTTTTTTTTCTTCAGGGGTGAAATACCAGCAGAGCTAAAAGAAAGCATGAAGCCACTGGGGTTTTTTTTTCTGGTGTTGTTTTACTGCTCCGTGACATTAGGCTGCTCACGGCCTCAGGCAGCAGAGATAGGTCAGACCTGTAGTCTCATCTCTGTTAATGTTGACCTCAGATATGTTACGGCTACAAAGCGTTCTGCCTTCAAGTAGAATTCAGATGTATAAACGAGTTACAAAATCTAACGTGGGGACTTTTCAGAATGAAAAAAAACCCCGCTTCTTTTTGTAGTAATTTGTAATGAAATTTAAGAAATGGCGAGTGCGTAGGTCAGAACAAGTTCAACAAGACGTCCCTCGTTTGGTACCAAAGTTCTGATTGGGTTTACAAAGTCCGTAACCTCTCAATTAGAAGGCCATGACCTCCACAGTAATAGATGGACAAGGGAACAAAGGAGGTGCTCTCGAAACACCCCCCCAGGCCGACTGGTCGGGCGTGGGGGGTGGATTTGTGTCCCAGCCAGCTAATCACCCCCTCAGAATCGCTTCATTGTTGGACGTGAGGCAACACAGGGACTGCGCGTCCAGCTTCTCCAACAGAAAAGAAATAAATAAAGCCCAGCCCGTGTCAGCCAGATGACTTCTGACAGGTTTGGTTAATTTCTAAGCCAAGTAGCAAAACAAAACATTACGCCAGCGCGCACAGCCTACACCGCCTACACCGCCTTTAATTGCTTTTCCGATGAGCTCATGACTTGAAGGTGTCCTGGAGCAAGCTATGCCGCTCGACAGGTGTTCTACTTATGAGTGTGTAAGTGTAGCTATAAGTGTAATTGTCTGTGTGTGTGTGTGTGTGTGTGTGTGTGTGTGTGTGTGTGTGTGTGTGTGTGTGTGTGTGTGTGTGTGTGTGTGTGTGTGTCAGACAGAAAAGAAGTGAAAAAATTTAACTGCTGACACCATTAAAAAGGGACTCAGCTGTGTGTGGGTGGTTGGCAAAAAAAAGTGTGGAGTAATATATATATATTCTGGTTGTGTAAATGTATCTTTAAGAAGACAGTGTCTACATCACTCCATAGGCACTGATGTCACACAACTTGCAGCCAAACACACACACACACACACACACACACACACACACACACACACACACACACACACACACACACACACACACACACACACACACACACACACACACACACACACACACACACACACACACACACACACGCGCACAGGCACTTCTGCTCTCGTCAGGGAGCGATGACCGAGCGGCTTGGGGCGATGCCGCCACAGGAGCCCAGGGGCTCAGGAAGGACACAGGCAAGTTTGACTGGAAACAGACCCAGGTGTACGGAAAGCCAGCTCTCATTCTGGATTTGTTCAATACACTTCACAAGACGCAAGTATAAATATGGATGCATAAACGTAGATGTGTGTGCGTATTTTTGGACTGGTGAGAAGGTAAGCACAGTTTACCTGCTACAATGAAGGTTACGACAACAGAGGAAACATAAATCTGAGAAGGAAAAACGGATAAGAAACAGTTAAAAGTCAAAATAAAACCCAATCACTTTAATTTTGGTCAGTCTGTGTTGTGCAAGTTTACTTCACATCCATCAACTATCTATAGTGTAGATGCTTGTCCTTGCAAAGTCGGCTGGTCATTTGGCGAGAGACGAAGTATTTTATACAGACCGATCTAATGTGAACACGTACAAATGCTAGTAATATATAGAGCTGTTGATATGTCAGCATACGTTAATACAAAATATGCACAAGCTTAACATACATTCGCACAGCTAACAATGTTACGATGCAAGGATAAGTTGCAAATATCCCCAGAGATTTCACTCTGCATCTACAAACATTGCTAACAACATTTTTTTTTACTTAATTATTTTGTGACATTGTAAATAATTATTAAGTGCAAATCTTTCAATTTGTATTTTGTGACATGCAATAAACTGTAAAAGAAGGCTTTTTTTAAAGGATCTTTGCAAATAAAAAGCGTCTTTAAGAAAACCTGTTGTGTTCTAGATGATGGAGTCAGCCATTACTTTTAGTTTCCAGTTACCAAAAAGATTTTGCTTTCAAGCTCCCAATTTTATATTTCCATTATATTGTATGCAACTGCTATTGGGTTCGCATCCTTTAAGAATTTCATGGTTCTACAAGATGCAACAAAATACCTCTAAATATATTTAATCACATAAACTTAATATCCAAAAACAAAGCCAGTCAAGCGAAAAACTATACGCACCAGTGGTGTTCCCACAGGATCTAAGAGAGAAAGTAGCAGCCAGCTGCTTCGAATCAAGAGCTTCTGAATAACCAATTATTACCAAGTGTGGCCACCTCTATAATCATTTGAGGGGTGTTCATTTTTTGTTTTTTAAGGGAAAATATTATTAAGAGATCTTCAGGGCATCTTAACAGATTCTGTTGTAAAACTTGAAATGTTTTATAATTATAAAGCTTCTCAAAAACTTAAAACTAAAACTGTATTTTGGTTAAGGTACCACTTCAAGACTAGGAAAATGTTTATACTACATTATACGAGAATAAAGATGCTAAATTTCGCTTACAGAACGATAAACAAATAGCTTTACGGCAACATCATTTGTAAAAAAATTTAGTTCTCCAAATTAATAATAATTTGATCGAATAGTTTTTTTGTTGCAACTAATAAAACAGTCCACACACACAAATAATGGTAATATTGAAAGGACCTTTTGACCGTATATACATTTAACTGCGATGACACTAGAGAGGGGTTAAAGCAGCAGAAAGGAAGCCATTTCCAGATGTTGATAAGAATCCTCGTAGCCATAAAAAGACATCTTTTAGTTGACCGCTGGTTTCCTAGATCCACATGAGCAGTTCTGGTGTTGAAAACCCAAAACAAGACTGCAGGCCTGCTGGTGCCCCAACTGAAATCAAGAAGTTCTTATTTGGAGCATTCAGTATTTTGTATCTGTCCTAATCGTCAGAAAACATGTCTTGCTCACTCACAACCACATCAGTAGAAAATATTTCCCAGACGAGTTTGACCCCATCATTTGTCAGCAAGATAGCTTGCCTTTTTAATGAGAAGGAAAACAGTCTAGGTCTTGATTGCATTAATGTATCATACCATATCTATCACCAGCATTCGTTGCACTGGGTGAACTCTAATGGGCCCCAGTGTAATGTTAAGGGAACAAGAGAGACACATCTGAGCTCATTAAAATAAATTGTCTTCTGCTTTCCTATAGAAAGCTATAGTTGTGCATAGTTACCTTCTAAAAAACGTATCACAACTATCAATCAGTCGTCCCTAAGGGCTTTCTCAGCAGTTCAAACAGAGTTCCTTTCTATTTGCTATGAATGGTGAAAAAGGATTTTTAACTACTCTCTGAATCAGAATCAGAATCAAAATCAGGCTCTATTGGCCAAGTATGGTCACACATACAAGGAATTTGTTTTTGGTTACACAGATGCTTGCAGTGGACGAAAAATACAGTAAAGAAACATTTGTAACATTTAGCATGTGTAATTTATACTGTAAAAAAAGTGCAGCTTTGTGCAGTATAAAAACTATAGAAGTTATAAAAATATATAAATAAATTGTTCAATTGTTCATAAGAATAATGTAAGTTGGAAAAACGCTTCTATGTAGCCTGGTCGTACAGGTCTTCATGTGGCCGAAGCGTCATTCTGATGGAAGGCACCGAAACAGGTGACGGCCAGGGTGAAACGGGTCGGTGATGATTTTCTCTGCACACTTCCTGGTTCTGGAGGCATGCAGGTCCAGCAGTGCGGGCAGCTTTACACCGATGATCCTCTCTGCAGACTTGATAATGCAGTCTCTTGGTGTCGTGTTTTGTGACAGCACTCCCCCACACTGTGATGGATGTGGTGATGATGGACTCTATGATGGCTGTGTAGAACTGCACCATCAGCTCTTGGGCTAGGTTTAACTTCCTCAGCTGGTACAGAAAGTACATCCTTTGTTGAGCCCTCTTGATGACTGAGTTGATGTTGCTGTCCCACTTCAGCTCCTTGA
>JAVLVB010000286.1:1015831-1037894 GCA_032876305.1 Orestias chungarensis
CATATCTGACATGTTAGAGCCATATGAACCAGCCAGGACTCTGAGAACCTCAGGTAGTGGCCTCCTGCTGATGCCCAGAGTCAGGACCAAACAAGGGGAGGCTTCATTCCAGTTTTATGCTCCTAAAATCTGGAACAGTCTTCCTGAAGAGGTGAGACAGGTTTCAACTCTGCCGTTGTTTAAATCCAGGCTGAAAACACCCTTATTTAACTGTGCATATAGCAACTGAGTACTATTATTATTATTTTATTTTAATTTTATTTATTTTAAATTCAAAGCTGATTTTATTGTTTCATTTTCTGATGTTTTTTTCTTATGTAAAGCACTTTGAATTGTCTTCTACACGAAAATGTGCAATATAAATAAACTTGCCTTGCCTTGCCTAATGTGACAATGATGATCAATGAAAGAGATGGTTTAAACATTCTCCCTTTCTCCACGTACTCTTTGCTTCTACTCTGGATCCCCGGTTCCTAATTTTCTCTTTTAGTAGCTACGGCTATTGTTGAAACCTCAGCAAAAATGATTTAAGCTGCACAGCATCTAAAACTGCAGGGACAATTTGTACAAATGAGAAACGTTTCTGTCAGAAACAGCAGCATAAACAGTTTTTTAAAAAAAACAAAGAAATCATAACAGTAGTAAGAGAGCTACTTCAACATCCTGCTACCTTGTGTGGTGCATTCCTAGGACTTTGTGAGCGTTGCTGTTACAAGTACACTTTTCTGAAGTCAAGGGAACTTCCCTATTACAACAAAAGTGTTCAACATTGCAGCAAAGTTACTGGAACTAGATAATAAGGAATCAAATGTTAGTACGATATGTCGTATTTATTTTCATCAAGAAAAAAAGTTAGAATAAAAAAATCTAAGTGTTTTGTTATCCTGGTTTCTGTATATATTTTCCATACATTTCATTAAAATCCAACTGTGAGCGTCTTTTTCTATGCGCTCTGACTGGCCCGGTGCACAGCTGCTTGCGTGGGATGCGCAAAGGCAACAAAGACGACGGTAACAACAAGAACCTGCATCAAAGAGGCTGCAATGGTAGGACACGGTTATCAACCTTTACACTATGATCCAGTGAGTCCTCCCTCTGCTCCAACATTACTCACATGGCATAGGGAGGTAGGAGAAAAAATAAACCTGTACAATCTAAGCTAAACACAAAATTATCTCATTAATATGAAGGTTTTTTTTCTGTTTAATTCAACTCCTTTACAAATAAACACCAGTACATTTTAAAGTAATATAAATATAGTAGTATTTTTAATGGCAATAGGAAATTTAAACTTTACATTTCACATATCCATAGTTAAGATGAGGTGTAAGGAATTGTTATACAGAATTTGTTAATAAGATTGCTTTTCGATGCTTACAAGAGCTTTCAAAGGATAATATATATTTTCCAATATATATTTTTGTTATTAAGAATTGAACAAATTCAAATCATATGATGTAGTAATTTGCCTGTTTAACGAGGTGCCAGCATAATCAAAGTAATATTTATAAATAAGACAATAAAACTTATTCTTAAATGATATGTTATTGTGAACATTTTTAAGCATTTTTATGATCAATTTGTAAAACTCTTTAAAGAAGCATGAACTATATTTTTAGAGAAGTAAAAACTAAAAGAGTTAGATAGAAAATACTCTGTCTCAATCCAGAGAGTATCCTGGATCCTACAAAACTGAAACTAAAATATGATCATGTAGACGCTTTGGAACGTAATGTTTCTGTGGAAGACAAAGTAAACTGTGATCTAAGTAGTATTATTGTCTTATATTCACTGTAAAAAATGAGAAATTAGATTTTGCTATAATTTGCTTTTAGGTATCCAGGCCCAGGATCGGTGCAGCTGAATAATAAACATCAGACAACAGTTTAAAAAAAAGTATATTTCTATCCAAGTCAAATGATTGGTCAACACAGTCCAAACAGCATTACTTAACTTGTATTCATCTTGCGTTTTAGTTCAAGAAAAAGTATTACAAAACAGAAGGTGTGTAACATCATCCTATGCAAAACCCAAATCTTAGCCACGTCGTCACACACAGTCAAAATGTGTTTAAGGTTACATGCATAAAAACAAGAATGTAGGGTTGAGGGTTCTTTCTAAAATCAATGACCATTTCTTTAGTTTTTGACAAATTAACATCCAGAAATGTGCGTTCACACCAGCTAATAAAAATCATTCACCAATGAGCTTTGATCAGTGTTTCAGTCTTTAAGTAGGGGCACAATCATCAAGCTATTAGCAAACGTTATGATGTGTCTGCTTTATGTTGACTCTGGCACTTATAAGTGTATAAAATAAATAAAAGTGCTAAAAGGCAACCTCCCTGAGGGGAACTGGTGGATGATTGAATTACATAAGAAAAAATTCTTAAGAACAACTAGCACACAAACTAATTGTGTGCTAATGTGATGACATCTGATGAGACAAGAGCCAATATTAGTTGTCCTACAGCTAAAAGCTGAGGAAAAGTCAATAGAAAACTGGGCAAATAAAATATCTCCCTCCATCTAAATCACCCGAAACCAGATAGACTTGGGTGTTGACGACAACATCAACACTCCTACGGGCTCTGTAAGCAGACTGTAAAGCCTCTAAGTGGCTTTAAGTTTGTTTCAAGATCTTACTTTCCATTTTCTTTTCTAAAGACAGCTTCACAAGTTAGTTAGAAGCAAAACGACAAATATTATTTTGCATCTACGGGGACTCAACGTTGGGTAAAAGTACATTTCTGATTTTACTCTGGGCACTCTTTGAAGTTGGAGGGTCTTTGTGATCATAAAAGAAAAAACTTCAGCAAGATGCTGAACATTTACTGACAAAACATAGTGTTTAAGTGACTTTAAGTGACACTCCCAGCAGAGAGAGCAACTGCACAATGATATTAATCTCATTACTACACATGTACACCAATTTGAAAAGGACAAAGAAATCATGCGGTCGTTGCTGAAGACAGTGGACCTGCCATCAGGCAGACCAGCTACGGTACATGTTTACAGAAACACGTTACTTTAGACCTGTGAGACCAATCATGTGTAAGAATACTGGCTGACAGACACCTGAGTTAAGAATAAATACCTACTTTGACTTTTAAAGGATTTTGCTTTGCAAATGAACCCTGGTAACCACAAAGACACAAAGCCAAAAATTATATACAGAAAACCTTCTACTCTTTAGGCCAAGACACACAGCTTTAATCTGAGTCTTAATGTTTACTATCTGCAAATCGACTGCATTCGTACTGACAGCAAATCTGTGTGATGAACATTAGCACAATAGTACCGTGTTATATATCAGTTTTTGTTGCAATTTGAGCGTTTTTTTTAAATATTTTTCCCAAAATGATTGTGTTTTAATTTGCCATTTTGTCTGTCTTCCAGTCTGACTCAAGACATTCCCGTCAAAACAGACCCCGGTGCGCATGATTTTTGGTATTCCAAACACCTTTTTGGTGTTTAGGTCCGTTAATGCTTAGTCATCAACATTATGAAAACATCAGTTTGTTTAAATGTAGATATCATGTGGTATATATTATAAATACCCAGTACATGAGATATTAGATGGTAATGTAAGGTATTTTGAGCAGATGTTTGCAAAAAAGTGTAACAATGTTGTCTAAATAGGACTTAAACATCATGTAAACTGTATGTTTTAGCTTAGAACTTAGATGTGAGACATCTTTTTATGATGAATAATGGATTTTTTAATAATCTGGAATTCCTAAAGTTCAACTGAAGTATCAGATTTTAACTAATGTCAGAGCTTAGAAAGTAAAATCACTATTTCGCCTTGAAGTCGGTTTTTTGATCTAAAATGCTGATCATTTCAGCGTAATATTTATAGATACTGCTCAAACCCGTTTTACTAATAAAGCAGGGACACTAGGCCGTAAATTTGTGCTAAGTATTATTGAGGTAAGATAAGTTGGTGTGTAATAAATCTTTCACAAGTAATTACATTTTAATAAAAAAAAGTTAGACAAATTGTCTAATTAGAAAATGAAGTTCAAAGAAATCTTCCATTTATATTCTAAAGCTAAATCAGAATGATCAGATAAAACCAACATGTGAATTTAAATCACTTAAAATTTCATAAGAACCTCACCCTTCTATAAATCTCCTTTTGAAAATGTAGAAGGACTGGTACTGAAACAAAGATGAGCAGTTCAAATCAGTATAAAATAAATATATAAAACAAAAACAGGCCGTATGTAATTGAATGTATTTAATCTATGCTTATTTGGATTTCATGTATTGATCTCGCCCCTCTGGCCAGAATGCTAATCCACGATTCTCTTTCCTGCCAACATGTCAGAATCAAAGACAGGCTGAATCTGTGGACCCTCGCCACTGCAAAGGTTTATTTGACTTGAAAATTACCTTCCTTGTGTTTAACATATCTTCAATATTGTCATCACCAAATATTTATTTTTAGAGGAAAGGACCTCTGAGTGGCTGAATTCCTTTTGGTTTGCAACATTTACACAACTTTTTGCATGAGAGCACAAACACACTCTTCCACACAGCCAAGGCTAGATGTGTTTATGAGAGTGTTTCACACAACCCTCTAGCATATTTGTAAAGTGCCTGCATGTACTCGCCTCAGTGAAAGTCTGCTCCATTTGGAAAGTGGCTGCGGGTATTTGCATGATTATGTCTATTTCCTCTTGTGTAAACTGCTGCTGAGCTCCCTCCAGATTATAACACTTTGGGGTTTTTAATGAGCTCGGAAAACGGCACAAAACTGCATGCTTTGCATAACAAGGATACGCACTGATTAGGTTGCAATTGGATCTAAATTTTTGTGATAAAAAAAACTTTTTTTGAATTTTTTAAAGTGAATTCCCCGACAAGAAAACATTGATTTTTGGGAAATAACCACGCTGCATCCAGATGTGCCAGAAATAAATACACTGAAGTGATTCCTTACCGTTTCTTCTACACCGCATCTCATCAGGGCCAAAATGTGAGTAACACATATTTACTAATAAAGTCGTTTTGCTTAATGAAGGATACAAACATTTGATAGGGAAGAACAACACACCACAAGGGGGCAATGATGTAAAAAAAACTGCTTGGGAAAAGATCTGAGAGTCCTTCTCATTTGGATCTGACAGGGATTTAAACTTCTATATAAGATGTTTAAAATATTATAAGATTATAAGCTAGAACTCAGGAAGTGGTAAAAAACAGTGAGCAAAGGCTAAAGTGTCCTAAAAAGGTAGAAAAGGTTTTTCTGCAAGTCGGAAAGGAGTGAGAGCAGTTTTGTTTTGTAGACATCTTTTTGAAAGAAATATGTCTCAATTAAACAGACTTGGTACAGGAAACAAGCAAAGTTGACAAAAACTACAAAAAGACACTCTCACTCCCCCCCAAACTGCATGAATCTTATGAACAAAAATGTCGCACTTAAAGAACATCTCTGATCCAGTGAGCATCTATACTGAAGAGTTTGACAGAATTAGATGTCGATCCAATCAGCGATCCAAACGCAGCATAAGCTTCCTCAGAGTAAAAGCTCAGATAAGGAGGGGATATCCCAAATAGCTAGCAGCCTGTTTAATTTGTTTTCCAGCCATTGTAGACATTGAGTCAAAATCTTCCCAGTCAGAGATTACGCTCGGGAAAGACCGCATAATATGAGCATGAGTTGTGGGAGCCAGACTGCAACGCTAACAGGAGGATTCAAATCATTGAGCGTTTTAGAAAGCCTAGCCTTCTTTAGGTGTGCACAATATAGTATTTTACACTGAACATATACATGTTAAGCAAGGGGAGCAGAGTGAAGCATTTCTCAAGTGCTTTACTGTAAGCATGAATAGTTTCTATATCTTTAGGAATGACTTGATATCCGTCATGTATCTTAATAGGAGAATGGACTAAGGCTCGCACAGATACGAGTTGACCAGTATTTGGCTACCACTTATAACCAGATTGGGACAGAGAAACACAAATTTTTGGGAAAACAAAGCTGTGTTCTTTTGAGATTAACCCTCAGTAGTAGTACGTAAAGTTAAGAAGGGAAAATACCTTGTACAGCTTTAGGTAGTTGGAATGGCTGCTTACATATCTGTGGAAGCTTTTTACTAAAAATTAAGTCAAATATGCTGCCATCCAAATGTCAATAAGAAAGTCTGTGGTTAAATCTTAAGTGGCAAAGACTAAGAGGCAGACTAAGAAAAGACTCGTTATACTGTAGGACCTGTTTAAGGGGAAAGGTTCACTTTTGCTTCAATTGTTCACATTGCCAGCTAGAACGCCAAAGAAATTCAGAACAGTGACTGCTGCTGTGAGGATAGAGGTGCAGAGCGATGATAAATAGTGTCAAATTGATACCATTTTCCTCAAAGTAAATGTTTTTTTCATTGAAAAAATAGCTATCACAAAGTACTTCTAAGTTTTGTATTCTTGTAAATACCATAACTCCCCTTGGCCAGTTTGATTTGTGAAAATCTTTCAATTATCGACTAAAATAGTAAACATTTAATTACTTTCTGTACTTTTGAATTTTGAAGCAGAGAAACCCAACATATAACTCATAAACCCTGACCCCCCACAGAGCTGTCCGGGTGAAACCCCAATTCCCAGAGGGAGGCACCCTGATGTGTCTTTGGTGACCTGTTCCATGAATAGGCTCGACTTCCTGGACATTTCCATTGTGTCTATGGTAGCCAACAGCAAACTTGGCTGGTGTGCTGCATCCTTGTGAATTCATCTTAAATACTTGTTTAGATTAAATACTTATGCAGATTTTTAATCAGAAAAAATAAAATCTAACAGACTGTTGAGGAGAATCTCTTGTTATATGTTTTTACATTTAAGCTACTCTATTAAACAAACTCTCTACTGCACTTTCATTCCCAGACTTTTCAAGCATTGGTCTTCTTGTAGACCTTAAAACTGGACCTACAGTTCCTCTAACTATGTCCTTTGGTTTGATGGTAACCTGTGGTGAAGAAAACAAAGACTCCAGGGACAGTTACAGGAGAAGCGCCACATTATAAATTGTTTCTGGCAGAACTTGCTACTATACTGAAACCAATTTTATCCAAACCTAGCAAGCAATGACCACACTTAATCCTGTGTGACCCTGACAAAGTGTGGCCAATTAACTTAAATGAGCACTGCATTTAACACACTAAAGATTCACAAAAGAAGACAGATTTGTAATGACTAAATTAACTATATAACATTAAAACGTCTAAGAAAAAAATTTAACTCCCAGAAAATAACAAATCACTCCTACGGGGCTTAAATCATTTGTGTATGACAACGACAATCCTTCTGGGTTTTGGGTTTTGTCTAACATTTTTGTTTGTTCACTTCAAAAGCTGCTAGTAATTACTTCCATGCATTAAACCGGAGACCACAAAAAGCCATGCAGCTGAACTTTAAAAAAAAAAGCTAAATATGGTGTTTATTAAGCTGCTGTTTCAGGACAAAATCTTCAGTTTGCCACGGCAGTATTTTCAGCAGCGCAGATCCCTAGATCTGCATTCCTTCTTCATCCAATGTGGGGTACACAAAGTAATGTAGTCAAATTAATAGGGGATCGCTTACACTAACATAACAGTTAAAAGGTGAATCGATGCAGATGATGGGATCTGAAGTCCATTACCCAGAGTGTGACCAACCAATGTAGTGAGACTATCAAGCCACCGGGTCTGTCTGGCCACCGTCTCCTGCACCCTGCTGCTTCTTCCCTCCTCTGGCAAAGATGACCCTATGTTCACACCAAGATAAGTACAGGAGTTGCTGTAATGCTTCTAAATTGACTCTCTTAACTCTGTCAACCAGTTCAACCTACCACCTACTGTGTAGGTACCTGCTGAGTGAATCTGCTGAATGTCATGATAAGACATCATCTTTTCACAAGGTCTGCTCACTGTAGAGCCAGAGATTACGTGGGATTTAGGTCAAAGGACCTGTTTAAGTCTCCTTCAGCCTCTGTAATCAAATCATTAAAGGTGCTGAGAACCTTAACAAATAATGACAAGAAGGTAAAACCGTACATCTGCAGATAAACCATTTGTCGAACTTCTTCTCTATTGGGTGTTTCTGTGGCTCCAGAGTTGACTTTGTGGTGCCCTCCCTGTGACTGCAGAGGAAGCTCCTGTGAAGGTTTCTGATAGCAGAGAAGCAATAGCAGCTGATAAGAAAGGTGTGAACAGCAGTATAAGCATCTAACTGCAGGAGGCAAGACTGACAGGCCATCAAAGGCTGGAAGGTTACTTTACAGGCCAGGGAATGCAGACAACAGAACAATAGGGTCATTTTTGATTGTTGCTAGTGAACAATTTTTTGTTTTGAGTTTAAGTTTAGTTTCTGCTCAATGCAAAGTCAGAGTACAATTTGTAGGTTTGTTCAGTTAAATGAAATTCAAATGCATGTAGTGTTCCTGGATGTACAGTAAAATTAATTACCAACAAAGCCTATATTCCCAAAGATGGTGTTTTCAAGGTTAATGAAGTTAGGTTAACAACACAAAATACTGAACTGATGTGGGTGTGAGCTGTTGGTTAAAAACTATAACTCTTTTAAAAATGACTTAGTCCTAATGTAGCACTTCATGACTCTACAGGTCTACTGAATCATAAATCTTAAGTGTGACTGTGATAAGGTCCCATTCTTAAACTTCCCCCCCATCTGCTTCTTATCACAACGACTCACCCCCTTCTCTGCCCCACCTCCTATTTTGCACCCCCGACACGATGTGGAAAAGCACGACGGTATGACCTTTGACACTTTAATCAAGAGGAATTATAGAGATTCTTAAACAAACCTGACGGACTGCGTCGATTGGGCTGACAGGGGCGACTGGTTGGCTGGCCTAGAGGCTAAGAGGGTTTCAGGAGCAGTGGCGGTGAAATGCTGTCGCCAACACTAGAGGTGGCAGAAGTGGTGGGAGAGTGCTCGACATTACAGGCTTTATAGATTAGCCTGGTTTATTAGGCCACAACAGGAACTTTCTTCTTTCTGAGGGACGTCACAGCACTTTTTTACTTATTCCCCTAAACTCTGTTTCAAGGAGAAAGGGATTTTTTAAACTCTTGATAAGATTCTTTTAATATAGGGAACTCAGCCCAGAGTAATTTCTAAACATTAATGCAAACAAATGTAAATATGAGATAAGTAAAAAAATATATATTGCCTCCTTATAGAATAGTATTTTACACTAATTTGAAATGGGCTTTCAGTATAAGCATGTCTGTATAAATAGAAACATTGCAAAAAAGTCCAAAAAGCAGTTAAGTGATGAAATCTAAAATGTATGCATGGTGCAAGCAGAGGATAATTGTATGTCACCAAAACAGGGCAATTCATCAAAAAGAAAAAAGTCTGAGGATGCTAAGTGTGCTGATAAAACTAGGATAAAACAGCAAAAGCAAGGTACCAAAAATAATTATTGAACCAAAATAGCCCTTAAATGACCGCATGGTATAAGTTTTTAGAACAGACTTTCTAAGTTCCATAACTATGTGAAATAAAACAAAACAATTCAGGCATCAAATTCCTTTTTTTAATTTTTCATAGGGTAAGGTTCAACAAAATGAATAAGTAGAAAAATAGAAATATCAAAGGAAAAAGAACTGTATTTTCTGCACTGCAAACCATTTAATATCTCACAACATAAATGAATAAGCTCCATCATATGCCATATCTACTCTATTATAAGTCTCCTGTGAAATCTGGTCTACTCCAAACTGACCACCACACTTGTAGACCATTCATCATTCATCCATCTCCCTGAGTGAAGCAGGAGAGTGAATTTAATGCTTCCACCTGGCCAGAGATCCTCGGCTGTCTAAAATCACAGCCTCACAGTGACAATTTCAAACAGCGCAGGCTCATTCAGAAGTCCTTATATCGTCCACTCCCACTAGCTGCCAGAAGCATATCCTTTTTTTTTGTTTCAATAAATTCAGTCACTCTTTATTTTGGTTTTTCGCAAGAAAAAAAAAGTTGAATACAACTGAGAAAGAAGAATGCCAACATCCACAATCAAGTTTACATGCAAACATAATGGAATCTGGAGACGAGCGGTTCAGAGGCATTAAATGTTGGTGTAAATTCTGCCAACTAGCTGAGGAGCTTACCATCAATGAGGCAGGGATGTAGCCTGTAGGCAAGGTGTCAGGCCACATCCCAGTTCAGACACTGTACAGCCGGAAAAGCTTGTTGGGTTAATACACACTCCGGGTACAGAAACCCATTAGCAAGAGCTTTCAAAACACAGGATCGGATATCTTTCTAAAATGTTTTCGTAATTAATTTCAGTAATAAATGTGTTGGCTGTATGAAATGACTACTTTAATTTACTCTCGGATATCACACAAAATCTCCATGTGAAGAAAAAGCACAAATGACATACTTTATTCCTTTGGGCAGAGCCCACTGTTAAATCCTCTATTCGCAGCCCAAGAATAAAATAAATCCAACAGAAGTCAAAGCCCTTGGTAACCCAAGAATGCTGATGCTGCAGATAAGGCTGAGTGAGAAATACATTTAAAACAAACGTTAGAGTTACAGCACAACCTTAAAGAAAAGCATACAGTTTGAAGAGGCTGCCTATAATCAGATACTGCATGTGGACACAATTGTCATCAGCACACAACTCAGGAAATTAAGGTCATTAGTGCACTTGTTTGGGTCTGTTTCTAAGATACATGGTGTGGTGAAGACAAAAAGAAAAATCTGGGCGCTTAAAACCAGAGAAAGACAACTAACCATAAAACCTTAGCTGGGTTGAGGATGACCAGTCACAAGGTCTTCCAAGGTCCTAAAAAATATTGGGCTCAAGTTACCAGAAGACGCTGAAAGCGGTAAGGGAGCGCAGTGCTCTTTGCACTCAAACAACCATAACTCTCACAAGGCCAGAGCCTCTGTCACTAGATGATGTCCTGGTTGGTGCTCCCCGTCACCTCTCATATAAGTTCCCAGTGACAGCTTCCATTAACATTCCTGCCCAACCTGGCAGACAATCACAAAAAGGTTAAGTGGGGTGGGGAAGGAGAAAAAGATTTTAAGGTCTCAGAAGAAAAAACACAGCATCGACAAGACCTTGAGAGGAAAGGGAGAAAAGAGGATGGAGATCAAAAGGCAATGGCTGCAGAACAGCCACAGGTTCGGAAACCCTTTTTCATTTCTCTGTGGAATCAGATCATTTGCAATGTTTTATTTTTGCAATGCTACAAATACAGAGTTTTGGTACTGTACCAGCTAACAGTTTGAGTAAAGTAATGGAAGTTATTGGAAATGAGCAGGATTAAAAATGTGTGGAATTGATAGTTTAACCAGTAAATGCTGAGAGGCCAGGACTGGTCTAGGTGACGAACTGAATCACTTAGCTCTATGACCTGCATATGTAGGAACTCAGAATAGGGTTATTAGCACTGCATGGCCAAACAAACTTTCAAATATCACACAATTATAGATGACAACTTAAATACAGACAGAAAAGAGAGTTAATAGTTCCAGTTATCTGAGTAAATTCAACAGTAAGGAAGGTTGAGTATGCTTTATGCCATTCTTGGTGGAGCTTTACTCGACACCCAAAACTCCCCCCAGTCTGGTTACTATTGAATGATTCGGTTAATTACTTCACTTTGCTTTGTCAAAGTTGTGAAAAATCTCACAGACTTCTATCACTGTCCCATCCAACACGTATTGCTTTGATAAATTAAAATGTTATTGTAATCCTCAAGTCCTAATCTTCAAATCAGCTTAAAAAGAAATCTAAGCATACTTACTGCTTTTATACAGACACTGACTCACTTTCTCAGTCTTCTTTTCATGTTCTATAGTGCTGCTTTATTTTGTGACTGGACTCTGCTCACCAGTTCGTCAGTTGTGTATCATTTGCAAGGAATAGGTGCTGGTGAATTTTATGGGACAAAGCCTGACCCAACATGGGTTCAAAAACAGATTTAGGCAACAGTGTGACCTGGGAAAATGTGCATGAAGCACAAGATAAGAAGGGGAGTAAAGGTGGAGGAGATTCTGTTGGGGGTAAGAGGCTTTACAAGAAAGAAGGCATATCGCACCAACTGAGCTGTGAAGAAGCTAATGGCCTCCTATTCCCTTCCCACGCCCACAACGTGTTTTCTAAGGAGCACCCAAGCAATGAAACACATATTGGTTTGGCTACTGGTACAGAACTTCAGCCAACTCACTACATTCTGCCTATTCAGAATCTGCATAAACGGTGGCAAGGCTGCATGCAGCTCGAGGACTGGGAGTGTATGAATCAGTAACCCAACTTTAATGATTTGAGAAGAGCTGGTGATTGATCTTATTTGCTGGAGCAGCAATAATGAGAGATGAAAGACAGACGCATGGCTCACAGACAGACAGTGACTCTGATAAACTAAGTGGTGGGATGAGCAGCCCAAGCTGTTGGTTTCCGTCAGCAAAAATTGAAATTTCATTTATATATATATATATATATATATATATATATATATATATATATATATATATATAGCTGAAATTCTACTGTTAAATTAGGAATAAGGAAAGTTGAGCCTTGACAATTCACGTCTGCTGTATTACACAGCAAGTTTGTAAATTATGCTTTTCCAATTTGTTAAAATAAAACCCCAAACCCAATTAACGTATGTAGGGAAGCCCACTGTTTTGCTTTTGCTGTGTGATGTTTGATCTGACTGTGTGGAATGTGGCGACCTTTGATCCAGTGACAACATTCAATTAGATAAGGTTAAGTAAATTGACCTTCTCCATTCCTGTTACTCAGTCCAAAGCTGGATAAAGAGTAAACAGCTTGTAAGAATGCCCTTCCACAGTAAAACTGACAGAACATGTACTAAGTGTTTCTGGCTTAAAACAACCTCCGTTTCTCTTGTTCTCCAATTATCCTCGACGTCTGAAAAGCCTCAGTGGGTAACATCTAATAGCGTTTGAGGTGTTAAAATTATTCCGTTAAGCTAAATTGAAAAATATGGACATGGTTTTAGAGACATTTCAAAAATAGCTACAGATTAGTGGGAGGTAATTAGGGGCCCCCAACAATTCCCATGTAAAACATGGATCCCATTACTTTTCTCACCGTCTGATCCCCTTCAATCTAAACTTTTTCCGTTTAGGTAAGTTACGATTAACATATTTGGTTCTATTTGGTAAGTTACAGAAAAATTATACAGGTTATAGAGTGTTTGGGGTTGACGTCTATTATAATACCACAAGCTTTTTGCAGTAGTTTACTGGAATTATGATCCATTAAAAAGAGGACTAAAAACAAGGCTGTTTCAAATTCATTAAAACCTAAAAACAAAAATAAAATTCTTACTAATTAGCAATGCACTGTTTTGTTTTAATCCTATGAATTATTTTTACCACTACAAGTAACATTTACACTAAATGTGATAAAATAGTTAACACCACAGTCATAGTAGAAAGGGATAAAGCCATTGAAAGATCATCCGACCTAATGGGACTGATTAGCTACCATCAGCTCTACTTTCACACAGTAAAAAGGCTAATTGCCCCTCTTTTTTCTCACAAATTGCCCTATCAAGACCACAGCTTATAGAAGTTAAGTTGCAGTGACCCGGAATGACCCATTTTCACACTCAAAACCTAAGCATTATCTCCAACTCGTCTGGTTATTTAGAGTTATGATTCTGACTAACACAAAATCCTTTTTTAAAAGTTTTACAAAATGTTTTAAAATATGTTACAAATTTTTATTTATTGCCCAAATTGTAGTATATGAAAGCTGTAAATAAATAAAACTATTTTTTCTAAGGTGTTTTATCAACTTTCGGCGTTAAACTGCAGGGTGTGGGGTCCAAAAGCAGGCTGGGTACGAACACAGATCGCAACCACATCACAACAGTAGATGTCCAGAATGTGATTTTTAACTGTAAAAGTGGAACAAAACAACAACTTTCTCAGGTAGGTGTGGTTAAAAAGCAGAGGACTGCCATTGCAAACTGGATTCTAAACTAACTGCGACAATTCTGATTCCTAACAGCAACATAAAGGGGGATATTATGACTAAAATCTGCTGTAAAAAGATGCAATTTATAACAACATAGCAGTTAAGCTCTGAAACCAGTTAAGCTCAGAACCAACTTGTAATAATTCACAGATCTGGAACAATTCAAACTAGTCTCATAGGAACAATAAACATTTTTATCTTTATTTGACTAACTTTACTCAAAGTTTAATGCACAGCATACCTCTAAATCAACTGAAACAAGGAAAAACAATCCTTGGTAATTGTGACTGCTTTAATATGTATCCCTGAAACGTAAACCATTATAAAGTTAATAAAAGGAAAAATCTATGAAAAAGTTTTAAGTGAGTAGTACATTGTTTTTTCCATCGTTTACAGAATGCTAAAGTCTAACCTTCATTTTTTCACATACTTCTACCTAGGCTGGTGGATATGATTAAACTTGTATAGGAAGCTGGCTTCAAAGCATCTGTTTACAAACAGAAAGAGAGAACGTACCAATAGTTAACAGAAAATATGAAACACAAACAATTACAAGTTGGTGAATAACTGAACCAAAACACAACCAGTAAGGAAGGTTATGCTTTGCTACAAAGCTCAGTCTCTAATTTTGGGTCAATCCAAAAATCCTTGCCAGGGTTATTTTTATCTGTGAATACAACCTTTAGACAGATGATTGCTTGGCTTTATTATTATATTAACTATACTGTTTGTGCATAGAAGTCTGTGTACATTTCATAGATATTTAGTGCAAGAACTCTTTTTTTTACTCTTGTCTGCTACTGTGCTGTTATTAAGAGCTACATAGGGAGATTGTACTGGTGATCTAGATTTGCCATTTGTCAATGTATAATCTAAGATCGGTCTATCTTTATCATCAAACAAAAAAAGTAACAATTTCAAGACTCCTCTTAGTTTTCCTGTGAACTTTTAGAGTTAGCAGCAATATAAGGGCAAGACAAACTCAGACATTAGCTTAGTTAATTGTGATGCTAGTTTCTATGTATGTTCCTCAACCTCACACTCCAAACAGACTTTAAGCTCTGTGAGAGTGCCCTAAGTAGCCCAACACTTCACAGATGAACAGCCCTGGTAATGGGCCATGATTTATCCCAACAGAGAGCTCCGAGTTGGTTCCCTTGGGTCTAATCTCCAAATTATTTAGCTTGGTTGAAACACACGTTAAATACAGAAACTTGGCAAGAGTGGAAGGAGAAAAAGATCAATGTAGAGAAAAAAATGTAAAGTTTAAACAAACCTCAAATGTATCACTTAAAACATGTTTAAATCTAACATTACATGAGGTTTGTGTTCAACTGCAGCCTTTGCATGGTGTAATATGGTCTCTTTTGCTTTGATTACTGTCTGAATTTGCGGGACAAGAGTGACCACCTCCTCAGTTTCTAACGAGGTCAACTTTGGGTATGCCTTAAAGCTGCAATATGTAACTTTTATGAAAAAATGTTTTTATGCACATACTTTTTATAAAAGATTTCAAGTCATTCTTTATCGCTGTATTTGTGAAAACATTGAGCCCCTCTCACTCCTATCTGTGGTCGTATTGCAATTTGGAAACCTACACCACTCTTCGTGAGAAACAGCCAATCAGTCAATCACGCTTGTGTAAGGACTACTCAACCAACGACAGAAGTCAAAGTAACTTGATGGTTTTACAGATCTTCCTGCTCACAAAGCAATGAAGGTTTTAACAAATATATTAAATATATAAAAGTTGTGAGGTGGGTTCTTTCCCAACTCTCTACTATAGCTTTAATATAATGTAATTTTTGATCAGCAACCACTGAAGCTTTATAACACTGAAGTTATGGTTGTATAGTTTCCATGTTACATACTCAGAATCTCTGTCGGTTTCATGCTTGACTTAAATGCCTGCCCAAACAAAATATAAATACAGCATCATCTGCACCAAACATTTGCACATTAGCCAGATAGAGCCAATTAAAGTTAGTGGCTCGGGCTTAAAAAACAATAACTAGTTGAAAAAAATGCAGATTAGTATGACAGACACAGGAAGAGCTCATCTGGAATACATCACTATGTGTGACATAGAGTAACTGCTTATTTTCTACAATGTCTGGGGGGAAAAAAGTGGGTAAACATAATGAATGTAAGTAACAATATTCATTAAATATCATTTTGAGAATTAAAAATAATTAATTGAGATGTTTTAGCATTTTGAGCATCTATATAATCAATCAAACATACTTTAAAAAACACAAAAATTATACACAACAGTTCCCCATCATGGTACAGGAAGTAACAAATATTTTTTGGAAATATGTTGGAACACTGACAATAATGGAAATAAAAAGATTTGTTCTAACCCGACACACAGTCCTGACAAAACACCCAAATCACTCAAAATCAAAGTCATTTTTTTGGATACTAGCAAACTATATTAAACCATGTTTTATTGAATATATTTTTTTTTTAAATTTCTGAGTAAAAACAGCTTCCATAATGATTGTTATATATGACTCAGGAAGAAGGCATCCTTTGATTTGGGCGACAGGCGCAGGAAAGGCAGGGGAAACAACATGGGTTAAAAAAAAATGGGCCGTCTTGCTCGCATTTCTTGGTCATTCTCACTCATAAGAAACCTTTGAATTGGGGTAGTTGGGTAACATTCGTGTTTGGAAAACTGTTATTTTCCGATGGTTTGTATTCAAATGTCCTGCTGCATTTGTAACATATATTTGAACCAGCATGTAATGACTTAATGATGCAGCTATCTTGTGGCCGATCTTTACAGCTGAAAAGAAAACTTGTTATAAACTGGCAATGGAAGCACCCCAGCAGCAGAAAGTGGTTTACATCTGCATAAAAAGGAAGAACCACAGGATTGAGGGTATTTTCTGCCAAAATAAGTCATACTCAGAGCAGTGCAGCTTTAGAGACTGAAGGAAGACACACTCAATATTAAGTAAGAGATTTTCATCTTTTGGCTGACAGGTATATACAAGTACTGCCAAGGACTGTTCGACAAATATATTTATCTTTTATTTATTCAGTATCACTTCAGGATATTTTTGGTCAAGACCCAACCTTATGAACAAATTGCCAAATGGGGGTTTTCAAAAGCCTACAAGAAATGCATTTTTAGAAGCATTATGTCTACTGAAGATCCATCAGCAACAAAAAAGTTCAGGCAGCAGCTTAAAGCCATCAGGCTGCTGCCTGAGACAAAGCCAGGCTGTTGATTTAACACTCTATGGAGTGAGAGAACACATTCAAAAGGAGGGGAAAATAGCATGATAGATGGACATATAAAAGTACGACAGGCTTCTGAAAGATTGTAATGGAGTAGCCTACCAAGGGAGATCCTGTGTCAGTTCACACTTCATCTACAGTGTCAGTCTACTATTAAAAAGCTTTGGTTTCAGGGTAAAAGAATTTGCATAGGCTTTCTCTGTGTACGTGTATTTGTGAGTATCAATGAAGGATAATAGAGTGTCTGTGAGCTGTATGTGTGAAGTTACCACGATCAAAGTAAATAGGCAGTCGTTCCCACCTGCTCTCATTAGTCTTATGGTGCTACAGGCTCAGAGTGGTTTAAGGTACCACCTGTTTCTGACTGCGCTGGTAGATCCCGCAAGACACAAGCATACAAGTCAGTGTTCATTATATAATCGATAACGATTATATAATTCATGGCATTTAAGATGATCATATCAGTAAGTATGGAGTTGACAGATTGAACAAAATGTAATGCTATCTTTCAGGTTATTTTGAAATCATGCAGAAAGAGATATATATATATCTATAAAGAAACTAAACATATTCATAGTTAAAGGATCCTAGGAATTGTCGTAGGGACACGTTTATATTGCATTCATAATTGCCTACAGTATCTTTAAACTGAGATTAAAGATCACTTTCTTGACCCATTCCCACAGATCCTTTGGTATGGAAAAGACATCAAAACAGGAGGGGTTTATCGAGAACATCTTTAACATTTGCTCCGTTCACAGTGGGCTTGATTAAATGTAACATTTTAGGATCCCAGAGTTCTGAGAAAAGCATAAATCATTCTCTCGCAGCTGCTGGCGCGCCTAGGGAAAACACATGCTATTCCCCTCTCTCCCTTCTCTCTGATCATAAGCCCACCCGATTTGTTGGTCCCTCAACTAATGAAACTCATAGTGAAGAGTGTGTGTACTTATAATGGACACCTGCAGGTCGCTGCTACCCGCAAGGGTGCATGTAAACCTTGGCTCTGAGCTTTAGCTCCTCAACACCAACCTGTGATCTTATCAAAGGGCATCCTGGTTTTCCCAATCATCAGTAAGTATGAGTACAAGGTCTTTAGTGGAAAACCATCGGCCACTTATTGTCAAGCACTCAAAATTATTCAAAGTGTATCTTGTTAGGTCCTCATTAATGACTGACAAAGTCATTCCTGGCGGCTTGGTGCTTTATTTGATAACTACGGTGAACTGGAATTTCTGCATGATTGGATTGAAATTAATTATCTTCTAATTTTTTTTTTAAAGGCACACATAACTGACTTAGTGAATTAAAGTAAAGATCTTAAAGTCTTAAAGTCAGAGATGAAATCATCTTTCCCTCTAGAGTTCTCAGAGGCCGTTTCAAGCCAGAGCCGTTTAGTTCTTCAGAATCAAGAGTTCAGCCTTTTATTGTGTTCAGATTATTAGAACGTTTCAACCTCAGCGCAATTAAATAAAAACACAGTAGTCTCGATCTGCAGGAGTTCTGCAAGTGTACCAGGGCTCCCTTTCAACCACCAATCCAAAACCCCAACCCACTCCCTTCATTTTCTAAGTAAACTGGAATTTCGTTTTAAGTCACTGGTAAACAACGAGACAGAAAACAGATGTCTCTGCACACATTTTCAAACTACTCAGTCTCCTAGGACTGACTTTCAATAAAAAGATGAGAATATGAAAGATTAAAACATGATTAAAAATGAGACTTTCACTTTTTTAACAGTGGCAGTATACAACTTATTTGTGATTTGTCTAACAAGTATTTTACTTAAAACAAGACAACCTTGCAGCAAACTCTTATAATAAAAGCGATCCTAAGATACAAACCTTTCTCCATTTTAAACTAAGGAAAATTTAAGGATCGGGGGAATGGCTTGCGGAATGAGTGAAAAGATCCAGAAGAGAAACGCTGGCGACTTCCAGAACCTGTCACAACCTCTAAGAAATGAGATGATGCAGATCGCACGTATATAACCAAAGGTGAAACACTAAAAACAAGACTTCTCCCAACCTATAATGAACTGCAGTCAATCACATTCACTGAAATATAGATGCACAAATTTAGGTTTAATTGTTACTTTGCTTTAAATACTTATAAATATATTTTAATATTCTCCTGACAAAATAATGTATTTGTGAAGCTTTTTTTTTCCACTAATTGTGTAGGCAAACGTTAAAACATATTTTTATCATAGGATTATAGCAGTAAAAAACAGTTTTTTGTACATCATAGTTTCTTGACTTAGAAATATCACAATCGCTCTAAGCTCTTAAATTTACTCTCTAGTAGCAAAGCCGACAAATCCTATAAGGCTGCAGCCAATCCTAAAAGGCTGCAGCCTTTTTTTGGGCCACCTTTCACCTCTGGCAGAACGAGGCGTTACATCTATCATTCCATAAACATTTCACTGATAGGCTCTCAGGCGGCTCTGCTTGACAGCAGGGACATGTGCACACACCTAAGACTTTGATGTGGGTCTGAAACACCATAGAAACACCAGACCTTTAAGTGGACATCTAAGAATGCCTGTGCTCACACACTGGCTTTGCTGCCCGTTCACATAAATACACATACAACAAAACAGAAATGTAGAAACATTTTCAAGCCTATCTATTTGGCTTCCCCGAAATTTGCTTGCATTTACGGGTGAACTGCAAATATACTCACTAATGGCAAGATTTCAGAAATGTGATTAAACTAGAAAACTTCACATTAAACGATTACAAAAGCTCAGCCATTAATGTTTTCTAAACAAAAATAAAGGATTCTCAACAGCAGAAAACAGGTAATTTGACAAAAGGACCACAAAATGAAACTAAACATTTTAAAGAAATGACGGGCAGGAAAAAAAGGAAGAGGTAGCATTGAGAAGAGTTGCAGACCTACACTTTTCAACATCTGCTGGGGATATAACCTTTGCTTTTGGGACTCAAACCCAACTTCTTCTTTGGTCTCATTCTGTCTCTTTACGCTTCTGTTCTGGTTTGTGTTTATGTCAGGTTTCAATATTCAAAAAAATATGTCCCGAGTTCATGAGTCACTGCTTCACTGAAACAATATGCTTAATAAATCAAAGTAATAATCTTAGACCATGCACTGAACAGAATTCACCAGAATTTAACTAAAAGTCAAAACCAATTCCTAGTAAAACATTATACATTGCGTAAAAACCTTCACTTTATGTTATTGCTACTAAACAAATGCATTTATTGACTTGTCTGATATTAGTGAAGGCTTAAAAGGGGAGATTTTTCCCCTGGCTCTAATTTTAAATCTGTATTTGAATTCAAGCCTGTAGAGGAGCAGAGCATTCAAACAGCATATCTGCAATACTGGAATTCTGCCTAAGACGCAACCTTCTACATCTATGGTCTAAAACCAACTCTTCTCTGGAAAGGGTAATTGCTCTTTTACCTGAGTTCCTGCAATCATCTCCTTGCTGTGGCACTTGAACAGAAAATGCCAGCAGGTCCGGTGCCAATAAAGACTCAGGCTTGCGAATCTCATTCAGCCAGCGAGTCATATGGAGTTCTTTGGTGTCAGAAGGGCCCTGAATAAGTGGAACCAGCTTTTCCTTCATGCCCTCCTCTGAACCTGAAAGACAAGAGCTTAGGTTCAATTTATATTAGTACCTTTCCACATTTTTAATTAGCAAACGGATAGCAGCTTATCAAGCTTTGACTTTTTTTTTTAAATTACATATTTAGATTTTATTTGATTAACCGGTTGTGTTTTTGCAAATTTAGGAGTATGGATGCCCAAGACAGAAATTTTCTCCACCGACTGTTTTAATGATCAAAGTCAGAGTATTAGCTTTGTTAAAACCGTGTCATCCCCTCTTGTATCTGAAGTAGTGAATTATAGTCATGATTCTATAAATCTCAGATATTAAAGTTGCTTTTATCTTTATATATTTTATAATTAAAGCTGCAGTACATCTAATCTAACCACCATCATATGTGCATTTTAAACTTGTGAACCTTTCACTATGACACTATTTCAATAACATCCATCCTAGCAAAGACGTGACCACAGCTCAACGACAGAGCTGCAGGAGAAAAACAGCAGCTGAACCAAATAGCTGGAAAGAAATCAAAATGAACCGAAGAAAGAGGGGGTCGAGACAGTGTGAAGCATGTAAAAGTATGACTTGAAGAAAGTAAAGGAAGAGTCTAGTCTGTCTCACTTTTTCCCTCCTACACAAGCAGTAAAGTTTTAACAGGGCACAGCTGTACACACCTGGGGTCCTGGCGCACACTTTTACAGCTCCCACAGTTCCCGAGGCACATTTCACCATCGCACGGCTACAGAACTTCAGTTCCAGATTCTGGACCAAGCCCTCGAGAGTCGGTGACGGGCCTGGATATTTCACACCTAATAAAAAAAAAGTGAATATGAACTGCAGTCTTGCAACTTTAAAATGCATATTTTGTGCACTCTGATTGGTCATTAATAAGAACTGACCAACCAAGTGGTATGTAACAAACAAATCTAAAAACACAGTAGTTATAAAAGTTATTACAAAAAAGGTGCCTTTTCTTTCAAAGAACATCATATTGTTGAGTATAATAAACAATATGCATACAATGAAGTGCATAAATGTTAAGACTGTAATTGATTTTAAAGGATGACCTTAAAATTATTACATGCAGAAATTTATATTTACAGAACACATAGTTAAAAGGCCTATAATCTAATAGCATAGTGTCTCCTAGTAACTCAACACTACTGCTAAGAGTGTCAAGCCTGCTTGTGTGTGTGTGTGTGTGTGTGTGTGTGTGTGTGTGTGTGTGTGTGTGTGTGTGTGTGTGTGTGTGTG
>JAVLVB010000286.1:1039615-1051688 GCA_032876305.1 Orestias chungarensis
CACACACACACACACACACACACACACACACACACACACACACACACACACACACACACACACACACACACACACACACACACACACACACACACGAGCATTAACAAATTCACTGCAAGTAACACAGACCACTTCTCAGTGCCCATGCTTTCTGGCTGATGTTTTAGTCTGTTTCGAATGTTGGCGGTGCTTTCACACTCATGGTAGCATTAGACAGACTCTACAACCCACACAAGTGGCTCAGGTAGTGCAGCTCATCCAGAATGGCAAATCAATGCGAGAAGTGGCAAGAAGGTTTACTGTGTCTCTAAGCGTAGCGTCCAGAGCCTGGAGACCTACCAGGATACAGGCTAGTACACCAGGAGACGCGGAGGAGACCATAGTAGGGCAACAACCCAGCAGCAGGACCACTACCTCCTCCTTTGTGCAAGGAGGGACAAGAGGAGCACTGCCAGAGACCTGCAAAATAACCTCCAGCAGGCCACAAATGTGCACTTGTCTGCACAAACAGTTAAACAGACCCCATTAGGATGGTATGAGGGCCTGACGTCCACAAATGGGGGCTGTACTTACAGTCGAACACCATGCAGGCCACTTATTATCGGCCAGAGAACACCAGGATTGGCATATTAGCCACTGGCACCCTGTGCTCTTCACAGATGAAAGCAGGTACACACTGAGCACATGTGACAGACGTGACAGAGTCTAGATACGGCTTGGAGAGTTATCTGCTTGCCTGCAACATCCTTCAACATGACCGGTTTGGCAGTCGGTCAGTAATGGTGTGGGGTGGCATTTCTTTGGGGGGCCCCAAAGCCAGAGGTAGCCTGACTGCCATTAGGTATCGAGATGAGATCCTCAGACCCATTGTGAGATCATATGCTGGTGCGGTTGGCCCTGGGTTCCTTCTAATGCAGGACAATGCTAGACCTCATGTGGCTGGAGTGTGTCAGCAGTTCCTGCAGGATGAAAACATTGAAGCTATGGACTGGCCTGCCCGTTTCCCAGACATGAATCCGATTGAGCACATCTGGGACATAATGTCTCGGTCATCCACCAACGTCACGTTGTACCACAGACTGTCCAGGAGTTCAACTTTGTACAAAACAAAGCATTCAATGAGGATATTTAATTCATTCAGATCTAGGATGTGATATTTTTTGAGTGTTCCCTTTTTTTTTTTTGAGCAGTGTATAGTACAGTATATATATTATTTGATCCTGGTGTTAGATTTCAGTCATGTGGAACTGTCCTACTGGCCAACTATTGCATCAGCATAAAAAATACAGCTCTTAAAAATACATTAGGAAACCATTATTACACAAATTATAGTACTTTGCATATGACTACAGCAAAAATATTTCAATGACGATTAGTTAATCACTAGTTTCTACTTGGAATTAGAAATTTGAAATGTGAAAATATCCTAATTATAACGCAAAAAAGCAATGACATGTAAAAATGACCAATGTACCGATACATTCCAAAAGTACTGATTAAGTACAATATTTTTTACATGATATAATTTTCTTTAAGTCCAAGATAAAACAACCGCAACCATCACATGAAACTAACACTTGGAGGGTTGTGTAGCTTCCAACTGTATTTCAAATGTATTTTTCTTGCAAGCATGCAGACATGGATGGCAGGATTTGAGCGGACCATAAATACCACACTTAACCGAGGGAATTGCTGGAAATTGCTAAAAATCCCTAACCACTGACTTCCCTTCTCTCACTCTCTCTCTTTGAGACAAATTACCAATCAACCTCTTCACCTGCTGTCTGAGAGCCCCTCTATAAGCCCAGATGGAAGTAGGTAACCTTAATAACCCAGCTGAAGTATTTCCGCCACCCACTCTAATATACCTGCAAGTCAAACGTTGTACTACAGCATGTTGCTCTGAGATTTTGATTTGCAGTCTGTTCAGGACAGAAGCAGCTGAAAGAAATTTAAAGTGGATGCGTTAACATATAAATGAATGTTCATGAGTTTTTTTCTGGAAGTTATTTTTCTAATCTATTAAGTTAGTTTATTATCCTTTAGGTGCGTTAGTCAGCTACTATGAACATCTCCAGCTTTTAAGTAAACGGATAATTGTCATGGTTAACTGGTGGAACACTAAAGCATTAAGACTATAAGTGTAATTTGTACTTTTACCTTTTTGTTATTGTATTAATGGATTGCAACATGATAGGCTTCATTTTTTACTAGAAACTATTTAAACACACAGTATCAAAATCATTAGACCACAAAAAAGTTACAAGGATTCACATCAAGCATTGTACATCGCATGATGCTGAATGAAAATGCTGTTGATCAGCTGCGAAAACCTATGAAGCTGAGCTACAACTGACCATTAGGATTCTGTGCCAATTAGCCAATTTATTCTTGTCAACTACTTGGAAAGTTTTATTAGGCATGCTTGATGCAAGTCTTACAGTTGACTTTTGGGAATATTATTTAATACATTAAAGTTGGCTAAATGAAAGGCATCCATGGTCTGGAACTGAAGCCTGATTTTGGAAGCCTTCCTCAATGTATCTAGATCAGAGATGAGCAGGATAATCCAAAACAGTGACATTATTATCCTGGAAGAAGTTTTTTTGACCTTCACTGTGAACTGCAGTGCTGTCCTTTTTGAAGATCCAGTGATCACTGTACTGACAAGGACCATAAGTCAAAAGGGATCCCCCCGCCATATCCACACAACCAACTACATTTGTTAGATTCTTTACAGTAAGGACTCTAGACCATGATGGAGCCTACTCAATGTTTTGCACAGGGGGATTTTTTTTTCTTGTCATTTATGTTGAAGGTTGAAAGAGTGAACTATTTTATCAGAAAATAAAATGTGCTGCCACCTTTAAATGTGTCATGATTGGTGCTCCCTTGCAAAGGTGATACTTTTTTCACAGTTTGAATGACTGACAGAAAATTCCATACAAGCAAAATTTCTACGGTCTTAAAGAATTTAAAAATAATGCTTCCACTTTGCTCTTTGATAAATAGCACAAGGGGTACCAGAGTAACACATCCCTTCTGCCCACGTGCACCTGCTGTGTTGGTAGCTGCTGACTGGGAGGGGGGTGATGGGGTTGCTCTCGAAAATGTTTTGTCCAGCTGTTGGACTATAAAAATGTGGGGTGCACAGGAAGAGTGAAAACACAAGGGTTGGTAATTTTGTCAGCTTGAACAATGGCATTCTGTGTGTCGTATGTGTGCAAGGTGCATGTGTCTGTAATACAACCAGACATGTGACTGTTTGTTTCTGTGTGTTATTAAGCGACCAAGGGAACTTATGTGCGCTGCTGTTAGTTGTCGAGCAAAGGCAGGTGCAAGGAGTAAATAAACGCGCAGCAAGGGGTCAGAGGCTACAGCTTTCTATCAGACAGAAATTAAGGAACTGCCTGACTAAACCTGATGGGAGGTGCTGAGGGGTTGAAAAAAGGAGCAAAACAAAGTTAGTAAAACTACTTTAAAATCAAGTCAATTCAGTACGCCACGTGGTTGGCTTAGAGCAATTCTTTAGGGAAGACAGGACCTATAGGAGAGGCACAATATCATGCACAACTGTTTACATTTATTAACAATAAAATCATAATTTCTTTACGGAGAGGATTAAAATGTATAATTGTTATGCATCATTACACAACAGTTGAGGCCCAGGGTTGTAGGGCTAATATTTCCATCAACCTTTGTAAATTACCTTTCTTACAAGCAGCCTATCTTGATTTTACTAAAGTGTCCTGATTGTTTTTTGTTTTCTTTTATTATTACATAAATGAAATGGAAAGTCAGTGGCAGACTTTTAAGAGCAGATCAGGAGCGCTGCTAGGATTATTTTTCCCTTTTGCTCAGCTTCCACACAGCTGTCTTCCAGGCCTCACCGCTGGCACAAAAACTGCATTAATGCAATAATGCACTAATGATAAGCCAGCTGCAGGAGATGTTAAGCAACCACAACAACAGCTTCGCTCATGTTTTCCTCTCTTTCTCTTGTGCTTTCTAAAATCACAAGTATGTGAGTATTTGTAGAATGACCAAGCCACATAAAAGTTATGTTGCCTGCATGCATGTTTTCCATCTGTAAACCTCTTCATTGTTGCTCCACACAGCACTCCGGACTCCACAGTCACATTATGGTCGTGAACGACTCTTTGAGATGAGATCTTCTAAGAGTAGAAAGGAGAGTCGACATCAAAGCAAAAAATGACTGACAAGAGTTACGAAAAATTAACTTGAAGCCACCACCAACACCCCCCCCCAACTTGTATAAGGCAAACTAAAGTTCACTACAGGTTTCTACATCCTGATGGGAAGTTCTGGGGAAAGAAAAAAGAAACAATGACAACGAGCGCCCGTCATTAAATACTACAATGCTGGAGAACACTGCAATGACAGAAAAGACACAGAATGCATACAGGAACGCAGCAAGAGTAGATCCCCTTCTTTTAAGATGATACTTTTTTTTTCCAAATTATAATAACACTGACTTCTTCTGAAAATAAATGAATAAAATGTTTATTTTTATTCAAGCTGAAATCTTCATTCCAAAGAAAATGTAATAAACAATCTGGCCTTTACCTGGTGTCAACCGTTTGTTTAGAGGGAGTGCATTATTGCCAGACCCTGATATCAAAGTTAATATAGAGAAGCCAGCGTACTACAACCTTTTCTTTTTTTTTGGCGCTGAGCCTAAAGCAACGAAGGAGCTGAAAAGAAAAAGAGGTAGACATAGACAAGGTGGGTAGCCTGAAAGCAGCCAGCTGAGCCATTAAGTGCTGATGCAGAAACAATAACTGTCTCTCTTAAGTCAGAAAGGGGCTGTAGTAGAAGCAGTAAGTAGGAGCAGGTCTACTGGCATTGGGCCCAGAACTGACACGCAGAAGAAATACAGACACATGCAGAGAGAGTGGGACAAGGCGAACCAGTCGTGGTTTGTCCTGTAGTTAAAGTTGAGAGAAAAGCAGTTCCCATAGAGGTACTGGTAGGTCCAGTATCATACCGCAAAGGAATTAATAGAATTGAGATAGGTGTCTGTACATTCCGAACATGTAACTCAGCTTAATAGTTGGCAGGGTCCATTTAAGAAAGAAAATGCAACTTAATCCAATGTGTTCAGAAAACAATCCAACAAAACCCAACAATTTGGTAAACACTAAAACAGACATTCAACCAAGCAGGTTTCTAGACAGACAGACAAATGCAAATACATGTTTTTTCCCCCCCAACTGAGAAAAGCGCTGCCAGGTTTCGTGGAGCGATCTGAACAGAGGCTATAGCCGCAGCGCACAATTCAGAGCTTAAAACAATCATTGCAATAGAGGCAGTGATGGGATCTAACTGCTGCTGGTAGCACCGGCTGGAGGTCTAGTTTTCATGATTACCATCCCCTCCAGGTGTTGCCTGCCTTTTTGTCTGTCTACTAAAGCAGTGACACATGTTCTCTCTGTATTCTAACCATGGCTTTCTCTGCCACTGAATTACCACAATTAAGGAGGTTTCATGCGGAAGCAATTTGGCAACTACTAATGTGCAGAGGAAGCAAAGTTTGGAAGACAGTGGGGTTTGACAGAGGAGTTTGGAGGAAAAATGAAGTGAGGGTCACACAGCCTACACAAAACAGGGAAATGGAGACATCTTCTTGCAAAATAGATAATTCAACATTGCTATTTTCAGGCAGTGAATTAGCCAGCCAGTATTGGGTGAGGATCAACACCATAAATAGTCCCTCAGCTACTCATATACCCAGTTTAATGTGGCCGTGAACAATCTGGCTGTAAGAAACAGTTCATAATAGCTTTGAAGTAGCGGCCAGGATGGAATGCCAGCGTGGTTCCTCCAAGACATATGCTCGAAACAACAGACCACAGCTAATGACAATAAACTAGTGTTTAGATTTCTTAAAAGCAACTTAGAAATACTGTGTGCTCCCTCCGCCTCAGATCATAACCCCCCTGTGTATCTAGAAGTCAAAAATGCTCTAGTACTCAGGCCTTTTCTCTATACACCACCGTAATAATGAGAGACAATTAATAAAAAAACAAGCAAAGCATTCTTGTTTACTAATAATCCATGGGGATCAATGTTTAGATCTAAGCTTTGAGAGCCCTGAGTGGGTCTGTGTGTGGTGGTAGCCAAGACTGAGGTTTTAGTGCTGGTGATGCACTTCAATGGGTGTTACACTGGAAATTTATGGCCTTTTGACGTGGAGCTATGTGCTCGGCTGGCACTAGTCACTACCCTCAGATGGGACCACTGGCTCTCAGCAGGGAGTCAGCTCCGTAGACACTACAAGATGAAGTAAACACAAACAGATTTATTTGCGTCTGTCATTAATTTAGGACTTGGTAACATCTAGAGTCTGCTCCGGGTGCTTTAAAACATATTATTCTCACAGTGAACTTTGTTTCATGTCTTAGATGATTCATGTTTAGAACGCTAGAAAAATGCTTGCCATTAATCAACCAAACCATAACAACTTTTTCAATGCTTTTATTTTTAAGAATCTGCTTTCAGATCAAAATAAAGGCTTCTGTTGAATCAGTTTGGGCTGTAATAACTCTTCCTTGGCAAGGATTCCTTTACAGAGAACTTCAACCATCTTTTGCCCTGCTTGTTTTATTATATGATCAAGAGAAGTGCCGGTGCTGACACTGTAAAAGCCACCAAGCCATTACCTCTGCGATGTTTTATAAACCAAGGCCACAGTGGGAAAATCCTATTTCTGTTTACTTTTCCAAGAAAAAAATGTGGGCCACTATTGAATAAAACATCAAACTAAAAACTTTTCATGTACCTTTTAACGGATCTGGGTACTAAATATGAATATAAAGGTGTGATATCAAATCATTTATAGACAAATTCCAGTCATCACAATATTAATGTGTGCAATATGAAAATCGCAAAGAATCTCCTAGAATCACTTTATAGCAAACTATGATATTTCAAAGGCCATGGATTAAAGTTTCCCTCGGATTTTAACTGGAAGGACTTTTCAATATGCAAGTCTTACCTTGGTGACCAGAAGGCTATATTCAGAGTAGTGAAGAAAGAGGTATTATGGAAAAGGAAGGATTTTCTGATGTAGTCCCAATAAAAATAAATAAATAAATAAATAAATCAAACAGTGCAACATAAAATATTTTCACAATGTCTATTTTTTTAGATGGATGGGACAGACGCCATACATTTGATTAAGTATAAACATTTTCAGCTTTTGGACATCTAATCATGAGAACACAAAGTCCCATCCCTGACCCTACTGGGATCTCTTGTTGGTAGTGACTGAAAGGAGGAATAGCGAAGGTGCAGACAGCAGCAGGAAGACAAAAGAAACGTCGGGAAAGACCAAGTCTGGAGGGACTTAAAACAGCATCACAGCCTACCACGAGTGGAATAAAGAATGTCTTTGGCACATTGAAGTTCTCATTGACGAGAACTGTCTCGAGTTCCATACAAGGTTTATTTAGCAGTACTCTGAAGCTGACACACAGTGTCTTTAATGTCAGAAAAAAGGCTGTATATAGATGAAAAAGACCATTCTCGTTCCTTTCCCCGTAGCTTTCTTCTCGTCCTGATGTCAATTTGTGAAGGAGACAAGAAGACAGGAAGAATGTTTCTCCCAAACCAATAAGTTACCTCTTCAAAGAAGTATGGTTATTTGAGTGAGGGGCCAGGCTACACTGAAACAGACATCTTAGGGCTCTCATTTAAATTCTCATCTCTTCACTGACATTTGTGACAACCACAGACCAAAGGAAACCCCTGGTCCTCCTTCTTTCACTCCTCTTGTAAAAAAAGTGAAATGTATCCAAACAATCTTTTTGCAAAAAGTCTATCAACTTATTAGCTGACGAGGCAAAACTGCATGTTCCTGTAATTTAATAGATGTTTAACATCATGTTTTGTAAAAGGTTTATTAATGCAACCCCAAGGAAAAAAACAGGAATTTGCTTCAGAGCAATGGGTTCTATTATTGGAGAATAAAAAGGTAAAGATGTTCATGTAATGTAGCTGGGCAGGATTTTTCAATTTCTTTTATAGAGGTCGGCAGAAAGGAAAACAAAAGACATGTTTTAATATTGCCTGCATGGCGAGGAAGAACATGAATGCCTCTTGTTAGGCAATGAGAGCACTGACTTGCTCTATTTCAACTTCTTTTTTTTGTGAATTACCCTAAACAGGATCACATGGTGTGGGTTAGAAAGTGCATATATGATCCAGCAATGATAAAGGTAGGCAGGCATCTGTGCATATGCCTGTCCCTTCGTCGATATGCCAAACCTGACACTCAATAAGGCGCCAGAGCGGTGTGCAATAAAGGAAACCGATGGCCAGCTGTAATTTTGGGCACTGAGGTTGGTCCCAAGTCGCTTTTTTCCCCTCATCCCGTCACTTCTCCTTTCACCCTTTAGGTTACTTTTCTTTTCATTTTTCATCCTGCTCATTACAAAAAAATCCCTCTCTATTCCTCTGTTCTTTCTCCCGAGGATCTGTCACACTAAAGCTATGTCACAGCTCATATATCCCCCGGCAATCATCCAGAACATGGCTGGTGACCACCATCCACCAGCGTCTACTAGACCCCCCCCGTCATCTTGTAGACCAGACCACCGCAGAGTTCTGTGGCCAGAAAAAAACAGCTGTGGTGGCTGGATCAAAGATTAATCAATCATTGCTGGGAAAAGCAAGTGTTGAAAAGTTTAAATGATTTTACCTTTGTCTTTTTAAATGAGCCTTCAATAAAGGGAAGATGTTAACAAAAAAGGGTCAAGCTTATCAAGTATGCAGATTAGAAAAAAAAAAAGGATTATACAGATGTTGAAACAACTAGCACAAAAACTTTGTACCAAAGAGCTACAGTTAAAACAAATAAGAATGTTTGCGCTTCAACAAAATTACGCGTAATATTTGCAGTGCAATTTCCATGGTGCTAGCTGTAAAGTCAGACCAGCAGTCGCACCATCATACAGAAGCAGAACACTGCACACCACAAATGTGTGTGGGAGTTCAGTGTGGTCAGTGTGTGGTGGAATCAGGGTGTAATATTGCCTCAAAGCAGACCGGAATTACAGACCTCAAACATTTTAACCATAGCTAAATCCAGAAAGCTCTTAAAAAAATAGATTACCCATAGGTGATGTCACGTCAGAAGTCATTATCAACGTTGGAAAAATGACGAGACAAAAACCAGCAAAATGCTGCTATAAATGCAAATATTTAAAAAAAGGCAAAAATGTTAATGGCTTGAGAAAAGAAGTGAATGCAAAAAAAAATTCTAAGATGTAAGAGCAGTTTTACGACAAAATCCTCTAATAAGCTTGTGTTAGAGTTACTGTGGCTATGTTAGAGAGAGTCGAGGAGTTAAAATGAGTTAATAGCATTTAGTTTAGGACTTAATACCAGCAATGGAAATCAATAAACCAGTTTTTGTTTGCTTCTTATCCAACAAAAAAAACAACTATTAAAGATTTTTACCCACCACAGACAGATGAATGCTTTTTACGTTGATGTAATTTAATTGGCTTCGCATATTTGTGTTTGTCATTTCCCGTTAAGTCTCGGCAACATCACAGAGAGAAAAAAGGATGCGTTCCCAATAGGTTAGAAAAAGAAAATGTTTAAAATGCAAAAAGCTTTGATGTCTATATTTTTGAGAGTAGACTGTGTGCTGCAAAGTGGTCACGTCGATAACTTTTATGTAAATATAAATATTTATGAGTCGTGGCACGGACTAACCTGTACCAGTTAAAGGTCTGGCTGTTTTCACTGATCACCAATCCAAATGGGTGGAACATTGTTGTTACCTTTAAGTTTGTATCCATCTAAACATCTGATGGGAAGTACAACACAAAAAGTAAGTGGAAAGCTAAGGTCACTGAAGGGAACGACTAAGTTCACAAAGTGTTTGTTTTTTGTAATTAAGCTGACTGACTTTACTTTTCTTCATCGATATCACCTCTGATTTGCAATTTAAGCAGGGCACTCATATTATGAGACTAATGATGATTCCTGGAGAGGCGAGTGTTTACACATTTTCACATGGATATACAGAATCCTGACTATTTGGTTATAGTTATATAATTTCCAGCCATCATTTTCCTTACCCAAAAATTCTGACCTAATTCATCACCTTTTTCCCTTCACCCCCCCACCATTACATCCCCCCCACACCCTACTTTTCCTGACCTGCCAGCATATTGGCCAGATGTGTAAATGCTTCTCCATGTCACTTTTCAAGACACATTCCAAGAAAACAGCAAAACGGGGGGGAGAGGAATATTTGACTTCACTTCATGGGAAACCAGTTTCATACAGTTTGGCAGCTACACAACATTAAAAAAGGTAGCTTAGCTGGCTTGGCTGAAGAACAATGTTGACAGCATACCAAACAACATGATCCTAATGAGTTGGAAAATCCCTGGCTCTCCAGAGAAAAGTCCAGATGCTACCGTCATAAGACATGCTACTGTTTTTGTTGAATTAAGACTCACCACTTATCCTTTGAAGATGGGTAAAAATATTGACCATTAAGAGATTCCTTGTGAAAGGAAGCATTCCATATTTTATTTTACTTGACAGCAGATGCTGTAACCTCTCTGTAAAAATATGTGAAGTAAGCCTTTAACTTTCCGACTCAGCTCCATGCATTTGAATAAAACTTGGATAAACTTTTGGACTGTAAGGTTTTATCTCCAGAAGACTCAGTAGTAATTATAGTCTCGCACTCAAGTTAAGCCGTAAAAAAATTAATATTTGAGGGGATTCATCTCCATTTAAGTCATAGACTATTCTCAGGTGAATTTGTTTGACATTGGTTATTTATAAAGAACTTCCCTACTACTCTGCTGGTGATTCCACTGCTTCAACAGAGGTAGATAAAGCACAATGAATGAAACAGGAGTTTTAAAACCTGAGCCTGATTAAACAATGACATAATATGTGATACACTAACCTGTTGTGACCTAAATATATTTAGTTTTTACATGAAAAAGGTTACAATATTCCTCTTTTTAGCTTCTCATAGAAAGAGGAGGGATGCTTTTGTCGAAAGTGCCTACATAACTGAAAATATATTTAAAGTAAAATGAAGGAACATCTAAAACTTAGTGTGGTATTTAAAAGTCCAGAGGAAAATACTCCCCTAACAAAAAATAAATACAATACTGATAACACAGTGGAAAAGTCTACCATCACAACAGCAGGTGGACATAAGTGGATCCTGGAATAAATTCTTAATTGGTTTGTTTGGAGTTTTTATACCCGCCAATAACGTCTCACTTCATACATGTTGCTTACCAGGAACTCTGAACACCTCATTGTGCAGACTTTCACTGATGGGCACTGGGGATCCATCACCCATACTGTGGGTCCAGCTCTGACAGATTGCTTGAAGCAAAAGTGTCTGAGGCCTCGTGGCTTGAAAAGCAAAATGTGGGAGCTCGAAAATACATTCTGCAGTCGGGACCGAGGACCTTTTGCTCCTACAAGAGAAAGAACAGAACAGACTGAGTTACACCAAAAATAATGCATGTGGACACAAAAAGTGTCAGAATATTAAGACTAAGGCTCAGAATACTTTAATTTAAAGAAAAATGAATTCCAACGAATAGTAACTAACTATAACAGTAAATTAGATTCCAACATTTAAAATAAAGGAGTATGGGGGGGGGGACGTTCCTTGGCTGAGTTTTCTGACCCTTTTCTTCGCTGTTGTCAAAACTTTGACAATGATTTATGTGAAAAGATGAACAGCCGAGAAACCTGAGCCTGAAATACATCTCTACACATTTAACATTTCATATGTTTGCAGAGTAGACGGACAGTTTGCGAGATTCTAGAATAATGACAAGATGAGCTGAGCGTTCTGGGGCATGAGGTAACAGAGCAAGTGAATGGAAACCTCCAAGCCTCTGTCCATCAGAACCTCAACAGACCATGGTCTCATTCATCATCCAACACACAAGCTCACTTAGTGCTCAGTCGACCCTTTTCATCATTTATTTCATAATTTCCCAGACCTTGTAAATGTATGTTTTGTTTATAAACGCACGACTTTTAAATCAGA